>BLSH010105655.1:891654-913541 GCA_018402905.1 Glandirana rugosa | reverse complement strand
CCGGGTAATGTTTTACAGGACCGATCCTGCGTAGTCACGACAGTTTTACTGTGAGGAAGGTGCATAAAACATGAATAAGGCAAGGGACGGGTAGGGCTATGATTTTTCGGTTGACAGATTTGAGATTAGTCTTCAATTGGCTAAACATACCCCCTTTTGACCTATGGCAAAAAGATTTTTATAGAAGATGTCTGGGTCTCGGTCTCCTCCAGACCCCGAGGGATTGGATACCATAATAATGGTTCGTCGGGTCAATTGTGTTTAGAGGTATTAGATGAGGGGCCCTCATCACAACTCGCTTGGGCCTGACATTCGGACCGATACCGAACGATTTTTGAAATGTCCGGGTCCGGGTCCGTGCCACGGACACCCTAAAGTTCGGTACGGACCCGAACGTTACAGTCCGGGTTCGCTCAACACTACTCCCGGGGAGTAGATTATGGAGATTTGTGTTAACTGGGCTGCTTGGTAATAATACCATAGGTTAGGGAGCCCCAGACCTCCTCTGGCTCTGGGTCTGTAGAAGATATTTTTAGAAAAACGGTATCCAGTTTTCCCCCATACAAATCGGTTAACTTCTGATTAGAGTTTAGACAGTTGGCTTTTTAGTATCGGGATGGGCAGGGAACGGAATAAGTACAAAATACGTGGAAGGAGTGTCATTTTGACAGCACTGATGCGTCCTAGCCAGGACATTTTGTAATGGGCCCATTGGGAGAGATCAGAGGCTAATTGCCTATAAAGTGGTGGGTAGTTGCATTTGTAGAGCATATCATGTGAGGAGGACAGATTGACACCCAGATAGGGGATGTAGTTGGTCTTCCAGCCGAAGGAAAAGGGTTTCCTAAGGAGGTCCGCCTCCCCTTGAGGGGTCGTTATGTTTAAGGCTAAGGTCTTGGACATATTAACCTGGAGACCAGAGGCCTCTCCGAACTCCGAGAGGAGTATAAAAACATTAGGGATCGATATCATAGGTGCAATTACAAAAAGGAGGACGTCGTCCGCAAACAGCGCGCATTTGTGGGTGGTTGGACCACATCTCACTCCATGTATGTTAGGGTGATCCCTGATCCTTATAGCTAACATCTCAATCACCAGCGCAAATAACAATGGGGACAGCGGGCAGCCTTGCCTTGTTCCTCTCGCTATCGGAAAGGGTTCAGAGTAATGACCACAAAGCTTTATTCTGGCGGTTGGGAAGGAATATAAGGATTTTGAAATATTGAGAAATTTAGGTCCCACACCCCATTTAGTTAAAGCTGCAAAGAGAAAAGGTCAGGAGACCGTATCGAAAGCCTTTTGTAGGTCTAGGGAGAGTAGGAGGCCCATCCCAGCCTGATTTCATTAGGGAGATGATATTAGTCGCTCTCCTGATCTGGTCCGGACCCTGCCTACCTGGGATGAAACTGACCTGGTCTCTATGTATATATAGACCTATGAATCTGGTGAATCTGTTAGATAAGATTTTGGTCATGATCTTGAGATCCACATTTATAAGAGAGGTCTGAAGTTGCCAACTTCACTTGGGTCCTTCCCAGGTTTTGGAATGACCGAAATGAAAGCAAGGTTGGCATTAGCTTCGATAGGCCTACCCCCCTGTAGGTAATTAAAGAGCCGGACCAGAAAAGGAGAGAGGACCCCCTGGAAGGTTTTAAAGTACGGGGAAGAGAACCCGTCTGGACCAGGGGCTGAGCCATTCCTCAAGCCCTTGATGACCTCCTTGACCTCAGCTTCCGTGAATGGAGCAGGCTTCACGGTGTTCGTCAGAGAAGGCGGTAGAGGTGGTTCCAAGTAGGAAATCGTCTATGGTAGTTGGGGCATTTGGAGCTTGGTCCTTTATAGAACTCCGTAAATGTTTCTAAAATTTTTTGGGGGTTTTGGGATAGCTATCCGGAAGAGGTGTTAATCTTGGGCATGGAGTACGTGCGTGTCTTGGGGGATAATCTATGAGCAAGAGAGGGCCCGATTTGATTAGATAAAAGATAATTCCTACCTCTCGTCCACGCTATTTGTTTTTTGGTGTTTGCGGTGAGGGCTAGGTTTAATGATAGCCTAGCGGCTTCTAATGTTGCTAAAGATGGGCCAGTGGGATTTCTTTTGTGTTGTTTGCTGGCTAATCGAAATTCTTTTTCCAGGGTTAATATGTTGGCTTGACGTTCCTTTTTTAATCGAGAGGAAAGCTGGATGATCTTCCCTCTCATGACCGCTTTATGGGTCCCCCACAAAAGTTCCGGGGTGATCCCTTCTGTATCGTTTAGTGAGAAATATTCACGTAGCTCTTTTTCCAGGAGCGTGCAGTGAACCGGGTTTGAGAGGATGGATTCATTCAGCCTCCAGGGTTGTGGGCCCCTGAGGAGGGGACGCCCCTCAAGATTAAGTGAGACTAATGAGTGGTCGGACCAGGGAACGGCATGGATATTTGCACGTTTGACTAGATGGATGGAGGATGTGGGGATAAATATGTGATCTATTCTAGCATACGTCCCATGTGGTGCGGAGAAGTGAGTATAGTCCAAGGTAGACGGATTGAGTTCCCTCCAGGTGTCAATCAGTCCTAAAGAGTGGAGAAGCCGGGCTATACGCAAACTCTGTTTAGGTGGTTTCCTAAGCCTAGAGAACCCTTTTATGGTCTTATCCTTAATCTGGTCAAACATAATATTAAAGTCCCCCCCATTATGATTCTCCCTTCCATATGAGGGGCCAGGCAGTTTAGCATTGAAGAAAAAAAGGAAGCTTGCCCGTGGTTGGAGGCATAGTATGAGATGAGGGTGTAAAGAGTTCCATTAATGTGCCCCTTTACTAGGATATATCTCCCATCGTTGTCCCTGATTGTTGTACTATGGGTGAAAGCAGTCCTTTTAGATAGACAAATTGCTACTCCCCTTTTCTTTACCTCGGCATTGGATAAATAAAAGGTGGGGTATCTATGATGGATATAATTCGGGTTATAACTATTCGGGAAATGGGTTTCTTGTAAAAAGAGGATATCATATCCTTTACGGTTGTAGTGATCAAAAACTTTGACGTTTAGATGGGGAATTCATCCCCTGAACATTGTGAGAGGCGAGCTTAAAGGACGCCGTGGTTTGGGTGTCATCAGCCATGGCATAGAGAGAAGGACCCCGATATTTGAAATTTGTGACTTACCCCTACGGCTAGGATCGAGACCTCGAGACCTATATATTGCATTAGTGTCAGAAAATCCAAGATCCATTCGGGGGCCGGGGAGCCTGGAGGAGCCTGTAACAGAAAAAGAGTTAATTGTGCATAAGATTTAGACAGCATGTAGAGAGAGCAAAAAGAGAAAGAAAAGAGAAAGAGAAGGGACATCAAGACAAATGCGTCCCGATGTTCCTGTGGGAAGGGTAGAACCAGTCTGACCCTTACCCGAGGCCCCAGATAAGCCGGGTCCCCTAAGGTAGGCAACTCAGATACGAGCGCCTTGACTGAGTTTCCAAGGGCCAAAAGGGCCCCCAGGTCCTACAGCAGGAGTGTCACATTGTCTCCCTTCGGCCGGAGGAGCCCATTAGGTATACTACCGAAGGCAAGTAATACCTCAGAGCGAATAAGGGACATGGGTTTAATAGAACCGTGAAAAGGAGATGCATTAAAGTATTACTTAGCATTGTATCAAACCAGTATATGTAACATTATAACTAAAGGTAATATGGATTGAAACAAGGCCATGGATTAATGAGGAGCAAAGGGAGGGGAAATAAAAGATTCCCCTCCTCCGCTCCCCTCAGGCTTCAAATGAGACATAGATCCCAAAGGATTAAGCAATATGAATAAAATAACAACTTCATTTAGCAAAAACGGAAGGGCCAACTGCCCCAAAGTTCAACATCTAATAAGGAACTTCTCGAAGATGATGAAGACCACTTAACAAATCCCGAGCGGGCAATTCCAAGGTGAGGCCAATGAGGTACTGTCTCTGCCGAGTAGGGATGTGCAGATCAAAGTTGAAAAATTTTCCCTCTGGGAAACAACAGGTGGTGGTATCAAAAATAACTTTGAGATTGAAGGAAAGTAAACCCCAGAGTGGGGCGTCTCCAGTGTTCAATCAGGGGGGAACAGAGTCACGGACCCTCTTTGGTTTTTGTTTTTGCCAAACAGGAGTTAAGGGGCTCCCTGGTGGCGGTCTTTTTGAGGACCCTTGTCAGGAGCTTGAGGACGGAGGGGGTAATTCTTGGGAGATAAGCCCCAGCTGTAGCAAGAGTCTCTCTCCTTCTGAGAGGTTGGCGAAGTGGAAGGTTTTATTCTTGTATTGAAAGGATAGGCGAAAGGGGAAGGCCCACCAATATTTCACTTCTTTTGAGTGAGGACCGTTAGTAGAGGTTTGAGGGCCCGTCTCCTTTGAATAGTGGTTGGTGAGATGTCCGCAAATATCTGCACATGGTGACCATGGATATTGATAGCTTCAGCACTTCGGGATTTCCTCATAATTTCTTCTTTGACCCCAAAGTGATGAGGTTTAACGACGATATCCCTGGGTAGAAAGAAGAGGGTTGGGGGAGGGGAATGGGACTTTACATGAGGCCATGATGTGGTAGAGTCATGCGCCCCCATCCCTAATCTTAGATAGGTTAAAAAAATGGGTTGGGACTTTGCATGACACACGTGGTGGGAGACAAGTACATATTGATACAAAGAGGTTTTATTAGAAAGGATAAAAAATAATAATATTATGATAATAATAAAGTATGAATTGTAGACCGGTAATTACAAGCACAAAAAACCAAAACATTATTGGTACAGTAAATTGATGACAATATGGGTAAATTCATGTATATACATAAACATATACATTAGTAATGATATAAGCAATTCCATTTGTACACGAACAAGAATTCCCCTATCCATCAGTTATATATGCGTGCAATATTGCTACACAGATAGTGATCTGCGTCGATCCATGGCCCTGAGTAGACCGTCCTGACGAGGGGGGCCCAGGGCTCTGTGAGCTCTGTCCAGATCAAGCTTTTGATTTGTAATGTCAGGTATTAGATTCTTGATGAGTGTAATCACTGCTTCATGCACATCTGTGATCGACTCTGGGAGGCCTCTAATGCGAAAGTTTTCCCTGCGGCTCCTATTTTCAAGGTCGTCAAGTTTCGCTAGGGCAGAGTCCATTTGGTCTTGCAGAGTTTGGATACAGGTCGTGTTCTGATTAGCACGGGCTATTGTTTTATCAACAGCTTGCTCTATGATGTCCATTCTTGTCCCCAAGCTCTGCAGATCTGCTTTGATGGAGGAGGTTATCTGGGCTGCAGTTTGAGCGAGGCCAGATGCCAGCATCTCCGAAAACTTATGAAGCAATAAGTTTAGTTCTGGTTGGCCTTGTTGTGAAATAGGAGTGATTTGAGGATTCATGAGGAGGCCATTAGGGGTACTGAGGGTGGGGGACTGTCCCAGAGGAGGAATCCCTAAGGGAGAGTTAAGCATGTCTTCCATTGTTCTCCCCAATAAAGATTCAGTGGAGGCTGGGGAAGGCAGCTGGTGTGTTATAGAGTCCATGAGGGGGCCCTGTGCATCATGAGCAGAAGAATGCGGAGAGGGTGGGTCAGCAATGGAGTCCTCAGAAGCTGCTGTAATGGTAGTTGCCATTTTGGAGGGTTTTAGATGTTGTTCCCCGAAAAGGAGTTGACGGTGTACCCCCTTCTTGTTGTGTGATCCGGGCATCAATTAGGTTAAAATATCCTGTTGGAGATCCCTTTCAGTGTTGTTAATGCAGCCTTCAGTTAGAAGCCTTGGGTCCCAGGTATCTGGGTACAGGGAACAATATCAGGGATGATAAATAGCCCTGGTAAAAGGACCTACCAAGATGTGTATCTGTCAGGAGTCCAAGGTTAAATGTGGTTCCCATTAGAGGAAATGTAGTCTCTCCTGGTATGCGGAGTAGGCCCAAGTCGCGGACTCAATTAGGCAGCCGTCGCCGCTCGCCAGCTCTCGGGTCGCTGTGCATGCCTTTTTAGCTGGGGGGGCAGGTTCTCTAATGGGGTATATGTAGGGTGAACTCGTCTCCCCCCCTGGATCGCCTTACCAAACCGTAATCTGGGGATCCAGACACTCTGACCGGCGGGAGAGGGCCGCTTAGGCCGCAGCCGCGGCCTTGATTTCAGGGATCCGACTGGAGGATGTACCCGGCAGAGGCCCGCTCAAGTTGTGTGATTCCCGGCGGTTCCCCCGACTATCCGGGAGGTCTTCAGGAGATTTCTACGTCTCTTGCTCTTCCGAAAAGGATTCGACCGGCCGAAGAGAGACGGAGCTCCGGAGTCAGGCTGCCATACCGGACTCCCCGCGCATGCGCACTCCCCTTACGGTACTTTTTTGAGTTATAAATACGTGCTTCAATAGATTTCTTCTTTTTCTTTTTAAACCAAAGTTAAGTGCAGTGGTTCTCAACTCCGGTCCTCGGGACCCACTAACAGGCCAGATTTGCAGGATAACGGAAATGCATCACAGGAGATATCATTTGCTGCTCAGTGATTGCAGTGTTCTAGTCTGCATCTCCCCAAGGTAATAATTAAAATATGGCCTGTTGGTGGGTCCCGAGGACTGGAGTTGAGAACCACTGGTTTAGTGTGACATTAAGTTATTGGATCATCATGGTGACCAGGCCACAAGAATGTTCAGAAGAAAAGCTTAGCAATGGTAGCCTGCATATTCTCCCAGTACAGTTTTCCTTGAGCAATCTAAAAATAGAGGCAATATAAGTCATTCCATAAAAAAAAGCAGAACAACTTGCACATGATGAATTCTGTAAAGCAAACGATTGCTTTTAACTAAACTTTCAGCTTTAGGAAAAACAAAAGAGCAGTTCTGATCCTGCAGTGAAGACGCCTAGCACAATCTAGAGCTGTAGGGTGTCTGTCCTTATATTTATTTTCGTTGTCATGGCAACTAGGATCATTTAAACATTGAGCAATTGAAGCAAGCAGGCTAATTGGTCACTTTCACTTTATGTTCCTGGTAAAAGGTCCATCCTTTCGCCCTATCCTTTTTCACTTACTCTCCTATGTAAAACCTTTTCATCTTCTTTTTCTGCTCAGCAATGACAGTATTTTGCACATATGCATAATTAAGAATTTCGAACAGATCGGCAAGGGGCTGCTGGTTACAGTAGTAAAAATATTAGTCTATGATTCACTGTGACACCAAGAATTCATATTTGCCATACACATGGTAATTATGTACAATTATATAAATGGGAGGTGTTGTTGTAAACTATTTATGCATACTTAGCTATGTTGTGGCATTGAGAAGCAAGTCGAGTCCCTTTGATTTTTTTTTCTTTGTACAAATGGTGGTGAGATTAAATACATTATTATTTTTGACAGCCGCAGTGTGCAATTTAAATTCACACATGCATTAATAGCTGTAGTGAAAATCTGATCTGCTTTTGTACAAATATGTGGATTAAACACTAGGTGAATAACTTGTGGGACATGACTGATAATGGGTGCTCACTGATTGTTGGAAGTTATTTTTTTAAAACAGGTTCTATAAGAAAAAAATAATTTTGATGGTCCCAAAACAACGGCATGCTAATGCTTGAGGTCCCAGAAAACAATGTACAAAAAAATGGGTTCCAAACATAAAGAAGAGCATGAGATCTTAGATCCTAGTTAAATGTATCGTATAATTCCAGGCTTCCCAGCCTATCTATCTATCTATCTATCTATCTATCTATCTATCTATCTATCTATCTATCTATCTATCTTATCTGTCTTATTTATCTAACTCGGTGTTTCTCAACCAGGGTTCCGTGGAGCCCTTGGGTTCCTCCAGAGGTTGCTAGGAATTGCTTGAGCAATGGGCAACTACTGACCCTCAGATAGGTTATTAATGACACTAATGATCTTTTTAGTGATCTGTAAGGGGGGAGTATTCTCAATGACCACAAATGTAAGGATAATTCTTCCTGCTGACCATTGCACTAATATGGAGAATACTCTACTGTTGGCCTCTAGCTGCCACCCCACACACACCAAACGATCTATTCCTGTAGGCGAGTTCACCAGAGCCAGACGTAACTGCTCCACAGATACAGCATATCTAAGTGAATGTGAAGCCATCAGGTCTAGACTGACATCACTCCAGTATGATAGATGGAATATCGAGAGAGCAGTTCGTCTGGCAACAGAAAAGGATCGACAGACTCTAATAGAGAGCACAAATCATAATAGGGTCAGAAGAAAAAGTAGAACTAAGGAAAGTAGTCAGGTCATATTTGTTACTAATTTTTCCATCGAATTTAACGAAATTAAAAACATCATTCAGAGGTATTTACCAGTTCTCTCTACAGATGTCGCTCTCTCGCCTATTGTAGCTGCAGGTTGCAGATTCTCTAGTCGGCGGGTTAGAACTTTGGGTAACATCCTGTCCCCAAGTCTTTTTGAGTCCAATCAGGGCAAGAAAATGTGGCTAAATACAGTAGGATTGTATATATGTGACACTAATACATGTCGCTTCTGCCCCAGACATTCCAAACAACACAGGTCAGTTGTCTCCTGTGCCACTGGACAACAATTTATGATAAAAAACTACATCAATTGTGGCACAGACAATGTGATATATGTTGTGGAATGCAGTATACAGTATGTCATATACAATATGTAGGATGCACCTCTAGACCCTTAAGAACCAGGATAGCTGAACATTATAATGGGGCTTCATATACTAATGATAAAAATCTATCAAATGTATCCAAACATTTTAAATACAAACATAACAGCAACATGTCATCTTTTTCCTTTATGGGTTTAGAAAAGGTTAAACCTTCCTCTCGAGGCGGGGATGCACACCGCCAACTTCTATTGCGAGAGGTGTGGTAGATCTATAATCTTCAAACCAGAACACCACAGGGAATGAACCATCGTTATGACATGGATTTGTTCTTGAAATAATTCATACACCCTGCATGTGAACCACATCCCTATCCTATTGTCTAGAGCCATATAATATCCTTACACACTTGTGTCATATGTATACATATGGATGTCATCATTCCATATACTATTCGATTGTATTTATATTCTACACTTCTCATTTATCATGTTTCTTCTACCTTTGTGATTTGCTGCAATTTACCTTTTTGTTTTTTCATGCGTTTTTGCATCTCTATGCATTTTTTTTCCCCTGCATTTTTTGCATTTCCATTATTTTTTGCATTTCCATGCGTTTTTTTTTTTTTTTTCTCTTGCATTATCTTGCATTTTTGTTCCAATATATCTATTTGTATTTTTACATCTGCTTATATTTGTGTATTGTTTTGACGTGTCTCCCAGAGATTTAGATTTGTTTTCCCTTCTGTGCCTGAATACCAATGAATTGTCAATTTATTCAATCAAGCATTTAACCAATCAGAAGTGGAGGGAGGCACTAATGGTCATGTTAACTCTCTTTATATGTATGTTCATTTTACATTCACTTGTGTGCAGTGATCAAGGCTTGTTTGCCGAAACTAGTCTGCCATTTGTATTTTTGTACTCACTGGTGTGGTCTACATGAATAAATCACTAGAGGATTATGGAGTTGCCGGCTGTTTTTTCTTATCTTTTGAATACTATTTTGTATGGTGTGTGGGAACACATCACAGCGCAGGCACCCTGGCTACCACTTCGAGTTTGGATTTTCTCCACTGTGCAGAGTGTTGCAACCACATTGATTGCACTAATATATCATGAGTTTTAAATGTAGCGATGTCCCCGACCTCCAGAGGCCTAATGGTGACCTCCAGAGTCAGGGGCAGCTGACATTTCTCCTCAGGATGCAGGTTGCTAGTAATGGTGGGTGTAGTGCGAGGTGAAATGATTGGGCACCTGTCACTTTTGAAATGAACAAAAAGAGATTTATTGTCTCGTAACAAGAACTGGGGGAGAGAGGGTTAGGGCCAGGACACCCTTAGGCAAATGCAATATGCAAACAGGTAGACTCCGCAGACAAAAATAGAAGTAGGCAGACAGCAATACAGAAAAAGGGCCTTTAAGTTGACTGCAGCAATCTGTATTTTTGTAGCAACTGCTGTCTCCTATAGCAACACTTCACTCTTGATATCTCACTGTAGATCTGCACACATAACTCACAGTATCCCGCTGTAGAACTTCACTCACATCTCACAGTATCCCACTGTAGATCACTCAAGCTTCACCCACGATATCCCACTGGGTCCCTGACTTGACTCACAACTTATCTTCAAGGTGCACCCACGCCACCTGCTGGGTTCCCGAATGAGACTACTGAAGCTTTCCCACCTCTTCACTATCCCCGGCTAGTAAAAGAGCTTCTCTGGTACTTCTTCAGACCTCCATCTTCTCTACACCTGCCTCTGGTAACAGGAGTGGTCATCCCTTTATGGCAACTGCTTCTCCGTTATCGCTGGCACAGATCTGGTTCTCCCTCAGGCAGAACCTCCTCAACTTGGTTAGGCCTAACTCACTGCTGCTGCTTAGATTCCTTGATAGGCCTCGGTCAGGCCTAGCAGCCAGGTGCTACCAGGATAGGTCTCAGGCTTCTGGCCTAGCAACCCATAGCCATGCGACACACGTCCACCCAAGCAGCCACCCGGGTGGTAAAGAACCCTGATCATCTGACTCCTCCCAAATAAATAGTCTATCCCAGCAAGCTTGGGATCGATCCAACCCCCTGCTGATTGGCTGAGACAACATAGCTATTCATAACCTGTGTTAACTGTGCTCCATCATTCTAATGTCAGGAGCTGCAGCTCTACTTTGTGACAAAAGAGACGGACTGCACATCAGACTCAGGCTTAGTGCAGAATCAGTGGATCCACTACCAATTAGCCAGACTGGTTACCAGCTAGCACAACTAAATTTGTTAGCAGCCCTGGACCAGGGTGCTACATAAATATAGTCATTTTTAGCAGGGGTTCCCTGCGACAGGAAAGCTATTTCAAGGGTTACTCTGTGTTGAAAAGGTTGAGAAAGGCTGATCTATCTTAACTTTTTATCTATCTATCTATCTATCTATCTATCTATCTATCTATCTATCTATCTATCTATCTATCTACCTATCTATCTATCTATCTATCTATCTATCTATCTATCTATCTATCTATCATCCAATATCTATCTATCTATCTATCTATCTATCTATCTATCTATCATCCAATATCTATCTATCTATCTATCTATCTATCTATCTATCTATCTATCTATCTACCTATCTATCTATCTATCTATCTATCTATCTATCTATCTATCTATCTATCTATCTATCTATTCATGTGTGGTTGCAATCCTTTTAAATTACTATTCTGAATATCAACCAGGAATTCAGACTTTACTTTATATTCTAGTAAAAGGAGAATTCCAGGTATGGCATTTTTTTTACATAGTTACACAATGTATCTATGTATATGCCATGCTCACAGGCTAAAAATCACTGTAATAGACAGAGTTACCCAATGTTCGTCTCTATCTTTCATGTCCTGTGCCAACTGGCTGCCTAGCTGCATTGTTGTACACAGGAGGTCAGCTGCTCAGCATGGGCGCCATTCAGTGAATGCTTTACATTTCTCAGTGAACGAGGTGGAGGGGCAGGTTGGTAACATTGCCTTATCATCTTGTTCAATCAGAAAATGTGTTGCAACAACTAAGAAAATGCAGAGAGTTTTCTGAATGGTACTTGTTCCCAACTGCCAACTTTCTGTGTTCACTATACAGCTTGGCAGCTACTTGGCACTGAACCTAGAATGTAAACAATGCAATACCTGGAAATCTTCATGAAAGTCCAACTCTAAGCTCAAGATCCCCCGTCCCCACTACTGCTCCTCCCGCTTCATCCAGTGTGGCATCATTCAACTTGTAAGAAGGAGGACATCTTTTAGTAGAATGGACTACTGGACTACAGGAATGCAGGCTCTACTCTAGCTTTCCCCTTTCTGTGTGTTTGTTTGTGCCAATGACTTAGAAAGCATTACTATGACACACTGGCACAACAATTGCTGCTTTTGTATTTCCTTGGTGCAGATTTCTTTAAAGAGTAAGTTCAACTAAAAGTTTGCATTATTCTTAGTACAGGTCTCCTTTAAATGAGCAAGGCACTGGAACGCATATCAAGACTTAACTATTTTTAAAGACGTCAATGCGGAGTGAAGCCAGCAGGCACACTTTCGCATTGGCAACTCAAGTTATATGTTGCACAGTCAGTTGACATTAACAAAACAGAGAATCAAAAATACAGTACTGTACAAGGCTGACTACAATAAATGTAGATGAAAATGTTACATAATACTACAGTACTGTACTTAATTGAGAGAGTACTATATACAAATGCCGATACATTTATTGCAACTATCTTAAAAAGTAAAGCAGAAGTTTTTTTTTATCATAATACATTCTATGCATTAAGATAAAAATCCTTCTGTGTGCAGCAGCCCCCCTTGGCCTTCCTAACACTTACCTGTCTCTGAGGGGAACAAGAGATGGGGGGGGGGGGGGGGATATGGATACCAAGGGTCGTCCAAGATCTATATGGTGTGTTAAATTATATAGTTCTTGCAGTATGCAATCGGTAAATGAGGATGGTAGGATATAGGCTCAGTCACATGTGTGTTATTTTTACAGGAAACAAAACAAGACTTTACAATCACTTTAAGGCCTCATGCACACTACAGCTGTCAAAAGCCTGTTTCCCTTTTTTTTGCCCCTAAAGGCCCCTATATGTTAGCCTATGGGGGTGATTTACTAAAGCTTGAAAGTGCAAAATTTGGTGCAGCTCCACACTGAAACCAATCAGCTTCAAGGTTTTATTGTCAAAGCTTAATTGAACAAGCTGAGGTTAGAAGCTGCACTGGTTTTTGCACTCACCAGCTTTAGTAAATCAACCCCTATGTGTCTGTGCACACATAGGCATTTATAGGTGTTTGGAGTCAAGGGTAGGGTTGCCACCTTTTCTTCAAGCCAAACCCAAACACTTTACTGGTGCACAGCAAGTTTTTTTTTTTAGTGTGCACTACTTTTCACGATTGTACAAGACCTTGGACACTTTTGGGCGGCGTAAAGAGAGTAGCAATGGGTGTGGCCAAATTGTGTTAACATTGGGGGGGGCTTAAAGTAGTCCATCCTATCTATCTACTGCACCCCAGAGGGGCCCAACCTTCCACTAACAGTCCAAAGTAACCCCCCCTATCTACAGAAACCCACAATATCCACACCAAAGTAGGGCCATTCTATCTACAGCACCCCAAATCAGTCCATCATACTCAAGGCACCCCAAAGCAGACCACCCTACTCACAGCACCCCAGAGAACCCCACCCTACTTACAGCACTCCAAAGAATCCCACTCTACTCACCGCACCCGAAAGCAGACTCACACTTTTCCTGGCACCTCAACATAGTCCACCCCACCTGGGACACCCCAAACTTCCCCCTGGCATTGCTTAGTATTCCACCCTACTCCTGCCAATACACAGCTAATCACCCCACACCAAGCACCCCACAGGAAGCAGTGCTGTGCCCCCCATCATACCTCTGTAATATCCCTCAGTACATGTCCAGCAGACCCCCACAGCCTGAATCAGTCCACCTCCCTTACTCCCTGAACACATGCACTGTATATAGAGCTGTGTCAGTAGAATGTCAGGTTCTGAAGCAGACGGAGATGACTCTCAATCTCCAGGGAGGAGAAGAAGAAGAAACACCAGGCTCCCAGCTCTCCCTATTCTACCAGCAACTGTCACCACAAACACAACTTGCTCCTATCTCTCGTGAGTGTGCAGCCTCCTGTCACCATCCACTAAGGAGGATTTGTGTCCGGGTTTCAGGTAAAAACTCTGAACATCAGTGGGGGAGGACAAAAGAGGCAATAGTAAACAGAGAAGTGTAGGCAGTGTGTGACTGGGGACAGGTATAAGAGGCAGACAGATTGGCAGCAGGCACTGGGGACATCTCTACCTCACTGGCAAGTATGCTATCTGAACAATGTGTCAGGTTTCCGACAGTCAGAAACCTGGACACTGTACATGATGCAAAAACTGTCCCAGACAGGTGGCAACCCTAGTCAAGGGACGTTTAAGGGCAGAAATCTTAAGGAATCAAAATTACTTACAGGAGACGAGTGCTTGGGCAGAAAAAACGCTCGCATGTTCATTCATGTCAATGGCCAGATTAAATAATATTCTGGCCAATTAAATGAACGAACACCCAAAGAGCTCCTGACAAAAACTTTGAATGAGTTTATAAAATAAACACGTATGTGCCTATAAAGTCTCATTTACAATTTCTATGTGAATGAACACCCCAACATGTATAAACACAACTAAACACGTTTGAATATGCGGCTTTGGGTGCGTTTTTAATGCTACTTTCCTATCATGAGAAAGGCATTCAGAAGACCCCAGTGTGCATTATGCCTAATAAGTACTAGAGCAGTGAAACCATTCATGTGAGTAAATACAGTCATGGCGGCGGCAGACAAAAATATGAGTTATAGGTACATATTGCTACTAAAGCCAATTTGATGCTAATAATCAGCCCCCCCCTTTTCCATGCTACTAAGTGGCTTTGGGGACAGCAAAATTTTATATCAGCAATTGCTCACTAAAGAGACCCTGTCACCACCTAACAGAAATGATCAGAAAAGCTGCATGGAACAGAAAGCTTTTAATACCTGTGTTCTGCCTGTGTCACTATTCTCTACTATATTGGGGGATATTCAATAGATACTGCCATATGAAGTTATATATGGAACAATGGAGAATTGCTGCCTCTGACATTTCCAGGAATGTGGAGTTTCCAGTCCTCTTCTGAGCTTTCTGAATCCTCTTGCTGACCTTTAAATCAATGCAGGACATTACTGACCGGAACTCACAAACATAGCCATAGCACTTAGCATGAATTGAGTGAGCTGGATGTTGAAGATTCTTCAGTCAACAGTATATCTTGAATATAGGAGAGAATGGGAGCATGAACAGATTAGTAAAAACTTTTTTCTCCATGCAGCATTTAAAAAATATTTTTGGTGGAACAGGATCACTTCATCAGGATTAGCCACCTTTGTATTGATATGTAGCTGCCTATGTATTGGCATGAGAGCACAGGATCTGGAACAGGATAGCCATGATTTGCATATCATTTCAGCTGCCTATATCTCAGGATCTACTGATCATTTTATTATGAAGGTAACCCCATCATATGTATTTTTCAGTTTTTCAGTTTTAATTAATAAGGTTTAGATATTTTGTTACTTTATGTACTTAGGGAATTGCTACATGTCCAATCTTATCTTGGTGACATCTATGTAAGAAGAATGTGACTAGGGTTCATGTTTTGTACACGTAAAGGTTGCCAGTGTACTGTATATTATTTATTACCATTTTGAATGTCTAAAGACGTATTTCCTTAAAGACATGGTAGTTGAGTGGTAGGCCTTTAGTTCTGCAAACATTGTAGATGTAGACTCTTTCTTATCTTGGTTCATCCATGACATTGTTTATGGACTGCACAGAGAATGCTTTGTATATTATGAATACTGAATATGTAAGTGCAGGAATATACTGTTTGAAGAGACAGCAAGCCTGCATCTCGTAACAGTTTATGACATTGTTTGGTTGCCAACAACCATTGGATCCAAAATGAATCATGACGCGTTGTGTTGTGAGTGATGGAAGAATGATGTATTAAATCACCAAGGCAGTGAAACACAGGAGCCAGAACAAGGATTTTATTTCTTCAACAGAACGCTGATATAAGGAAGGTAATTTTTTGCTTGGTAACTTTGGTTAATTGAGTGGCTAGCTGCTGTACTCTTAATAGGATGGGAACATTTTTGCAAGAATCTGTGAAAATCCAGAAAATTAGACCCTTTTAATGAGTTAAAGGGGGTCTTTCATGAAGCAAAACACCTTTGTGATTAGGCTTTGAAGATAGCAGTCATCCTCTGACCTGGCGGTATGATTATGTCAGATTTTTGGTGCTGAATGCGGTACGATTATTTTGCATGGAAATTTGGCGTTTTATTTTGTAGGCCTGTAACTCTTAGGAATAACTCACTTAAATCTGTCCAAACAAGAGTCTAGTAGACATCCGGGGTATGATAAAGTTTTAAACATGAAATCATAAATTATAATATAATAAATAACTATAAATAATTATCAAAAATAATAACATAATGGTAATAAAATGTATTCAATAATGTAATCAAATCAAAAACACTGAAATTTGCTCATTTGCAGAATTGTCGCTGTCGTCACTTTTAATTTCTGATGATAAATTTCCCCAAAAATCTGTATCACTCAATTCTGCAAATGACTTATTTACTATCACTGTTTTCTAGCTGATCAAAAAACACTTTTGACGTAAAGGGACACTTTTTGCGTGCTATGGACGTTCTCAGGTTTCCAGGCAGAAAGAATGACATATATAATATAAAAGTGCATGCAGGGCTCTGGACAAACCACTAGGGACAAAGGGGATGTGAAATGATTTCATACAGGAATGTAATCTTACAGATTACAGTGTACTGTATGTTTACTGTGTGTTTCACTTGTTGAATTTGCCGCCGGGCTCCGCCCCTGTGCGACGCGACGCTCGCAGGGAATGGAGCCCGGCACACAGAGGCATCAGGCGGAGGACAGACACGCTGACACCGCGGGGGGACATCGCTGGATCCAGGGGACAAGGTAAGTTACATTGCCTGCATCCAGCGATGCGATCCCGAGTGTGGCTCGGGGATACCACTAATGGTACTGAAATTCCACCCCGAGCCACACTTGGGATTACCCCCCAGGGAGGTTAAACACTGCATGCTATTTTTGTGGCAGTGGGGTTGATATATAAAGACACATTCACTTGGCAAGGGAATTATAGTGAATGTGATCAAAATTCTCTTTGCAAAGAATACTTTATTGTATGCATGGAAAATAAAAAAAAACAGTATTTGATTGGATGATGAAAGTCAGCAGAGCTTCGCCTCATTCACTAAGCTAAATGTAAATTTCCTTGTAAAGTGAACAGCCTGTTTGCCTTTCATAGCTTAACCCACTGAGATACTGAGTCGTAACATCACTAGCTTTAGTAAACCATCAAATGGCAAAGGGGAAGTATTGTCTCTGCACTACAAGTGACTGAACCTTAATATCTGCCTTTTACATCCTTATGCACTATATCATTTTTTTAGGTAATTGTTCAAACTTAGTGATATCCCTTACTGTCCTGTGTAATTTACTAGTGGTGCAATACGTATTTTTGGATATTTAGGTAAAACTCGTTTCATGTGCTGTATCAGAAAAAAGTTCTAAAATTTTGCCAAGAGATGATAGAACATCGGGCACACATCTAGTGCATTACACCTTGAAGAAAATAATCAAACAAAATAAAGATTCCATTGAGAACACACCTATCAAGGTTGCCAAAGGTAACATGGGAGGGGGGAATGCTAAGGATCCCAGAATATCACGCCTTAGCAGCAGTTAGGAACTCAGAGCCAGGCAGGGTATTACGAGCTCACAAGGATACATAAAGTGGCCCTATAACAGCATCTGGATGGGCTTTAGCCTGCCATTGCTATCAGTGGAACCAAACCCTTCCACCCTTTACAACCAAAGAAGCTGCAAACATATCCTGTTATATCTGCAGTTGCCATGGTGCTGCACATGTGATCAGTTATGTCACCAGCCATTTGAGGGCTTGACGGTTCAGATGAGAACACAAGCAACTGTGACAGTTATCATTCACGGTGTGCCTGGAATGTAACTGTTGCAGACAGTTAAATCTTTGGGTTTAGCTCCACTTTAATGTGATGCTAAACACACACTGTTTAATGTACATTATTTCTTTATGTATGCTAATGATGGCACTGTAATTATTTGAATAAAAAATAAAAATCTAAGTACCTTTTTTCCTAATTAATATACAGCTGTCACATGACCCACCTGTTTCTCAGCCTGTCTGTAGGGAGGAGTTTTTAATAAAAATAAATAAGCCATATCAATAAACTGTTTTAACCACTTCTGACATCTGACGGCGGCTGCGAGATTGCGCACTGTGAGCATGCGCGCGCCGCCGGAGGCGCGCACGCGCGCTCACTGTGTTTGGGGAGGGCCAGGGAGCGGGTGCGGTGGCTTCGATTGCCGCCGGCTACCCGCAATGCCCCCCCCCCCGGAGTGAAAGAACGGAGGTCCGTGTAAGTAAACACAGACCTCTGTTCTGTGAGAGGGGGAAGGGCTGTGATCACAGCCTTCCTTTACACGGAAGCTGTGATCGCTTCCCTTCCCCTGCTAGGGCAGTCCCCCCACAGTTAGAACACGCCCAGGGAACATAGTTAACCCTTAGAGCGCCCCCTGCAGGTTAACCCCTTCACTGCCAATGGCATTTACACAGTAATCAGTGCATTTTTATAGCACTGATCGCTGTATAAATGTCAGTGGTCCCAAAAAAGTGTCAAAATGGCCCGACATGTCCGCCCCAATATCGCAGTACCGCTAAAAATCGCAGATCGCTGCCATTACTAATAAAAAAAAAAAAAAAAACCCCAGAAATGTATTCTCATCATCCGTATATGCGACCACTTTTGCGCAAACCAATCAATAAACGCTGATTGCGATTTTTTTTATCGCAAATATGAGGAAGAATATAAATCGGCCAAAAACGGTGAAAAAAAATGTTTTTTTGTATTTTTTTTTGGATTTGTATTTTAGCAAAAAGTAAGAAATTTGGTTTTTTTTTGCAAAATTGTCGCTCTTCTTTTGTTTATAGCAGCGATCAGAAATGACGCAGCAATGATCAAAAATGCTGCAAATTTCATTTGGGTACAACGCCGCACGACCGCGCAATTGTCAGTTAAAGCGACGCAGCGCCGAATCACAAAAAGGGCTCTGGTCCTAAAGTGGGAAATCTTTCCGGGGCTGAAGTGGTTAAATTGTTATGTAAATATATATTTGAAATCAAATCTTTATTTTTTGGGGGCAGTGACATGGTGTGGGTGGATTTCTGCCAGTCACAGGCTTGTCAGCCTGTGTCCAACCTGTGTCTTAGAATAACAGGGAGGTGAAGCCTTCATCAACCAAGATGTAATATCCCGCCCCCATTGTGTTTAGCTGGTTAGTGGGCATACAGGAGGAGGAGGGAGGGATTGGACTGTCGTATACCACTGTGTATACACCTACATATCTGGGTTAAAGTCACAGGGGCGTGTTTTGCACACCCTTGCGACGTTATCAGAGGGCATGATGAAACATGTCAGGGCGGGTCCTATAATGGGATTGCACTTAATCGGATGTTCCACTAGATTGCTGGAAATAGGTGATACTGAGGTTTATCCTTAAGGGGACATTGTACCCAGATATTGCGGCAAACATTTAAAGTGGTGCACTGCTGTCTGAGTGCACCTATCTTGTCAGTGTACCTATTTTAAGCTTTTTAACAAAGAGATTTTGTGTTATAATGGTAAAGCACTATATTATTTATACTTGTTTGAGTGGAGGAGCAAGTGGGGGTTGCATATTGGCGGTGATTCACACAAGAGCCAGTGTAGAGATCACCAGGAGGGAGAGAGTGGTGCAGCCCTGGGAATAGACCCCTTAAAGGGGAAGGCTTATTTAACCTATTGCTTACCCTATTAGGTCCACAAGTTCAGGTGAGAGCACAGGATTAAGGGTGGTGCTGTTAAAGTATGTAAAGTATTAAAGAAGAAGTATTTTGCATCACTTTGGAGAAGGCACATTTGAAGGGACTTATGTGGTGGACATGTTTATGTGATTTGTATTATTTTTGTCACTTTAGGGATAATAAGTGTTATTGTCACTCATCAATGTTAATGAGCGCATATTTTATTATTTGATGAATGCAACAGTGCAACTGGTAGTTTTGAGCATTTTCATTGATTTATAGTAGTGTTATATACTTTATTATTTAATTTATTATTGGAGCACTCACAATAGTCAAGTAGGGGTAATAACTTTGAGACACAAAGGTGTTGCACAACATTTTTTATTTTTTGTTTAGTTCATATTGATGTGGGGGCACATGATAGTGGGAGCAGCAACAACTTAACAGAGGTCCAGTCTTTACTAGCAGGTGTGTGCAGTGAATAATTCCACGTTTTGTCCCCAAATTTGGCGATGTAACTTTTTAAAATTAAGACGTATGATGTTTTGCTTCCTCCTTTTCTTTGGAAATTAACCCTTTCCTTTTTGTTTGCTTTCATTAGAGCTCAAATACTCAGCCGTTGCATCATGTCCCTTTAAACTTCTCTTTCTCCTCCACATGTTTTCTGCCAGCTGGAAGCTTGGTAAAACTTGAAAAAAGTATATATATTTAAAATTGACCAAAATGTGTAGCGCTTAAAATTGTGAATGCATTATGTCCATAATAGACGATATGGATCCAAAAAAATGTCCTCAGTGAAATAGTCCATATAAGCATATATAAATAGAAAAGTGAAGAGTATCTTCCACCATGTGTAATTTATATACAGTTGGCCTTCAATTCTTCATAAAGCACCCACGTGCACCTTACACCTCCACCGTTTAAGATAGGGTACTCTTACCAGACTACGTAATTCTGCACACTTGAAACTACTCGGTGGTACTGAGATCAGACCACATCCAGGGAAGTCAAGATGGACATCAATCCCCCACGGATGGTACTTCCACAAATAATAATATATCCAGAATCTTATGGGACACCAAAGAAGGGACTCCAACGCCAAAGTGTAACCTCCAGATGTAGTCACAGTGTACCTTCCACCAGCCAGAGACCTCACGCTTCCCGAGCCAAGCCTCGCTCTGAATTTCCTTTCCTCCCCTGTCAGGAACCAAGCCTCACTCTGATTTAGACAAGGGAGCAAAGGGAAATCAGAGTGAGGTCTCTGGCTGGTGGAAGGTACACTGTGACTACATCTGGAGGTTAGACTTTGGCTTTGGAGTCCCTTTCTTTCCCTCCATCAGGATTTGGTCACTACCTTTACTTTACTTTCATCCTTTTGTCACAGCTACGTGTGAGGCTGAGATGCCAAATGGCTACATGATACAGAACTGTGATTTAGTTTATAGCTTTGTCAAGATTTGGAAAATCATTTTCATTTCATAATAAACAGGACAAAACAAAGAACAAAATATATACACTGTATCTACAGTAATCCCAGTTATTTCAAAATTGTGACTTAAAATAAATGAAAAAGGCGCATGCGCGAAGCCGATGCGAGCGGACGTGCCAGCATAAGGCTCCGGTCCTGAGCGGACTTCTCCAGCGGACAAACAGCCAGCAAGTCCTCAATACTCCCTCACCGAGCGCAGCCCGCGCTAGCGGAACACCAGGGGCTCACATCCATGGTCCCGATAGGAGCCAAGCCGAAGGTGAAGTCCCGGAATATCCGAGACGCCCTAACGAGGCCTACCATAAAGATGGCGGCGACATCAGCCCTGCAGGCCGGAACACCACGCTCGCCTAGAGCAACCCAGAAACCGCACCGCTCTCAATCATCACGCCAGGGTGAGTCCGATATTGACGATTGGGACACACAGACTGAGCCACAAGCAGACATCTTTACTAAATTTGAGGCAATGCTAAATAAGGCCTTAAAGCAGACCTCTGATCGTATCACCGACCAACTGACCAAGGAGATCAGAGACCTTGGTAGCAGAACAGCGGAATTAGAGGTGAGAGTAGACGACCTGGAATGTAACACCCAGCTAGGCCTAACTGAAATTGAAACGCTTAAAGAAGAAAACTTAAGTTTACAGGCCCGCCTGGAAGACTTTGAGAATAGGGCCCGCCGGTCCAATTTAAGGATCAGAGGTATACCGGAATCGGTGGTTGACCTACAAGCAACCATGATTGCTCTATGTCAAGAACTGCAACCTGGTATACCAGCTGAAAGGCTGGAAATCGACCAGGCTGTATCTCGTTAGTACCAACGAACA
>BLSH010105655.1:870278-891644 GCA_018402905.1 Glandirana rugosa | reverse complement strand
AAAGTCGATACTTCGTTTTTGAAACAAAGATAGACATTATCATTTCATTATTTTATATATAAATCCGGTTTTTTTCCAATAAACCTCAACACCAGGAGGTTCTATATAAATAAAAAAGTAAATAAAATTCAGTGTTAAAAATTTATTGACCCCAATGACATCTATGTCACATATATAGTCCCTTTCTTTCCCTCCATCAGGATTTGGTCACTACCTTTACTTTACTTTCATCCTTTTGTCACAGCTACGTGTGAGGCTGAGATGCCAAATGGCTACATGATACAGAACTGTGATTTGGTAAAAGCTTTGTCAAGATTTGGAAAATCATTTTCATTTCATAATAAACAGGACAAAACAAAGAACAAAATATATACACTGTATCTACAGTAACCCCAGTTATTTAAAAATTGTGACTTAAAATAAATGAAAAAATAAATATATCTTGGAGGACCACAACTCCAAATAACCTTTTTTTGGCCTAAATATATATTTTATTACTTTACTATTACAGATAGAAACAAAGTTTTTGCTTCATAGCTGAAATGTAAACTTTTTCGCCATATAGGGCAAACTGGAATGAGAACTGAAGTGGGTAATAAAAGCTTGAACTTATCCATCATGGTTGTATCTATGTTGAACGTAAAGGTCCTACTAGATAGTTTCAGCAGGTATATCAGTGCTGTAAATTGAATTGTTGTATTTTCTCTTTTGAGCTATTTATCCTATGTAAATACCGTGTTAGAGCAGAACTAATGGCAAATATTGACTTTATGGATGTGGAGTTCCATGAAACAGTTACAAAAAAAGTGCTTGGATACTTACGCTCGTCATAGATGAGTAGAATTTTGAATGGAAATTCATAGGAAAAGAATGTTCTAAGAAAGTTTGTTAGTTTTTCTAATCATTAGTGGGATCAGATCAATGTATATTTTTGAACACAGTGACAGGAAAATTTGAAGGAGCAAGATTGAAACATTTTCTCTAATTTATAGCAATGTATGTGGTTTTAGTTTGGTAAAGCCCATTCATTCCACAATCAAATTTTAAAATCAAAGTATTTTGAACAACATTCGAGTGGACTGAGAGTTTTCACACAAATTTTCCTAAGACTTTTCCTATGAATTTTCATTTGAAATTCTATCCATCTATGGCCAGCATTTCCTAGATTTGACCCCCAATATGGAGACTCACCCTCTCTAATTAGCCTCATCAACAAAGTCTCCAGAAACAGTGAGGATAAATCCAAAATCTGGAGTTGCCACCGCAATAAAAAAATCTTCCAATGGATACACTTGATCACTGACACATAGGAAAGTAGACCAAACACTTTTGTAATGACATTCATGTTAAAAGTGACTGAGTTTAAAGTAATAGTAAAGGCTGTTTTTTTTTTTTTTTTAATAATAAGCATGTTATACTTACCTGCTCTGTGCCATGGCTTTGCACAGAGCAGCCCCGATCCTCCTCTTCTTGCCAGCTTGAAAAAATATTTTGTTTGCTGATGTCTTCAGACACGAGGCCATATGCATGCAGGGTGACTTCAGTCTTCTCATGCATACTCCTTGGGAAAATAGATCACCATTAGCCTACAAGTATGATTAGCTTGCAATCAGGTATATCTGAAATGCTGTTTTATATATTATAAATGAGCACTTTTTATTTTAAACTGAAGTTCAATCTGTTTTTTATCTGCTTGTATCCCCCCCCCCCCAATCATTAAAGTTTAACTCCACTTTTATTGAGAAAAAAACATTCCCCCCCTGGGTGATCTATGTACATTGCAAGGATTTTAACAAACTTTGTTGCAGATTCCTACCTTTTGCTATTCTGAAGAAATCCTTGTGTGTTTGTCTGTGCCTCTGTGCTGAGCGAGTCTCCAATGGGAGTGGTTTTATGATTATCAACCAGATGCTGCACCTGCAGGCCACTAATGAGGAAAACTACAGGGTCTGCATTCCTTTAGATGTGATTTCTTATTAGGAGTATCTCAGCAAAAAATGACATTTTTGTTGCAGGGAATGCCTGAATTCTGACTTGTATATTAGGCAGATTTCTGGGAAAATCAGTGAGCCAATCACACAAGCAGGAAATGACATATCTAGGGGGCAGTCTGTACACACTCCGTGTACAGAACACCTACAGGTAGCCATATTGCATTGAATTTACAGAAAATGAAAGAGCTGCAGTTTGAAAAGGAAAGGTAATTTTTAATAGCATTCAATTACAATATGACTTGTGTCGCAATTGTATACGCTATATTATTTTTTCTTTATTTGCTATTTTATCCTTTAACATTATTTTTTTTTTATTTAAAACCATTCCTCTTTCAGTGTATACACAAAAGTAATATGCCTTGCACCAATACCTACGCTTGGCTAATAGCGCTCACCCTCTCCCTGGTAAACTAAACAAGAAAATCAAAATACAGTAAATGCATTATGTACATAATATAAAAAATATAACAATGTTACCACATCAAACAACTCATAACGGTGAGCGTGTAGCCCATAACCTAAACAGGAGACTACTGGCAACAAAGTGGGTGCAGCTGTCAGCAGGAAGGAGGGGCTCCACCTGTATAGAGACAAACCAGGGCAAGGGGGAGAGACAAGGCAAACACTATGATGTAGTACGTTCCTTACACTTTATTATAAACCAGTAAAATAATACTCACAAGGGTAAACAGGGTGATACATGTAATAAAGGGGGAGAGTGCCCACTGCATCAAAGTCCCACACACACAGGATTCAAGGATTAGCTGTGGCTCACACAGCATCCGGATCGCTGTGCAGCCAGCTTGCGGATGTAAAGCTGCATGGACTGCCTGACTTTCTCGATGGATGATGTTTAGACATGTGCAATTTGTTTCGTTCCAAATTCGTCTTTCAACAAAATTAGACAAATTTGTTAATTTGGAAATATTCGAATTAACAAAAACCCTTTTAAATTTTGAAATTTTCAGAAAATCCGGAAATTAGATCATTCGAAATTTGAAAATCCAAAAATTAGAAAATCCAAAAATAAGAATGAAAATCCAAAAATTCAAAAGAACGAAAATTCAAAAACCCGAAAATTCGAAAATATGAAATAACTAACTAACTATTAATAATAACTGTTACTAACTATTAAATTATAGGTATTGCAATTTCCTTTCTAAGTTGGCTGTTAGTGAACGTAATGAATACGAATGTATCTGAAGTTACAAAGTATCCAAAATAACGAATGCCACATCTAAATGAATGGAACGTAATGCATTAATAATGATAAATAATAAAAAAAAGTTCTATTATTATTATTATTTATTATTATTAATTCGTTATGTTCCATTCGTTTAGATGAGGCATTCCTTATTTCCGATACTTTGTAACTTCGGATAAATTCATATTCGTTACGTTCACTAATAGCCAAATTTGAAACGAAATTCCAATACCTATAATTTAATAGTTATTATTACTTCGTTATTTTGGATTTTCAATTTTTTTGGATTTCCGTTCTTTCGAATTTTCAGATTTTCGTCCATATTTTCGGACTTTCAGACTTTCGGATTTTCGAATTTTGGATTTTTTCGGAATTATCAAAATAATGAATACAGCATCTAAAGGAATTGAACATAATGAATTCAGATTTTTCCGAAGTTACAAATTTATTAGAAATAACAAATGTCGATCATAACGAATGACCTGAAAAACTAAAAAAAAAAGAACGAATGAAACGAAAACGAAAACATTTTTTTGTCAGTGCATATCTAATGGTGTTACCCCTGGATGTGTTGGGTCACAAGACGTGTTTTGAGGACTCCTCCTTTTTCTCAGCTGACTCATTTGGGCTACCTGCTTGGTCTAAATAGCCCCCCTAAACCCCGGGATCTCGGAGAGGGAGGGGGCTATACAGGCTGCTGGGGCTATTTAGACTGAGCGGGTAGCCCAAATGAGTCAGCTGACGAAGAGGAGGAGTCCTCGAAACGCTTCCTGTGACCTAGCACATGCAAGGGTAACAACGTGCAGTGAAATCAGAGTAAGCAATTTCAGTATAGGAGAGGAGTCTAGAGTTCAGCTTCATCAGTTATACTTCATTGTTTGTGCTACAGCAGAACACAGCGTCTAACCAGGAGGTAACTTGGTTATGGTAAACCTCTTCTTGTTACTGTTTGTTATACAAAAAGCACCATTAAAACTAAGAGCCAAAGACTGCCCCAGAAAAAATGGTCCAAGCAGCGCTTAAATGTAATTATTATAGAAAAACATAGTCTTTATGATATGTGTAGTCCTCTTGGGATAAAGCCGCAATTGCCCATACAATTCGTGCGTACTAAGGGATAGGATCTTGTCACAACTCTTGTCCTCCACCACACCGCGTGTATAAACAGGGAGGTGAAAACCCCCCTGTGTGAAAAGACTCACCAAAGGTCAATATCATCTGCGCCTTATAAACTTATGTCCCAATCGGTAGTATCCTGCAATCAGATCCGCTTCGATTTCTAATGGTCTTATGTGTATGAGAGCCAGCAGATACCAACTGTGCGGGATCACCTGTCTTGCTGAATCTGAAGACAAAGCGGGTTATTTACTAAATCTGGAGGTGCAAAATCTGGCGCAGCTCTGCATAGAAACCAATTAGCTTCCAGGTTTCATTGGCCAAGCTTAGTTGAACAAGCTGATGTTAGAAGCTGATCAGCTTCTAACAAATTTATTCATCGGTTTTGGCCGATTTATATTCTTGCCCATATTTTTGGTAAAAAAAATGTAATTGGCGCTTATTGGTTTGCGCAAAAATTGCCACGTTTGCAAACAATGAGAATTAATTTCTGGCGTTTTTACAATTTTTTTTTTCACTAGTAATGGTGGCGATCTGCGATTTTTATCAGGACTGCGATATGGCAGTGGACATGTCGGACATTTCTTTTGGGATCAATGATATTTAAACAGCGATCAGAAATTTAAATATCCACAGATTACTGTACAAATGTTATTGGCAGGGTAGGGGTTAACTTGCAGGGGGCAGTGAAGGGGTTAACTGTGTTCCCTGGGCGTGTTCTGTTTGGGGGCTGGGCTGGCAGGGGCACCAGAGATCTAACTGATCCTGAGTACGGGGATCAGTAAATCTGACATGCCGCCTGTTAGAATGAGGAACCGCCGTGTTTACATCAGTGCTTACCCGTTCTGGCTCTGTCACAGGGCATGGTGGGTCACCGGCAGACATCGAGTCCTCCCGACCCGCGGCCCCACTCAGGCGCACTCGCCCCTAGCTGTTGTGCACTTGAGTGACAGCTGTAAGCAGCGATTTGCCAGACAGAACCCCGCTGTCACCGCTTATATTCGTACGGCGGTCGGCAAGTGGTTAAAAGTGAGACATCAGGGGTCTATTTGGATCCCGAATATTTCACCAAAGTAAACTTCAACAACTAAAAATCAAAGGTAGAGGATAAGTATATACACTCCTGGCAAGAGTGAGTTCGGCAATTGTGGTGTCTGGGAATGAGCTCTTTTCACCTGTGCCTTTGGACCAACCTCTCTTAAAACCACTTCTGGTCCCCTTGAATTTTTAACTAAATAGGACTAACTCCTATATGCATGGATTTGGTTCATTGTCCCATGGGCTGGTAGGCACACTCTCCACGTGGATCTAATGAACACCTCCTTGGTTTTGTTTTAGCAGTTGTTTGGATCTACGTATTTTCATATACGGCTAGAGTTTCTCACATCACAAAAGTCCTAGAGTCTCGAAGAAGCGGGTGTCCACACGAAATGCGTAGACCCTAGCTTGGACAATTTATTTTGTTGTATGAACCACAAACTATGCATATGATATGTAACACATTATTGTCACTTTGTTATACAATTATACTTTTAAACCTGTTTAAAAATAAAATGTGTTTTTTTATAATATACATATGTGTTGATTCTCCTGAGGCATATCCAAAGTCCTGTTACCGAAATATGCTATATAATGTATGCCTTGTTAGATAGGTTGTATGGGACCCTGTGATGTCTAACAGCAGCAATGGCCAGCTTTTATTTAATCATGTAAAACTTTTATTCCCAAAGAAAAACAAAATCAGTCTAATAAGTTAGCTGGAGATTTACTTTATCAGTCACTTATGTAAAAAAATCTGAAAGTCCATTTAACACTACCCTTTTCAGACTGTGCTGCTGTCCAAGGGTGACTCTTTTACTCCTCTGTAGATAGAGGAGCCACCCCAGAACAGGAAGTGTGTTACCAGATCACCAGGTGTAAACAAAGGGCAATAAAAACGAAAGAAAAGAAAACGAATGCAGCAACAACAGTTAAGGAGTGGTAAACAGAAATATATTACGTTTTTGTTGGGGGGGGTCATACCACTTTATTGAATAAGCCACTTATTGTTGCTCAAATGTTTGCTTTGCATTTTATAGAATGTACCTAGTACATAGCATCCACTAAGCATAACAAATATTTAGAGGTAAAGTTAAGTATGGTCTAAGTTCAAAGGCATTCACCTTCCTCTGTGCCATCTGACAGAATGTACATAATTATCCGGTAATGAGGTAGACTCACTGGGGAAATGCTGTGACAGAACAGCAGGGCTCAGGATAATGACCCACATATGCACAATTCTCATTTCCCAATGGGAAAGCCAGTGCATGATCTCTTTAACCCTGCTGATACTGTGAAATATTGAAACAAACACTATTACTTTAAAGGATAAACATGTCTCTATGATAAAACAGACCTCTTTTGTTAAAGCTGAAGTTTAGGGATCTAACGCTTTTTAAAAATGAGTATCCAGGGATGGTACTTGAAAGTGTCCCCTGCTCCATTCATAGAAGCTGTACTGTAGCTTTCATGAATGAAAAGCTTTCTATGAATAGAGGAAGTGGACCTTTCATTCCTTACCTGTCCTCCATTCATAGAGTACTTTTTCATTGCGGGAACTCATAGTACAGCTATGGAGGAGAGGAGCAAAAGGGCGAGCATAGTTAGCACCACCTATGCCTGTGATAGGTGGAGCATCTTGTAATAACCCCTGGAGCACTGGCAGATCAGCTGTGGGGTATTCATGGGGAAAAGGAAGGTAGAAGTCAAGGAACAGAGCACAGCATGGGACATAGTCATTCATGTAAGTGTAGTCCCTGGTGCTGATTTATGTTGTAAAAAAAATGTAATTACTAAACTTCAGCTTTAGGTAATACTCCTGGCTGTCACATTTAATGAGTGGACTTAATAGAAGTTTCTACGCAAAATATATACACTATGTTACCAAAAGTATTGGGATGCCTGCCTTTACACACACATGAACTTTATTGGCATCCCAGTCTTAGTCCGTAGGGTTCAGTATTGTGTTGGCCCACCCATTGCAGTTATAACACCTTCAACTCTTCTAGAAAGGCTGTCCACAAGGTTTATGGGAATATTTGACCATTCTTCCAGAAGCTCATTTGTGAGGTCAGGAACTGATGTGGACGAGAAGGCCTGGCTCGCAGTCTCTGTTCTAATTTATCCCAAAGGTGTTCTATCGGGTTGAGGTCAGGACTCTGTGCAGGCCAGTCAAGTTCCTCCACCCCAAACTTGCTCATCCATGTCTTTATGGACCTTGATTGTGCACTGGTGCTCAGTCATGTTGGAACCAGAAGGGGCCATCCCCAAATTGTTCCCACCAAGTTGAGAGCATGAAATTGTCCAAAATATCTTGATAGGCTCCTGCTTGCCCGCACTGAAGATCGGACGCTCCAGTGCTACAGCGCATGCAGTTTCAGTGTGAGACGCCATACCCCCGCAGGTCCAACACCGAGCTGTGTTCCTGTTGTCACCCATCGAGGTTCGGACACACGAGGATGGTAATGTGTGCAGCCCTGGAACGTAGGTGTCTAGCCATCTGACCTGTGGATCTATACGCTATAGGAGTGAGCAACTCAGTAGCACGGCAGTCAGACATCCCAGCACGGGGAGTCACTGACTACATTAACAAAAGAAAACACAAGACTAGTAAGCTGGACACAGCTCGCAGTTACCCAATGCACTCGGGAACTCACTGATTCATCTATGGACACATAACTATGCATAGCTATATATTTCTGGCATCTAGTCTTTTCCTTATATAGCCATAGTGCTTTGTCATAGGAGATAGCATGCTTTGTCATAGGAGATAGCTCAACACACAGCCATTAACGTCTAAACTACTGGCAACAAAAGTGAGTATACCCCTAAGTGAAAATGTCCAAACTGGGCCCAAAGTGTCAATATTTTGTGTGGCCGCCATTATTTTCCAGCACTGCCTTAACCCTCTTGGGCAAGGAGTTCACCAGAGCTTCACAGGTTGCCACTGGACTCCTCTTCCACTCCTCCATGATGACATCACGGAGCTGGTGAATGTTATAGACCTTGCACTCCTCCACCTTCCATTGAAGATGCCCCACAGATGCTCAGTAGGGTTTATGTCTGGAGATATGCTTGGCCAGTCCATCACCTTTACCCTCAGCTTCTTTAGCAAGGCAATGGTCATCTTGAAGGTGTGTTTGGGGTTGTAATCCTGGAATACTGCCCTGCAGCCCAGTGTTCGAAGGGAGGGGATCGTGCTCTGCTTCAGTATGTCACACTACATGTTGACATTCATGGTTCCCTCAATGAACTGTAGCTCCCCAGTGCCGGCAGCACTCATGCAGCCCCAGACCAAGACACTCCCATCACCATGTATGGCTGTAGGAAAGATACATGTGTCTTTGTACTCCTCACCTGGTTGCTGCCACACACACTTGACACCATCTGAATCAAATAATTTTATCTTGGTCTCATCAGACCACAGGACATGGTTCCAGTAATCCATGTCCTTAGCGTGCTTGTCTTCAGCAGACTGGTTGCAGGCTTTCTTGTGCATCATCCCTAGAAGAGGCTTCCTTCTAGGATGACAGCCATGCAGACCAATTTGATGCACTGTGCGGCATATGGTCTGAGCACTGACAGGCTGACCCCCCACCCCTTCAACCCTCTCAGCAATGCTGGCAGCACTCGTACGTCCATTTCCCAAAGACAACTTCCGTGTATGACGCTGAGCACATGCACTCAACTTCTTTGGTCGACCATGGCAAGGCCTGCTCTGAGTGGAACCTGTCCTGTTAAACCTGTATCGTCTTGGCCAACGTGCTGCAGCTCAATTTCAGGGTCTTGGCAATCTTCTTATAGCTTATGCCATCTTTATGTAGAGAAACAATTCTTTTTTTTCAGATCCTCAGAGAATTCTTTGCCATGAGGTGCCATGTTGAACTTCCACACACCCGCTCCCCATCCATACCTGAGACCTTGTAACACTAATGAGTCACATAACACCAGGGAGGGAAAATGGCTAATTGGGCCCAATTTGGACATTTTCACTTATGGGTGCACTCACTTTTGTTACCAGTGATTTAGACATTAGTGGCTGTGTGTTGAGTTATTTTGAGGGGACAGCAAATTTACACTGTTATACAAGCTGTACACTCACTACTTTACATTGTAGCAAAGTGTCATTTCTTCAGTGTTGTCACATGAAAAGATAGAATAAAATATTTACAAAAATGTGAGGGTGCAGTGAACAATGCTTGCCAGCTGAAACGTGTTTGCCTTCTTCTTTTTGTACTCACTGGTATGGTGTATGAATAAATTCATATCATCGGAGGATTGTGGAGTATTCAGCTGTTTTTCTGTTTTGACGAGTATCTGGTATTATGGTGCATTGGAGAGCACAGCAGTGCAGGCACCTAGGACATCACTTTCAAGATTCACCTGTGTTCCACTGATCAGCTATAGAGTGTTTGCAGGTTTAAAAATGTGAGGGGTGTACACCTTTTGTGAGATACTGTATATATACTGTATATATATATATATATATATATATATATATATATTATTATTATTATACAGGATTTATATAGCGCCAATAGTTTGCGCAGTGCTTTACAATAAAGAAGGGACACAGTACAGTTACAATACAGTTCAATACAGAAGGAATAGGAGGGCCCTGCTCGTGGAGCTTACAATCTTAAGGGAGGGGGAGGTGGTACAAAAGGTAATGGCTGGGGGATGATCTGATAGAGGTGACTCAAGCACAGTTCTTAGGTGGAGGTGGGGTAGGCTTCCCTGAATAAGTGAGGATATATATTGTAACGGTATGCGAGGCGAAGTAGTAGACGGACGCTACCTGTCACCTCTTGTGCATTCAATTGGACTGGATTAAACAGAGTACGGTCCGGATTTTACCAGCCACCATGGCAGGGCTGGTTCCGGTCCGAAGTTTGTGGTCCACTGGAGTCCACCAGCAGATGGCTTAAATAATCAGGAAGAGATCTCACTTTAGCTCTGACCTGGAACTTAGAGGGGAATCTGAGGGAGCTCTGTGTCTGTTTGGACTTTAAAAAGACAAGGTTTGCATTTTGGCTTATGTTTTGTGGGTGTCGGACGCCAGCCCCAGACTGAATAGTGAGGAAGCTATACTGTTTAGTTTAGCGCCAGATGGCAAGGACTTATTTCCTGTTTTGTGTGGTTTAACCTGAAAACCTATTTTCTAAATAAACCTGGGAAGCTGACAGATCTGAAAGAAAGTTGCCTGCACGCTGACTATTTTCCTCAGGAAAGATGATCCCCACGAGCTAATCTAATATATATGTCTTCATTTGCTTCCTGGTTTCTGGCCTAGACCAAAATAATGTCACATCTCAGGAGTATTCTTGGGCATTTCTTTCTTTCATCTGGAGGAGGCGCATTCTCAGCTAAGCACATCCTCCTGCCTGCACACCTGAGTTAAGGGCAGGTGGATTCCAGGAGGTAAATGTTATATGAATTATAAGCCCTTATGAAAAATAGCCATGGCTAGAAATGCTAGGGGGGTAAGGGGGTGTTTTTCAAAGTAATTTCTCAACAAAATAAAGCATGGAGACATGAATGGATGGGGGAGTTTGCTTTGAATAATGAAAATGATTTAAATAGCATTTATGGTTTGTGGTGCTTAGATACAATTTAGTACTGCTTTAGGTTCCAGACAGAAAACTGCATAGCCCTGGATTTGTACACTAAAAATAATTCTTCAAGATGGCTGAGCTCAGCAAAATTACTGCAGACATGGAAAGGCTAAAAATGGTTACTTTAATTAATGAATGACATATTTTAACATTTAATAATTCCCTATAAAATGCTTGATGCATTGTTCCCTTTTAGCTTACAGAATCTTACATTATTTCTTGCATAGTTTTGTTGCCGCTAAACTATCATGCAGTGAATGGGCTAATTACTGTTGTAGTAGCATCACAGGTTCCATGCTACAGTTCAGAAATGTCACTTTGCGTTCTATGTTATTTTAACTGCATGTGTTAGTAAAAATGTAAATGAACTGAAAGCATAATACATCCATGGGAACCTCCTGGTGTGTGCATATTGTTAACATAGTTATATTTATTGCACACTGACATTCTAAATTAAATCATACTTTATGGACATCTTTGTTCAGTTTACCTTAACGTTGATATAGATGTCAAGAGTTCAATTATTTATTGCATTAGGAATCATATGTAAACATGTTTAGGCTTGTACCAGCCTCTCAACACAGTCAAGACAGGTATGCAACAGAATGACGACTTTGACGCCAATGCCAACAGTGAATGTTGTTCCAAGCACTCCTCTGTATTGCTTTTTTTTGCCTCAGTGATTTGTGATTGCTACCCCATGCCAATCGTCCTCTAGATTCCAGTCTCACTTCCAAGTCGTATGAGCTGGTATTCCCTTTGCTGGAAAACTGTGAGCATATTTGACCCCCACCATGTTGCATATTAGCAGAGATGGATCACCCACCAAGCAACCTAGGCAAGCCTCTGGGACCCAGTGATTATTCAGGGGACCCAGCTACAACATTCATGCTCCTGCTGTAAAGCAGGGGGGCTAGTGCAATTGGTCAAAACTGCGTACATGCCTGTCACTTCATAAGGGAGGGTATATTTGGAGCTGGTTGGTGTCTGATGGGGTCTCCCTGAGTCTAATCCAATCCTTATCAATGTCAGTTGATATTTGGTACATCCTGCATGGTTAATGGGTAAGGATTTATTCGATAAAGGGCTGGGACACTATTTAGACTCCACTCCAGTGCTTCTGACTTGTAGCAGGCAGACCTTCCATTAGACCCCACTCACACCTGGCGATTTGAAATTCATTCTTAATGGCAATCCAAACGCGGTGTGATTTTGCCACGATTGTCACACAACAGAATTGCGCAGCAAGATGCGAATTTAAAGATCTCGTGAAGCTCATCACCCAAAAAGATGCATGAGCTTCTTTTGCATGACAAACTCAAGTGAATAAGCTGCCCTATGCACATGTGGAAACACATGTAAATCATGCTAGAAAATTGTGAGAGGGAAGACGAGTTCCTGCTATGTGAGATATGAACAGGCCTTATTTTGACCCTATTTTAACAGTCCACAAAACTACTAAAAACACAGACATTGTCTGAGACTTGTTCAGTCTGCACATTTTTGATAAATATCTGCCTTTCGTGGGGGGTGGTTGGTACTCTTTATATGTGCAAATATAATGAGGATATAAGTTAGTCTTACTTTCTGGTTGTGCTAACACTCTAATTAAAAGTTGATAGTATTGAGGATGTATTTGTGGTAAAGGTTATGGTGATTACCAAGCTTTGTGCAAACCATGGCAAGATTTTATGGTTCTGGGCTCTGCCCCTTACCGAATTCCCATCTCATGCATTCCCTACACTGTTATGTCTATCCCCCAACTTATATACGTGGCTCTTTCCCCTCTACTTCCTCCAAAGACAACTTATTGGAGTGCAAACAGTAGAGTGGCACTCATGCAATTGCTGGGGTAAACCTTGTGAAGCTGCAATATAGACAAAAAGTGTCCATGATTGCATGGTTCATAGGCAATTGTGGGGAAGCTTGCTTGCAACTTAGTGAGAATCTGTGCTTTCTCTATAATGGGACAAGACATGCATGTATAAACAGAAAGTATATAAGCAGAAGCCCGCGCACACAAATGAATAATCAGTATAAATAAGGAAAATGAGAGAAAATGAAAAAAATTGAAAAAAATTAATGAAGAGTGGGCTGCTCGCAAAAAAACAACTGATCCAATTGCTCTAAAACATATCTACAAATAATTGCAGCACCCAAAAGGTATTATTTAAAAGAAAGAGTTATGGGAAATACTCTCTATACAGATACCGTCTTTGCATTGGGACTTGTTTGAACAGTTTTTATATTTATTTTTGTTTTGCCTTATATCATTCTGATTTCTTTTAAATAATACCTTTTGGGCACTGCAATTATTTGTAGATATGCATGTATAAACACCCAATGACTAACACCTAGTGAATAGCTCTAAAAAAGAGCCAGGAGTGACTGAAACAAAACAGAAGGTGTTAAAAAGTATTTTTATTGCTAAAAAGGGTAAAAATGAAGAATGGGTGTTAGTATCTAGGGATAATTTTATTGACTTACCTACTTTACTTAGAGAAGAGTGCACGGTTCTGAGCAAGTTTCAACTTTCTGAAGGCAAACACTTACACAGGAATTTTTGGGGACAAAGTGGTGGATAGGGGTGGTGAATGAGCATAGGAAAGGTTTATTTTGAATCCTTATGGAGCCTGATATCATGCAAATCTGATTTTTCTCCAGTTCAGACAAAGTATGGGTTGACTTTAAATATTATAGCCATAAAAATATCTAGAATTGAATTTATTTTTTACCTATTGTGCATTGCAGATTGTAACTGCGCAAAAAATCAACCTGTTCAATTATTTCCAGTGCACACAGTGCATCACTACATTGAACTAGAGCCATTGAAAATAATGTCTTTTTATTGGGATTGCATTGAGTCCTAAATGAGAAAAAGGGTTTGCAGTATCAGTCAAGTTTTCCTAAAAAGTAGGCATGTATCCAAATGAGTAGGCATGTGCACTAGACCTGGCAAAATACACAGCATAATTAGTGAACATTAAAGCCCAAGTTTACCCAATAAAAATACTAAATAAGCACAAGGAACATTATTTACCTTCAGTGTGATGTGTCCCTTGTGCTTCTGTCTCCTAATTCAGTAAAAATCGTCTTCTTCCTAGCAGGGGTTAATGGGCTCTCATCAAGGGTGCTCAACTATGCCTGCCTTCTCTTCCCAGCTCCTCCATTCATAAGAGCTGGTACAATAGCTTCTTTAAATGAAACACCATCTATATATGGAGGACGAGCAGATTTTTGAAAGGTCTCCCCCCTCCATTTTTAGATCCTGTGTCATTCATAGATAGAAGCTGTAGTACATATTTTATAGATAGAGGAGCTAGGCGGAATGGTGGACATAGTCAAACACTCTTGATGAGTGCCTGTGCCAGCTCCTCAGTTCTGTTAACCGTCACCAGACCAGGAGAATACGGAGGCTGGGGTTGAGAGGGGGAGTCGTCAAAGGAGGAAGATTACTACTGAACTAAAAGATAGAAGCACAAGGGACACATCTTAGGTAAACTCAGGCGTTAGGCCTTGTTCACTTGGGCCATGTTTGCCCATGCGTGGATGCAAAGGTGTTTCATGCATTCCCATGTAGGCAGTTTCATTGTGTTAATTGGGACACAACAACTACACTGACACAGCTGTTGCCCCTAATTTGACAGCCATGCGAGTGCAGGTGCAAATGCCGATTGTGTCAATGAGTCCTTAAATGCACAGTAATATTGCTGATTATTTGAAGCTCCACATGTGCTAGTGGTCAGCACAAACAGAATATGTCTAGTGCAGTTTTCTCCACCTTTTTGTCCAAAGGGAAGCCTTAAAATAATTTTCAGGGTTCAGGGAACCCCTACTAATTAAATTCATTGGGAATCACTGGGAAAATTCTCCTTACATTGATAGTCAGTGGGAAGAATGCCCCCTTACAGTTTTAGTCAGTTCACCACCTTACAGCCAGCTAAAAGAAAACTGTGACTCTGGCTCTGCCCAGTGGCATTATCCCTGTAACTATGCAGATCATATGTCAACCAGCCACAGCTCAAGGAACCACGGGCAACCTCTGCAGGAGCCCTGGTTCAGAATGGCTGTTCAAGGGATTGTTTTCTGATATCAACTGTTAAAAGATAAAAGCCTCATCTATATTTTCCATTTTGTAAATATACTATACTTATGAGAATCTAGGTTTTTGGTTCCCTACATGTGCTCATGCATAAAACATAGAAAATTGACTAATCAATATACACATTTTTTTTATCATAATCATGGATATTCATAAGTATGTACAGTATGTACTCTTAGCATTAAAGAAAAAGTGACAATGGTGGATCCATCAAAGCATCTATGTATCAGTAAGATGTGCTTAGTTGGATCACCTCTTGCAACTGGTTCTATTTTTTTTTTTAAGTGCCTTTCTTCACTTGGAGTTTATTTAACCCCTCTGGACTAAGCTGTAACACATCTGTTACTTGATCTACCTTAGCCATATTTCAGTCAGTGCATTTAGCCATTGATCCAGAGGAAGAGCCCTTGCACTCAAATCAATCCAGATATTCAGCCATGATATGGACAGTCTATTGCCTGATTGGATACATGCATGGTAGGTGAGTTCGGACAGAAGGTACATAAGAAATTCAAATATTGATTAGTGCATGTATGCATTTTCTGCTTATGTTAGTAATAAAACATATACATGTTCTTGTTTAAAGTGTCTTTTAAATAACCCAAAAAAAATGTAAAGCGTATGCTGTCTGAATTTTAATCACTTTGGCTGCTCATTTCTTTTTTAACTGAGGTCATGGCTACCATCCAGTAGAAAAGCTGACGTGGGAGAAATGTAATTGCTGTAAGTTTTTATTTCTTATGAAATTCATCCTTGTTTTGACAGAGGGTGAAAGCAGTGACATTCCCTGTAGTCTGTGATCATGCTCTGATTGCTCAGCAGTGCAAGTAAGGGCTATTACCACGGTACACAGTAATCATCAAACGTTACACTCTGAATTTGGGACTGATGGCTTAGGAAACTCTTTAGATCACATTCCCCCTATTTTAGTTTCATACAGAAAAAGGCAGCCTAGCTGTTTAAATGTCTGCAAATGCTGAGCTTTTATAATGTTTACAGTAACTTCTTGATACAAAACGAAATGGTAAATCTGGTCATAGATGGATCGAAAATCAGCTGGCTTAACAAGGACCAGCCGATGTTCCATCCATCTATGGCGTTCCCGTTTGAGAGAAGCCGATATAATGACCAACTCATGCATGAGTGCCCACATAGCAAGCAGTTTGCCATGGGGAGCCAGGAGTGCCGGCGAGGGACTGTGCAAAAACTGTGGCACAGAGCAGGTAAGTATAACATCTTTGTAATATTTTAAAAGTAAAGAAAATGTGCCTATAGAATCACTGTAAGTGTTCTCTTTGAATGGTCCAGAGAGCATTGAAGCCAGAAGGTCAGCATTACAACTAGACAAATTTCATTTTTAAAAGGATGTCAACATACCCAGCTCTCACGAGTCTCTTAAGCAAGGTTTTCTGTTACTGAATTATGCAGCACACCCAATTTAGCAAAATATCCTTAAAAATACATTTGGTTAAAAACATTTCATACCCTATGAATTGTAACCTAGGATGCAATACTCTATGTGATTTACGAGAATAGTAAGCAACTCAAATCTAGCACTATGATGTACATACAGGAAAGAGAAAGCTGCTTCATTAGTTTGCCTGGCAACCAACACCTATTGCACCATTCAAAGAAACCTACAAAAAACCAAAGCAACAAACCAAAAGAAAAAATAAATACACCATAACAAGTATAGCTCAAGAAGTTTGTATCTAGAGTAAAGCAGCCTAAAGCTTGGGAGTTCAGTGACTTCTTCTTTCCTATGCTATGATCATCATATTTTCCTGAGTTGCTCAGGTGGTTTAAGAAAAAGGTCTAAGAAAATTTCTTGTGACAGTAAAACACGATCCTCAGCTAAACCTTTGCCTGCTTCTCTGTTGGCTTGTTTCTTTGGATAGCTTAGCTCCAGGTGTGTTGGAAGGCTGAAATCATAGCGTGAAAATAGATCCACTCTGTCTTTTAGAATTCTGGAGGATTTTCATTGTAGATGCATGTTGTTTCTTTTTTCTGACATTGGTCAAATGCTGGAGACAGCTATTAAATTAATTCTGACAGCTGCAGGAGTTCAGGCAAATATGATCAATCCAACAGCAAGCAGGTATGATGTGATGCATATTTTTTTTTCTGTGCACACAATTTGCTATGTAGCTGCTCCAGTCCTAACATAACACATGGGTTCCTATGGCTGCTAACTGTGCAACTGCATCAGCTAGGGACATAAATAATTATAGCAAAAAGTACAGGAAGGAGATGAAAGCACAGTGCCAGTCAACAAGCAATAATAATCATTAAACCGACATTGTAATCCAGCAAATACCAGCAAAAACATGCTGCAGTTTTCTGCAGCTCAATGGAGGGCGCTGCTGTGCAGAAACCTGAGTAAAGTTTACAATTCCAAAAAAAAAAAAAAATGCATGACACTGCTTGTTACCCTTGTTACACAGCAGACAAAGGCCCCCTTCTAAAATCCCACAAGGAGAGAGAGAAAAACAACAGGCGCAAGAGCCACCGTAGTGTAGTATTAAAAAGCAAACATAGCAAGTTGCACTCACAAGAGCAAGTAGGAGACAGGCAGAAGTGATAAGATTCACAGCACTGGGGCTCAGTGTCCGGCCATGAGAGAATGTGACAGGCGACAGCCAAAGAGATGGTGTTGGGAGCTGGGTGTCGCCATACAGAAGCTGGGATTCATCCATCAAATGAGAAAGCAGCTATGATGACAGAGAACATCCTCCTCCGTCTGATTCTGATGTCACCCAAAGATCATGCACAGTCAATGAATGCATTCCCAGGCATATCCGCCTCTTCACCAACAATATGTGCATTTTTTGCTTGCAAAAAACACATGAAAAACACAGTAAAATGGATTCCTAAAAGCACTCAAAGCTCAAAAAGATACTTGAGCGTTTTTGCAACGTTTGTAGCAAATAGGGCAGCCAATTAAAATTATTCAGCTGCCCTACGCGCAAAGCACAACAATGTGCAAGGGCGTGGGTATGTACCACCATAGAGCGAATGAGGGCTAAAGGTCATGTCAGGACTAATGCCATACAGGAGAGTGCATAGGCTGGTGGTAGATGGCACATAAGTGCTCAGAAGGGATGAAGAGTTACTGTACGAGTCTGCATACAGTGGAGATTAGATCAAATAGTTGTTGCTTGGGTGTTCTGACCCAATAATCTGTCTCTCTTAGTGGTTAGAATGCAACGTTTTTGTTTCTCTTAGGGCCAGTTCACACATAGACGATCCGACTTCAGGGGCGACTTTGCCAGGCAACTTCGAGGCAACTTCAAGGCAACTTCAAACTTGACTATGCCAGGCGACTTTGCCTGTGGCCAATCAGAGAAGAGAGGGAGGGGGTTGCCTGAGTAATTAGTGGGGAGTACCTTGGTAAATTCTTTTTCCTGTAAAGTTGCTTCAAAATAGATGGGGATCCGACTTGGAGGCGACTTCCATTAAATTCTATGGGCACAAGTCGGATAGAAGTTGCTTCGAAGTAGTACAGGATCCTTTTTTGAAGTCGGAGCGACTTCAGTAGTGTACATTAAGACGGCTCCCATTCACTTCAATGGGATTTCTGATGTCAAGTGACTTGGAGCGACACAAGTCGGAGAGCAAGTCGCAGCAATGTGAACCAGCCCTTACACTACCCATGAATACAAAAAACTGTGCCAAACATGGAGGGGTTGCAGATATTCTGTATCTATATGATGAAAAGCATTATACTATACCAAAACCAAGGGTAATAGTTTGGTTAAGAACTTCCAGGTGGGCCAAGGATCAAAGGCACCACTTTCCAAGATTAACAATTTTCAAAACGCTATGGAAATTAGGGATTTTAAAGGTGCAAAAAACAATACTTAACAGTCAAATATTTAGAATATATAAAAACATTTTATTTCATTTATAAAGCATTGAAATGCACAAAAAAGTTATGATTGTTAAAATCATCACAAACAAACGCGTGGCCTGAGTTCTGAGCTGAAATCGCTGCACCAGTACTTAAGCCGCACAATTTTAACAATAATACTTTTTTTTGGTGTTTTAAGGATTTATAAATAAAATACTTTTATATATTCTAAATATTTGACTGTTAACCTCCTTGACGGTATTCCCGAGTGTGGCTCGGGGTATGTTTTCATTGCAAATAGCGATAACCCCGAGCCACACTCGGGATTGCATCGCTGGATCCAAGACTGGGTTACTTACCTTGTCCCCTGGATCCAGCAATGTCCCCCCGCTGTGTCTTCCACCCGATGCTTGTGTGATGCCAGGCTCCGCTCCCTGCGAGTGGTACGTCGCATGGGGCAGGGCCGGGCGGGTAATTCAAATAGTGAAACACACATTAAACATACACTACACTGTAATCTGTAAGATTACATTACTGTATCAAATCATTTCACGTCCCTTTTGTCCCAAATGCTTTGTCCAGTGCCTTGCATGCACTTTTATATTATAAATGCCATTCTTATTGCCTGGAAACTTGAGAATGTCCATGGCATAAAAAAGCGTTCCTTTACGTCAAAAGCAGTTTTGATCAGCTAGAAACCACCGGTAGTGTATAAGAATCATTTGCAGAGTGATACTGATTTTTGAGGAAATTTATCATCAGACACTGAAAGTGACGACAGCGACAATTCTGCAACTGAGCAAATTTCAGTGTTTTGGACTTGATTACATTATTGAATAAATTATTTTATTATTATATTATTATTTTGATAATTATGTATAGTTATTTTTTATATTATATATTTATTTATTTTTTTCATATATATTATAATTTATGATTTCGATATTTCAAACTTTACCATACCCGGGATGTCTACTAGACTCTTGTCTTAAGTGAGTTATTCCTAAGAATTACAGGCCTACAATATAAAATGCCAAATTTCTATACGAAAAAATGTTAAGTATTGTTTTTGGCACTTTTAAAATCCCTCATTTTCATAGTGTTTTGAAATACCAAAACCAAAGCTTTGTCAGTTTACTTAGCTCGAGCTGTCCAATTTATAACCACATTCACTTTAAACAAGGTTTTTACAACCTCACCATATGCTTCTAATATTTTTATGATAATTACTTTCACACATTTACTGTATTTAAAAGATAAAACATGATTCCGTTTTTATAACAGTAAGACATTACATAATATGTAACAGAGATTCTGCACAAATTAGAACTGATTAATATGAAACACAAAGGACAGGTAATACAAAAGAATGATCTCAAGTGAAACATTTTTTTCTCATCTACTGTTCAAAGCAGGACTGACTGACTGACGCTATTCTCAGAAGGTAAGGAGACAGTGCAAGTAGCAGATAATTTAATTAGGATGAAGATTAAGTCACTATCTTTATGTTCATATGGTTGACCATACTGATAGTGGCTTTTAATTCTATCCACACTGCTGATAATTGAAACAATGACTGATCCTATGGAAGTGCTGCCATGGACAATTAAATTAGTAAAGATACAGGGTTTTAAAGATGTGGCAGTAGCTATATGAATACATGTAGAGGATTTAATTTATACTGGCTACATCATAGTCATATAACCAGGGTAATAGTTTATTACTTATATATCTATTATCTATCAATTATAGGTTACAGGGATGTTAAAGTATCAATAGTCCTAGAAAAAAGCAGAAGCACTGCATTTGATTCCTTTCACACGGGTTGTTCCGTTTTTCAGTTCAGTTCAGTCATTTTTTTTTTTTTAAACGGATAAAAAATGGATACAGATGTCAACTATTAGGCCCCTTTCACACAAGCGGCTGAATGCAAGCCAGAAACCAGACTCCAAAGCACAACGATTACTTGCATTTGTACATTCCGATTAGCCACGATTACATGCAGCTACGTTTAGCTGCAGTGGAAACATTTTTGACATTTCTGAAGTGCATTCTTGACATTTCTGAAGTGCTTCCTATTGATTTTCTATGCCTGTTGCCGTTGCTATCCGATCCTTCGTGAAGTCTTTACAGTTCTTACGTGAAGTCTTTACAGTTTTTACAAAGGTGACGTCGATTTGCATCGACGTACATTAGCACCGATTAGCCTTACATGTTTACGTTCATTAGCAACACGAAACCTCAGACCAAAGACCGAACGTAAGTCGGCGAACACACTTTCCCCGGATTATCAACTGTAGACATAGGTAAAAAATAGGCAAATTTTTTTTTTTTTACTGACTTGACTTGACTTTTTGCCTTGTTGGGCACACTTTCCTTAGTTTACGTCACGAAGACGAAAAAAGATCCTGATAACTATGAAATTGTAGGGACATTGGATATTAACT
>BLSH010105655.1:853602-865611 GCA_018402905.1 Glandirana rugosa | reverse complement strand
AAACGGAAACACTATTAAATCATCTACATGATTTAGAGGTCTGCTTGTTTAACTTCTAGTCAACAATTGAGGCTATTAACGTTTACTGCAAAGCTTTGTGGATATTAGAGGCACTTTGCTGTTCACTCGTGTTATAAATCTGTGGCCAATTGACTTAGCCACAAGTATAGCAATCTTTGGGCCATACAATTTATACAAAAATCAAAAGATTTAGCAGAAATATACAAAGTACAGTGATTGTTCAAGGATGAAGGGGATTGGGGTAATCCCTATACTTTGGTGGTCTTTTATTATTTTGAAACAAGTGAGTTAGCCTTCTGATACATAGATACAAGCAGATGTCATTTAATTATATATGCTGTTAATGCCCAGCATTTTCAAATGTGATTGAAATGTAAAAAGAGACCAACATCTAGTTTCGTTGTAGATATATTTCTTAAATTTTGAATATGTGTGCTTTTTGCTGTGTTTAATGTTATTGTTATTTAGTAAAAGATAATGATTGGTTTTTTAACCACTACAGCCCCAGAAGGATTTACCCCGTTCTTGACCAGAGCACTTTTTGCGATACGGCCCTGCATCGATTTAACTGACAATTGCGCGGTCGTTCGATCTTGCACCCAAACAAAGTTGACATCCTTTTTTCCCCACAGATAGAGCTTTCTTTTGGTGGTATTTGATCACCTCTGTGGTTTTTATTTTTTGCACTATAAACAAACAAAGAGCGACAATTTTGGGAAAAAAAATAACTATTTTTTTTTTTTTACTTTTTTGTTATAATACATATCCAAAAAAAACAAAAAAAAAACCCCAATTTATTCCTCAGCTTAGGCCGATATGTATTCCTCTACATATTTTTGATAAAAGAAATTGCAATAGGCGTATATTGATTGGGTTGGGCAAAAGTTATCGCGTTTACAATCTATGGGAATAGATATATGGCATTTTCATTATTTTATTTTTTTTACTAGTAATGGTGGCGATCTGCGATTTTTGACACTTTTTTGGGACCAATGACAGTTATACAACAATCAGAGCTAAAAATAGCCACTGAATTCTGTACAAATGTCATTGGCAGGGAAGGGGTTAACACCAAGGGGCGATCAAGGGGTTAAGTGTTCTCTAGGTAGGTGTCTAACTGTGGGGGCAGTGTAGTGACTGGAGGACGAGAGAGATCCCTGTTCTGGATTACTTGGAACAGCAGATCCCTCTCCACCTCCCTGTCAGAACAAAAGATCTGTTTGTTTACCTCAACAGATCCCCGTTTTGACTTCTGTAAGGAGCGATTCACGTCTGCCAGCCATGTGCATTGGCTCCAGAGATGTACAGCAGACACGTGTGTCCCTACAGTCTCTTAAAGCACCACTGCACATCTATGGCGATTTCTGCTATAGAGGTGACCTGCCACCGTCAAGAGGCGGATGGTCAGCAAGCGTTTAAAGGTTGGCATATTCTGAAGCTATTTATTCATTTCAGTCTCTGCCTCAGCTTTACATCTAAAGTCCTTGCAATCAAAGTTGTTTAAAGTGGAATTCCAGGATAACCCTATCTGCCGTCACCTCCCCCTCCCAACGCCTGTGCTTACTAACCTTTGTAAGAAAGATGTATATACTTAACTATTTTCAGTCCATTCCTGTCTGGCCACATGATCTCCTTTGTGTCAACCAGCGGCTCGACAATGGCTAGTAAATTAGGGACTAACCCATAGCCTTACTTGGCCCATTCGCTCCCTCCTTTCTGCTGCAGCAGTGCTGACTGACACAGGGAAATGTATCACGTGATCAAACCAGAGTGGCCTGAAAATACGTAAGTATACACATCTTTCTTACACAGGTAATAAGCATAGGGGTTAGAAGAGGGGACAGTTTTAAGGGTAGTTAGGGTTATCCTGGAATTGCACTTTAAGGTGTATGTCCAGGAATTATTCAAACCTCTGTTTCCCTCTATAGAGCATGTCCCCACATTATTTTCCCTTTTGCCTTGTTCCTGTAGTGAGAAACAGCTCTTAGTACTCCCTGTGACATCATCACCAGGCTTGTAAAATGCTTGCCGGGGCAGCTGATGGGAGGCAATTTCCTATTGACATACGCATATCCCCCATAACTATATCACCTAAGAACTTTTCTCCTACTTAATGTGTGGGAAGGCTCTCGGGAGTCAAAGCAGCATCATTTGCTGGGGAAAAAAAATCAATGTATGCAGATGGAACGGGACATAGAGGGACAGGGATTGATGGATTTCTGTAGAGCGGCAGGCAGGGTTGACAACTGAAGTTGGGATTTCATTAAGTTAGGACCACAGTGGCATTGCAAAGATATATTGAATGTTTTTTTTGCCCTGACATATTTTGGATTGCATAAGCAAACCACATTACCCCATAGAAACCCACACAAATTAGTAAATTCAGCCCCTGCTGCTCACACACTAAGCCATAATCTTGCTTTCTTTCAGGAATCATTTAAATAAAATTAGACATTAGAACCACATATACTAAAATTCCATCTAGAAGAAGGAAATGGATAATTCTATTATTAAAAAGATTTAGGGGGCCCTAAACAGCCTACTTTTTATATGAAGTGGTCCTGATTTGAACATAGCTTACATCAATCAGGCTGTTTTTGACCTCATTAGAAGCACATAGATAAAATAAATTTTCAGAAAAACAAAATAATTTTCAGAAAAACAAAGTGGTTGATTCCATCATTACTTTTGACAACCAAGCCATTTCTGCCCTAATTAGAACCACACACAGTAGATTAACTTCTATTTGAGACAGAGAAAATGGATAGTTCCACCATTTAAATCATTGTCAGCTTAATGCCAAATTGAGGCGACAGTCTGATATTTACAATCAATGCTTACAATTTGACCATTGTGTATGATGATCACGCCATTTCTGTGCTAATTAGGAGCATATAATAAGCATCTCTGTGCTCATCGTGTTCAAAAATCTCCTTCCTTCCATGGAAGGTTGTTGTTGAAGAATGGAAAAAGATAAATGTTGCAATATGTCCCAACTTGTTCATCCCATGCCTAGTAGACTAGGTGCTGTCCTTACAAATCATGCAGGTCATACAAAATACTAGATTGGGGTGTATTCATTTTTGCATCAACTAATTTGAGTAAAACTGAAGATTTTGTAATCTAAGTTATATTATTAACCTTACTTTCATGGAAGGTAAATAAAGAATAAAGTGCCAAGTGTGCATTATTTTGCATTGTTGCCAAAGTATTTTGACAGCATGATATTACAGTAACAGCTTACAGGGAAATTGTAATGGTTTTGGTTACATGTCACATGTTTTTCTTTTTTTCTTTTTTTTTTCTTATACATTGTAGATTTTTATTTCATATCTCTGCTGGAAAACTGCTATTGTCATCAGTTATGTTTGAAACCTACTTATCTGCGGTATATAATTATATGATTTGACCTTCCAAAATGACTTTAGGTAACCAGTCTACTTAGATGATACAGTGTACATACATAATATGCCATACACAATGTTTACACAAGTGATTTATAATAAGGCAAGTTAACCCATTTGATCCTATGGTATATAACTGTACAGAGAGTTTGTCCTAACAAAACTAAACAATTATGAATGGTGACAGCTCTGCAAATGAACTACTTCATATATTACTGTAATGTAAGGTAAATACTTTGCAAAGAAACTTTCTCGTAGGTTATGTGTAGGATCATCCTGTAATACACTCCTTAATCTCTTGATTGAAAAGAGAAGAGGGAAGAATAATGCATTTCATTTTCTGCTGTTTAATAGGCTATGGCTGTATTCTAGAAACAGACTTTTAGCAGTGTTTGAGCTGATTAATTTGCTGGCAACTATAAAGCAACTACTTAAAAAGGTCTCTCATCATATGGAAATAGTGCTAATGGTACTTGTATGTCTCTGCATAAAGGTTCTTTAAACAACTTGTCTAACCAACCATTCATTTGTTTGTCACCTAGAGCTACAAAAGACATATAACAGGGTGCAATTTTATAGATACATGGGTCACATTGACTGCATCCACAAATAGGTTTGAGATCCCTGAGTCTAATTTAAAGATCCTGGAACCCAGACCTGCCCCACCATCTCAGCAACATTCCCAGAATTTGTAAACCTGAAAAATGTGCAGCCATGTATAGTGTATACACTAAAATAACAGCATTAGATCAGCATTCCAGATTTAAAGGAAATAAATGTTTAAACATGGCATTGTTTTATATATATATATATATATATATATATATATAGTAAGCACAAATAAGTGCACCCCAACAGATTTGTCAGTTTCCTTTCAGATTCAACATTTTTTATGGGATACTATACTACGAAATACTCTCACAAATGTGGGCCATTGACTGTAACCAAGATTTGTCTTTGTTAAGTAATGTCCTTTTATAATCAACTGTCTGCTGGGCGCCTGTTTAATGAATAATCACCATGCAAGTTTACTACAGTTAGCTAAAGAAGTGGAAAGCCAAACTGAAGTGATTGTTTTCCATGACACAATACGGTGTACACTGCAGAGGAATAGCATGCATGGGTGTTGTCCATGAAGGAAGCCTCTCCTAAAGCCCATGCACCAAAAAGCCCACCTAGAATTTGCGAGGACCTATGATGAAAAAGAAGAAGACTACTGGAACTCTGTACTCCGGCGTAATGAGACCAAGATAAATGTTTTTGAACTAATGGCTTCAAAAGTATGGAGTCGCAAAGGTGAGGAGTACAAAGAAAAATGTATGGTGCCCACAGTGAAACATGTTGGTGGCAGTGTCCTTCTGTGGGGCTGAATGAGTGCTGCTGGTGTCGGGGAGCTGAATTTCATTGACGGTATCATGACTTCACAGATACGCTGCTTTATATTGGAAGAAAAGGTGCTACCATCATTCTGTTCCCTTGGTCGTCGTGCACTTTTCCAACATGACAGTGATCCAAAACACACATCTAAGGCCACTGTTGCATTTCTGAAGAAGGTGAACAGGGTGAAAGTAATTCAGTGATCAAGTATATCTCCTGATCTGATCCCAATCGAACACCTATGGAGAATTCTGAAAAGTCAAGTTGCGCATCACTCTCCATCCAGCATCCAGGCTCTAACAGAGGTCTTTGTTGATGAATGGAAAAAGATAAATGTTGCAATATGTCGCCAACTTGTTCATCCCATTTCTAGAAGACTTGGTGCTATCCTTACAAATCATGCAGGTCATACAAAATACTAGATTGGGGTGTATTCATTTTTGCATCAACTAATTTGAGTAAAACTGAAGATTTTGTAATCTAAGTTATATTATTAACCTTACTTTCATGTAATGAGTTAAACAAATGTTCTTTAAACTCAGTTTTGTCAAAATTGTGGAAATTGTTCTTGCGTTCATTGAGATATTGATTAAAATCATATTTTTCAAAAGGCGTGCTCATTTATGCTGAGCACTGTATATACACTGTATATATACACTATATATGCACCATATAAATAATAAGCATTAAAAATGATAATTAAAAGATATAAAGCTACCTCATAAATAAAGAATATGCAATGTCAAATCAGTAGCAAAGGATCGCCTATTTAAACCTGTGCAAATATACACATGTAAATATTAAACCAGAAAATATACAAAACATCATAAATAAAATATAGTCCACCATAAAACATCTAGAAGTCCATGATTAGATACCCAAGATGCAAATGAAAACCTTCCTGCAACCGTTGTGCTGATAAAATGGAAAGCAAAAACACCCAGTGATTAATCCCATAGGAGAGCAGCTCACAATCACAATCAACCTCCGAGATTAATGGAAGGTCAGAAAGAGTGTTTGTATTATCCAATCCAGACAAGCATTTTCATATACTGAATGAATCCAGATCGCAGATGGCTGCATCAACATGGAAATCCTATATGCATGGAGAAAGAGGCTAACAGTAGTGAAGTACAGCTTATAAACTTTTAATTAAAAATGAAATGGTTACACTTACAATGGCAGAAAATCCCACAAAACACAATGGACTCACACTCCGGTGACATAAACAAGACACTCCTCTAGCTTAAAAAAATGTCTAAGTATGATGACGTCACTGGGAACCTGCCCTACATATGTATGTGTAACGCTACCCCTGTAGGAGCCGTTGGTGAATATGGATATCTCCCACCCTGCACAGCCAGGCACACAAATTTTCCACAAATGCTGAAGTCAAGAATCAGTCCTCTCCTTGCTCCTGTGCCTCCTGGTCAGGATCCCCCTGTGTGTCTTGAAGAGGGGTCCTTTCTGCACCCTAGCCCAGGCCTGAGTTCACCCCCCAGACTAGGGGGCTACTATCAAAGGCCTCAGACAGGCTAACACTCCATTTCCATCTTCCACCCGAACTCCACTCTACTGCCAGCCAAGCCTGAACAAATTTACCTACCCTACAAAAACTTAACTCCAGCACTCTAGTAATGCTAGGGGGTGCTACATATGGATTAAGTCTGAATGACTTATTTAGGACTTCCTACAAGACTGCCTATTTGCTTTAGGGAACCCATTAGGGGCACCCTGTAATGAACTGACATGAATTTAGCTAGTGGCTCAGACAGTCATCCGACACTAAAACTGTGTTTGTTCCCTTGCTGAATAAAATTGCAGAACAAACTTGCTTGGACTCTTTCTGGGTGCCCCTGACTCATGCATGGTTTATTGCTGCCCAAAGTAGAATACCAGTAAACCCCAAAAGAAAATGCTGTTAAACTCATATAAATTACAAGGCCTTTGAGCAAACTCTGTAGCAAATTCATACCGACTTCTGTTTTGCATATACAAGTGCAATTCCTCAAAGTAGGTGATAAACAAAAAAGGTCTGTCTATGATTACACGAGCGGACATTCCTGACATTTCTGTAGGTATGCAAATACCATTGACAACTGTATCACCGAAGATGAAAAGCCGACTGCAGAAAACCCAATCCCATTTAAGAGGAAGTCTAAAATGCTACCTCAAGCTCTGTTCAGGCTGCCAGCAATATCGCTACAAGCAAGTGAATGAGAATTCTGGAAAGCTGTGATCAGACTACTGTTGTCATGGTTGCATAAAAGTAAAAATGTTAATTTTTTGGGTTATTGAAGATAGTAGCTGGCTTCAAACTAAAATGGAAAAGTAATGGTGAATAACTGTAAAGCAAAAAAAAAATGTTTATTTACTTGTTTATTTGTTTAATGGAAGTGAAGTTTCTTTTTAGCTTTTAGCTGTGAACTTGTCCCTGCAAATCAAGGAAAAATAAAACAATGCATATGGCATGCTAGTGGATTATGAATGCATTTTATTTGATTACTGTCTCTTACTTTCTTGAAACACTTGTTACACTTTTTACTTACAATTAACCTTGTGTTATAAAAGCCTGGCCAAGTACTTACATGTTTATCCTAGATGATGCCCTAATGTAATCCTGATTACGTGAGTTGTAAAGTGGTTCCTGAAAGAAAAATGTAACAATCCTTTTCAGTGCCAGGCTGGTTGTCAATAGTTAAAGTGGAATTTTAGTCAGACAATTAAATCCCGATAGACCACTTCAGGCTGGCCCCTCTTTCAGGTATAGCTATATACAGTAAAACATCAAAATTAGGTGCCTATACTGTTTATAATCCAGTAATGCACTGTCTTGCCTTGCTCTGCACATGTTCAGTTGCTGTCTATTCTCAGCAATGTGCCTAAAATGAGAGCCACTTGAGGCCGATCAGCTGACAGCTTTAAGATTTACTGTTGCTGAAGGGGGAAGAAAGCAACAGGAATGGCAGACTGTATGGAGGGAACATAGTTTAGGGAGGGAGAAAATACATTCAATGTACATATTTTAACCACTTCCGGACCAATGCCGTCATATGACGGCAGTCACTTTGAAGTGGAATACCGTTGTTATGGTAGCAGATAGCTACCATAACCCCGGTATCTTCTTTTAGTGCAGGCGATTCTGCACAAGATAGAAGTGGTCTCAGTGGCGGATACGCCGCAAGATCACTTTTATCAGCGGAGGGAGAGGTGCCCCCCCCTCCCACCTCTTTCCGGTCATCTCCGCAGCTTACAGGACCCGCCGGCAGCGGTGGAGATGATCGCATCTGTCCCCCCCCAGTGTCCGTGAGCTGACTGAGTGAGCTGCTCATTCGGCTCCAAAACATGGCAGGGTGGAAGCGACGTCACAAGTCGCTTCTGCCCAACGGTCTTAAAGGGCCCATTTTTTTTTTTTTTGCATTTTAGTGTAAATATGAGATTTGAGGTCTTTTTGACCCCAGATCTCATATTTGAGAGGTCCTGGCATGCTTTTTTCTATTACAAGGAATGTTTACATTTCTTGTAATAGGACTAATCAATTTTTTTTAAAGTACAGTGTAAAAATAAAAATGAAAAGGTAAAATAATAAAAAAAAAAAATTTAAAGCGCCCCGTCCCCGCGAGCTCGCGTGCAGAAGCGAACGCATACGTAAGTCCCGCCCACATATGAAAATGGTGTTCAAACCACACATGTGAGGTATCGCCGCGATCGTTAGAGTGAGATCAATAATTCTAACACTAGACCTCCTCTGTAACTCAAAAATGCTAACCTGTAGAATTTTTTAAACGTTGCCAATGGAGATTTTTATGTTGCAAAGTTTGTCGCCATTCCGCGAGCGGACGCAATTTTGAAGCACGACATGTTGGGTATCATTTTACTTGGAGTAACTTTATCTTTCACAATATGGAAAAAAATTGGCCTAACTTTACTGTTGTCTTATTTTTTAACTCATAAAACTGATTTTTTTTAAAAAAAATCGTGCTTGTAAGACCGCTATGCAAATACGGTGGGACATAAAGTTTTGCAGTGGCTGCCATTTTATTCTCTAGGGTGTTAGAAAAAAAAAACAATCTGTAATGTTTGGGGGTTCTAAGTAATTTTATAGCAAAAAAACCTGGTTAAACTCGTGAACACCGAACTCAAAAAACAGGCTCGGTCTTGAAGTGGTTAAATACAGAAAGTGACATACAGTTTTTGAGACCAAGGAGAGCGGGTGAGATTCCAATACGGAAGTGACTACTCCGGGCTTCAACAAAATGGTGGCCTCCACCAAAGAGAAACAGGAGAAATGCTGGAGGCAATTTAGAGCACATACTAATTTTGGTAGCATCATTAATAATGTGAAATCTGTCCTTTTGTTAAAGAAGATTAATTGTTATCAAACTGTTATGAGTAATGTGCCGCTTTACACTGAAGATATTTTTTTTTTAGGAGAGCTAGTAAAAATAAGTAGGGATGAGCAAAGGGATATCAGTGAAATACATTTTGGCAGCAAATTTACCAATCTTGTTTTTTTGTAGTGGAAATGTTTTGTTTTGGTTACTTTAAGGCTCTTTTCACACCAAGGCATTGTAAAAAGCCTGTAAAAGCCTGTAAAACGTCATGATTTTATAAATAGCGCACCACTAATGGCATTTTTGAAGGGCTTTTGAAGCATTTGCTTTTCCTAACAACCCCACCCCTCTACATCACATCCTGTTTACTTCCTGTTATCTCGTTGAGGAAGAGAGTGTGCAGATTGAAGATGGAGTATTATGAGCTGCTCCTGATGTTCATGCTACTTTTTTGGGAAACCATCCTCAAACAGAGGCAATGTGTGTGTTTCTCTCTCCTCTTCTCCTCTCAACAGGATTTCCTGGTTTCCCAGCATTCTACACTGCATTCCGATCATGTGGCCTTCCCCACGGCCTCCGTGCACATTCCATGCGCTTTTTGAGCACTTTTCAAGCGCTTAACCATTATTTTCAATGACATGGGCGTTTTTGAAGCGCTATTTTGAGCGCACAAAACAAGCTGAAAAGATGCTGCTTTCAGGACTTTTTGCAACGCCTAGCAAGGGCGACGCCTCGGTGTGAAAGCATCCATTGAGATGCATGGGGAGCATTTTTGATGTGCTTTTTATGTGCTAATTTTAGTGCAAAAACGCCTGAAAAGCGCCTTGGTGTGAAACGGGTCTTACTGTTCAGGTGAAATATGTTTGAAAAATAAAATATAATATTTGTATTTCATGTATTTCGATAGTGTGGATTGTTTCTGGGTGTACTTGGGGTATTTTAATTTGTTTTATAGGGAGGTTGATTTACTAAAGGTAAAATATGCAAGTGCAGTTGCTCTAGATCTGAGGGGAAGCTTTGAAATGAGGGAAAGCTCTGCTGATTGCATGTGAAAGCGAAAATGCAGTTTTTTTATTTTCCTTGCATGTTCCCCTCAGATCTAAAGCAACTGCACTTGCAGTGCACAGACTATTTACCTTTAGTAAATCAACCCCATAGTGTTCTTATGCATCTGCATTATTTTATCCCCTTTTCTGTATTTCATCATTATTTATGTACTCTTACAAATTGTATTTTCTGTGAAAAAAAGGAAAATAAGGCTCACAAGGATCTGTTTATGACACGGTCACAGGTCCAGGATACTTGAAATCAGTTTCTGTAACCATCAGGAGCCATTTAAAGCTTATTGCACCCTTAAACGCTAACAAAAATCACTACCATTTTGCCTTTACCAATGACTCCAAAGCATTTTGCCAAAATGGTCATATTTCCCCAAATCTCATTTTTGCTCCTCCTTAAAAATAACAGGCAGTGATAAAGTAAAATCTGACAGAGGTTGTAACCTTTGTCCTCCCTATCAAAGGGTAAAAAAAAGTTTTAGCCAGACTTCTATTATAAAGTGAATTTCCACTTTTGCAGTCAAATTTGTGTTCCTAGTCACACAGCACACCTAAAATTGTTTTACTTTTTTTTTTTTTTTAATTTTCTTACATTTTAGATGTATGTGCAGCGAAGGTAATATGACTAACTGCAAGCATTTCTCAGCCAGCCCACTGTGACCTATCACAATACCTGGGCTGGGGACCGCCTAAGTCCAGTTCCCATTGCAAAAACTGCAAATTTCTATTTTTACATTTTGCTATTTGAATAGGGACATGTACCAATTATAAAGAAGGTGTTATCTCAATTTGGCTGCAAAAGTGGAAATACGCTTTAAGTGAGGTTTTATGTTTATAATTTGAACATATTCCCGGCGCTGTAAAAAAAAAGTAACTTACAGCCGTGTTACTTCAACTTAATTTTTAAGACTGGGAGCAACAGTAACACACATGATATAAAAAATGAATAGCCCAGTATTAAAATCTAACTAGTTCTATAGGTAACCTCATATTAATGTATACATTGCTGCAAAATTATTAACCAAAGCCTAAAATGAGTAGCAATTTAGGAATTGCTCAGAAATATTAAATTATCTTGAGTTTAAAGATGTAATTGATAATTAGAAACTGATAAGTACACTGTTAGTATTACTCATAATCATCCTTACATAATTTGTTCTAAAAATAATGCACATGGTAATCAAATGAGCAATTAGAGATGCTAAAGCAATTACAGTCAAGGATAGTGATAGTACATAATACCATGACAATTCCATTAAGTATAGAGTAATTTGTACTCGCATGAAACTCAGCAGTACCTAGGCTTAGCAGTATGTAAAAACTGACCGAAAATTTTTTCCGCTATACACAAATCCAGACCTTAAGGAACAAGGGTATTCAGCAATGGTGTTTCTCATGATGCCGAAAAGAAGTTGTACACTTAAAATGGACCTATATTCAAAATGTTATTTGCTATCTTATAGGGATTATCTAGTTGGTTGTAGCTAAGTGGTTCCTTGGAAATGCTATCTGTACTATCGTTTATTGTAAAACTTATATCCAGGTAAAATTCACATGTTGAAGAAAAGCCGTAGTACTCTTTGTGGTAACGACTTATGGGAACAAGGAATTCCAGACCTAAACACATATCGCCTTTTTTAAAAGCCAGTCAAAAATGTATGACGATTCGGATCCATGACGACTCAAAGTACGCTCATGTTTAATGAGATATGAATTACCTTAACAGTACCATAATACATGATAGTGATAGGAACTGACATTAACGAAATCGTAGAGATTAACGAGTAAACTAATGGTACACGTAATAAAAATCTT
>BLSH010105655.1:824644-835726 GCA_018402905.1 Glandirana rugosa | reverse complement strand
AATGGACAAATACTCCCATAGACAAACATCCTAAACATTATGGACAGCCTTCCCCAGAAGAGTTGAAGCTGTTATAGCTGCAAAGGGTGGGCCAACTCAATATTGAACCCTACAGACTGATATCCCATTAAAGTTCATGTGCGTGTAAAGGTAGGCATCCCCATTGCCTAGCTAGTATAACTAGTATATCTGGCAAGATTTGCAATGGTGGTGGAACCCTCCTACACATAAATACTACATTTAGACATAATTTAGGTAAGGCCCTGAGTCATGTTTAACAATATAGAGAGGACAAACAACATCTCTACATGAAGTGTCCTGCTTGAGAATCAAACCCAGGACATCGGCAATGGTAGACAGAACTGCTACTTTTTAAACCACAGGGCTTACACACAACAAGTCCTCCTACACATAAATACATAGATACTGCATGTCTAGGAATATACAGGACTTACATTAATCAGGAGTAAATCTTCTAAAATTTAATCTGTGGTTTTTGGTGGTTCTTGCTGCGTGAGCATAGAATATATTAATTATTATAAAATAAATTATTATATAATAAAAAAATAATTATATTAAAGTTATCCTCAGATTTTTGGTAATGACATTCTTATTTCTGATGTTGGTACACATATCCCATTTTTGGAGCTCAAATTAGGATCATTTGAAAAGAATAAAAAAAAAAATGGGACTCATTTTAAATTTCCATAAGCAATGGTATTGTTTGTGGTTTGTAAAGACATCTGTGTGAGTTTGGGGAAATATTTTTGTGACATGGACAGCAGCAAAGTGAAATTGACCGATTAAAAAAAAAAATATTTACAAAACATGAAGAGATTTCATATTATAGCATTGTTAAAAACAAAATTGGTTATCAAATGTGCAACATTGTTGCCAGGACAATTTATTTGACAGAAAGATGCATTTCTTTTCAACATGGAATGGATTTATTTGATAAAGTAACAATTGTACCATTAGAATGAATGGCAGAAACTTGCACTTGGCAAAATAACCCTCATTTTCACTCCCAAAAAATGTGTGTAAAATAAGTCACATTTTGGTATTTACTAACAACTCAAGGAATAACTCCATGAGGGTTATTTTGAGGGTTGTTTTGTGTCTGAGCATGCTCAGTTGTGCTCAGCTGTGCTCTGTGCCTTGGAGTAAAAAGACGTTTTTTTTTATCTCTTCTCAGACTTTTTAAGATATTTCTGTGTAGAAATCACTTTTTCACACAGTTTAAAAGAAGATTATCTTTAAATAATATACTGCATATTTTAGCACAATTTAGGTGATCATACCATGCTCCAAACATTATTTCCATGTGCAATTCCCTTGCTTTTACCACGACTAGTTTTTTAGTCAGTCACTGCTGTTTGGGTGCTATAGTGAATTTGATTCTGCAACTATTTTCTCCCTCAGAGCTTTAGTGAATACCTTTTCTGACTAGATTTAGTCGTTTTCTAGGGATTTTAGTTGTTTGTGACCATTTGTTCCCCCATGGTGCTATAGTAAATAAACCCCATAGTGTTATTGATTTCAAATCCCCTTTGATCTGACTGTGTTAATGTTACAAAAACAATGCAATGAAAATGACTTATTCTGTGCTAATTTAGTTGAGCGATAAAAACAAGCAAAATTTAAGCAGTTTTTTTGTAAATTAATTATTGCCTTTGCTGTAAGGGCTTTTGCTGGTTTCAGATGTAGGTTCCCAGAATGTAATGATTTCATTTTAATACTTTTTTCAGTTATGGCTGGCGTGGGGAAAGGTTAGAACCCCTGTCAGTTTTTATTGGGAGTAACTTTTTATTGGACAGGAAATAAGGGAAAATTTGCAACAGGGAAACAGACAGCAATAAGAAGCTGACGGGTTCTATCCTTCCTTTACTTAAAGTGGTCCTAAACCTAAAACAAAGATTTGTTATATTTCAGCTTACCAATTAGATGTCTTGGCTGCATTATTTAATTTTTTTAGCCTTTTTTTCTTTTATTTTCATCCAGCCAGTATGTCAGGGAATGTCTGAACGATTAAACTAATCAGCTAAATCGATTGTTTAACAGTCACACAGTGCCTGCAATACGAGAATAATTTATGTACATGATATTAAGATGACTTTATTAATTATTCCTGAGTTATTTTGCCATGCAGAAATTCTTTGAATAATACAATAAAATCTGTGTAAGTATTGACTGCAGACTATGAAAAATAAATTAATATTTATTTACAATAAATCACTGTACAAACACCACTAACAGTCGGATTAAGAGGTTGACAGAGATACTAAATGATCTTAACGATGAATTGCTTAAGACACTACTAAAACCTTGTTATATTTGTTGGATTAAGCTAAATAATCAATAGACAATAGACAGCTTAACCAATGACAACTACATGGCAGATAATAATCTGTGTTTTACGGATTCCAACTGTTATTGTCCTGCAGAAAGAATAAGCGTTGAAATATGTAAAAGTGTGCACCAAGACGTCCAAAGAAAAGAAAAATAATAACAAAAATTATTTTTTACAAAAATTATCAAACTCTAGTGGTTATGTTATTGTGGGAGAAATACTTTTACACCAAGGATTATTGCAATTGGCCTATTTATTTAAGCAAACAAAATTCACCAAGAAAAAAATATATTATATTTACCCTCCAAGTCTACCAGGTAGGCTTTGAAATGGCTGTGGACCAGACTCTCACAAGATGGCTGCCAATCAATGGGTGGAGTTTGTCTTCCTCAAAATGGCATTTAGCTAAGCTCTGTGTTCTGGCTTCAAGGAAATGTGTCAGAAGATGAGCCTCTCTATTTTCATTGAGATGTGTGATGATTCCCAGTAGATGGTGAGCATATGTTCTGATGATGAGGTGTGTGTTGTCTCTTGATGATGAAGTGTGTCCTAGATGAGGTGGTGTGATCCGATGTGTGTCCCCTGTCAACTGACTTGTTATTTTTATATGGTGGCAAGTAATACACTAAATAAAACTCCAGAAACCTGGCCCAAAAAGGGTAACCTTCTTTCCTATTGGTGGATCAATTATGTCTTTATATAGGCATTAGATCCCTTGGCCACCTGGTGGCCCTCCGAGTTGTAGATCTAGTAATTTTTAGCAGGGGTTCCCTGAAAATGGAAAGTTATTTCAAAGGTTCCTTTGTGTTGAAAAGTCTGAGAAAGGCTAGGCTACACAGTTGTGTTTAGGCACTTTTAAGCTTAAGAGCATTTAAGCACATTCACGTGCAAAATCTGCAGAACTATGTGGCCATGGACACAGAGGTGTCTACCTTTTTTTCTGCTTATCTGAATGCATAGCACATTTTCACAGGTAGGCTCAGCTGTGTGCATGAGCTCATTATTTACTTTAGTGCTGCATTTAGATGCACATCTAAGCACAGTGCATTTTTTTTTTTGCCCGTGTGAATGAGCCCTTACACAATATGATATCTGTTGAAAACCTACATTAAACAAAGTATTTGACATATGTGAGCCATTGAAACATTATTGATCTCCTTTCTTTTATAAGTGCCTAGAAATGTTTTGCCGGAGCCAGATCTATTTACCACCTTTGAGACTATGGATAAAATAGGCTCTGCTACTCACCTCTCCTGATTAAGAGCCACGGGCATTGCCTGGATTTACACTGACACATCATTTTTGATTTCCAACTAGATGTGAAGTTTTATTGTGTGAGATTATTGCTAGGTAACTGATCACAGTTGGCTTGTGTACATGTGCTAAAGACTAGAACAGGCTCTCTAGATGAATAATGTTTTTATTATAATACCAAATAGGATTGTTTAAGCTGTCAGTTGTCATGCCACACTATTCTGTTCAATTAGATGCCCAATATAAGCACACTCTGACTTCTTAAGCATAATGTCAGAATATCAGTGTGAATTTCATTACCCAGCATCTGGTGACAGCTCACAAGATGTAATCATTATCGTGGTCATGATAGAAGCATAAAAAAGATATATCCTGGATCTTTCATAAGCACGTTTAGTGGTTAGCAGATTTTGGGGGTAGACACGTGCGGTTCCTTTTGTTCCGAATTAATATTCGGACAAATTTCTCATTATTTGGAGATTCGGATATATCCGAATCTACGAATTACAGTATAAACAAAGTTTACCGAATGTTCCGAATAAGAAACGTGTCCGAATTTACGAAATTCGAATTGAATTTTACATTGCATTCCATTCAAATTTGAACTGTAAACATACTTCTGAAATCAAAGACTGTGTGTGTTATTAGAGTACCATTTCAAAATAATGCTGTTTTACTTAAGCCAAAGGTGATTTAAAGGGTCATTGTAATCATTTGATGAAGATTTTCTTTTGTTTGTTCACTTTGCTGCATTCGAATTGAAAAAAATATAACATTTTCGTTTTGACTGATTCGAAAATGTATCGATTTGAACGTTTTAAATCTGAAAAAATTGGTAAATTTGAAGAAAATTCTGAATACAAATTCTGAATACGAATTCCGAATACGAATTGAATGAATCAACCAAATTTAACTAAATTAAATAACTAGATTAATGAATCGAAATGAAACAAAATGAAACACATTTTTTCGTCATGCACATGTCTACTTGGGAGCTTGTTCACACCTGAATGGTTTGTTAGTCCATGTTTCCTTTAGCTACCTCCTGCCCGCCGTATAGACAGATGATGGCAGACAGGATACTCCGTTGTTCTGGGACAACTTCATATGACATCACCACATTGCTGTCGTGGCTCTTTACCCATGTGATCAGCTATGTTCAATCATAGCTGATCACATGTAAACAAGGAAATTCCGATGATCGGAAAAGCCGATCAGTGGCATCTCCTCACATGGGGAGACCTGTACAGATAATCGGGGCACTGATCATCAGTGCCCTGATTATGAGTGCAGCCCCAACATTGCCCAGCAGTAATGCCAGTCTCTGCCCATCAGTAAAGCCAATATATGCCCATCAGTGATGCCAATGTGTGCCCATCAAAGAAGCCAATCTGTGCCCATCAGTGCCCATATGCAAGTCAGTGATGCTTATTACTGTCCATCAGTGCCTGCTCATCAGTAACCATCAGTGCCGCCCATCAGTGCTGCCTATCATTGCCCATACGTGCTGCCTATTAGTGCCCATCAGTGCCACCTACCAGTGCCCCTCAGTGCTACCTATCAGTGCTCTTCAGTGCTGCGTATCAGTGCCGCCTATCAGTGCCCATTAGTGCTGCATATTAGTGCCACCTCATCAATGCCCTTCAGTGCCGCCTCTTCAGTGCCCTTCAGTGCAGCCTATCAGTGCCCATCAGTGCAGCCTCATCGGTGCACATTAGTTAAGGATAAACATTACTTATTTACAAAATTTTCTGACAGAAACTTTTTTGTTTCAAGATTTTAGTAAAAATAAAAAACCCAGCAGTGATTAGATACCACCAAAAGAAAGCTGTATTTGTGTAAAAAAAAAAACGATAAAAATTGCATTTGGGTACAGCATTGCATGAACGCACAATAGTCATTCAAAGTGTGACCGCGCTGAAAGCTGAATATTGGCCTGGGCAGGAAGAGGGCAAAAGTGTCTTGTTTTGAAGCGGTTAAAGAAAGATCAAAGAAAACATGTCCTGCCAGTTAAGATACACTTTTAAATGGAAACTAAAGGGTGAATACTTACATGTTGAAAGGTCCCTTGCTGGTGCCGGCATCCTCTTCTTCATTGGTCGGTGAAGGATGACATCACTCCTGCGCAGGATCTTGTCATCCTGGCACTCAGAGCCCGTTCCGGCACTATACAATGATTTGTGCATGCACAGCTCAGTTAACAGTGTCAGCGAGCAGGCAGGTAGAGGCATTTTATTGCAGAAGCCTGCCTGCTTTCTGTTTCTTACAGCAGAAGTTCAGTTCCATGTTAAACTAAATCCAAACAGCTAGATATGCAGGTGAAAAAGCATATGTGGGAACTGTTTAACTGTCAAAGGAATTGTATTTCTGTCCATTTATTCCTGAGATTTACATAGCCCTGCCAGGTTTTTCTCTACTGCAAATATGTAATACAGCGAAAGAACAAAGAGACAGGCTGATCACTCTGCTTTCTCTTCCTATCACCATGTACATTGTTTAGTACATGAACACTGCAACACATCTAGTTGTCTCCTTGCTTATCCCTTTCCCAGTATATGCTCTACCGTGAATTGCAAGATTCTGATACCAGTTCAAATTGAGAGTTTTTTAAAAATGCACAAAAGATGGTGTTTTTTCATCTGCACTGAGCTTATCTTTAACAGGAATGAGTTCTGTTTCGGTCCACACACAAATTTGGACCAAACCTTGGCTGTTTGGGCATTCAGATGACCAGTCGTGGTGTGGGGGTTCCCCATTTACATCTATATGAGGTCCTCATCTAGGATAAAGGTCTGGTATAGATGAATAGAATCCCTGGCCCTTCTGTTTACTTGCAGAACAAAGTGGCTGGGAGCTATCATTTTGCCAACAAAAAACACATTTTTTTTACTATTGTAGGATGTATACATTGCACAAGTCCAGTTATACACAGGCAGGTTCAGGGCACCCCCTGGCATGTTATTTTAGGTAATTTTGAATTTTTAAATTGCAATCTGTTTATTGAGTTTTCTACATGTACAGAGGAAGAAAACAACATTGTTCAACCCAAAGAGGGCTCATAAGTAAAAAATACAACATATAAAATATATATTCAGTAAAAAGGTAAGGCTCAAGACAGCATTCAGCAATTTCTAGTTGTCCGTTGCCCACTAGTAGGGTAAAGAACTAAAAAGTCCACACCACAAAAATAAACTTAAAGCAGTCCTGAGAGACCAACCGTAATTTCGGGAATCAAAATTCTACAGCATTGTACCCATTAGTGCTTATTGTGATAAGGATAGATTGATGAAAGAAAATAAAAGGAAAGAGAAAGGTGAGGTTGCCAAGAATAACGAGGGGGCTTTTCTCCCAGGCCCCCTTAGCCTGGTGAAAGATATCTAATCCAGGGGTCCCAAGTTTTATCAGATTTGGTGTTATTAATTGGAGGGTATATGTAAGTTTACCATTAATTGTAAACCAGTTTATTTATTTATTTTTTTTACAGAAGGAATGTTTATTGAAATAAAGTTTGTTATACATGGAGGAGAAGTGCATAAATTTCAAGGAGAAAACACATATTATCCAGAAAAATAGATCAATACAAGTCATATCAAGCTTATTATGTCAGAAGGGAAGCTCACAATAATGCTTTTGTTATATATGCTGATTAGAGATCAAGTATATCCATCAACTACAAAAATCTGACAAAAATTTCCTAAAGGCAATGGGAAACCAGAGGTTGTAGGAAAGGGGGGAGGAGGAGGGGTGGGGGGCAGAGACTGACCAGAGGAAAAGACTGCCTATGCACACCTAGACCGTAAAGCGCCTTGCGTCAACCCATGCAGACCATATTTTCATTTTTTTTTTTGGGCAGTTATGAACCAAGTAGGTTCATTTGTATAGTGTAAGAGTAGCATTTATTAATTCTTTCCAAGTATCTATGTGAGGAGGGTCAGATCTCATCCAACTCAACAATATAGCCTTCCTGGCGTAATATGCTGCATAGAATATAAATAATTTAGTTTGTGTATTGGTGGGCAGATTATCTGTTTTCCCCATTAGGAGAACTAGAGGGTCCATCTGAAGAGGGACCCCAGACATCCTAGCCTTGGGCATGTCCAGACCATATGAATAAAATTCCCCACCTCAACCCTGCATTGGGGTACACAAAGCATCTGAATTAGGATAAATGACTGACACTTGCTGTGGTGTATAATACACTCAATGAATAAATTTCAGTTGTATAAACTTATCCTTGGCCGAGATCATAAGTGGGATGTATTGCTGAAGTATCTCAGACCAGTCTTCCTCTGTCATGGTAGGTATATCTCTTTTCCAAGCCTGCAACGCTCTGCCTATCCCAGATCCACCTGTACACGTGAGTCCAAGGTAAATAGATGTTAGGGTCCTGTCTAGCGTTGAGGAGCCTCTCCACAGTGTGTGGTTAAGCGGTGATGGGTTCCTGGAACTGTGCGCGAACAGCATGCTGAAGCTGCAAAAAACAAAAATACATCCACGATGGAAGATGGTAGTGGCCTTTTAATGCAGCAAATGGAAGTAGCCTACCCTTCGGCATTATGTCATGCAGAGTCCTGATCCCATATGTGCCCCAGATATGCGGGCCGGGCACCATGTGTAGATGTGGCAGCAGTGGGCTACTCCACAAAGGAGTATAGGGAGGCAACATGTGTGCATCTCCCAAAGTCCTCGAGGCGTGTCTCCACACCATGATTGTGATCCTCATAGGAGACGTGACATGCGGGCTGGACTTGGGCCCTCTATAAACAATGTTGCTGAGCTCGGAGTAGGAACCTAGTATTGCTGCCTCAAGGTTAACTGCCGGGTTAGATTGATCCTGTGTGAACCACCATCTCGTGGACACTAGTACCGCTGCCCAATAATATTCCTCAAAATTCGGTAGCGCCAGGCCTCCCGCAGACAGAGGAAGTTGTAACATAGATCTTGTTACCCTAGGGACCAAACTAGCTTAATTTTTGATGGACATAGTCCATGCACACCAGCCTGTTTCCAACACCTCACTATAGCGATTCCAGCTGTTAATAATATATACAGGATTATCCGTTTACTCCATTTAGGAAAAGCAGGGTCTAACTTCTGGAGATATGGGAATATTTGTGCCCGTGACTGACGAGATATAAGGTAAAACCCCAAAATCTGGTAACTTTGGGACATTACCACCAGAGGTGTTACATGGTAGGTACACTGCTGACCTCAACGTTTGTAACAGGCTGAAGATGTCGATGGATGCATTTGAGCAATCTTGGTCAGCACTAGATACCATTGTAAAAAGGTTTTATAATTAGATTCTATCAATGTTGTATTGATAGAGACTTTAGATAGATTGTTTGCAACTGGGCGGCACAGTGGTGTAGTGGTGAGCACTTTTGCCTAGCAGCGAAAGGGTCACTGGTTTGAATGACAGCCACGACTCTACCTGCCTGTTCTCCCTGTGCCTGCATGGGTTTCCTCCGGGTACTCCGGTTTCCTCCCACACTCCAAAGACATGCTGGTAGGTTAATTGGATCCTGTCTAAATTGGCCTTACTATGTGTATGTATGAATGTGAGTTAGGGACCATAGATTGTAAGCTGCATGAAGGCAGGGACTGATGTGAATGTACAATGTAAATGTAAAGCGATGCGTAAATTTACGGCACTATATAAGTACCTGAAATACATAATAAATAAATAAATAAATATCCTGCTATTTCGATTAGTCGAAACTCACATTTAGATCCTGTTCCCACAGTTTCATGTATAAAAGTTTACAGTTTAGGTTGTTTAGTAAGTTATATACTATAGAGACTTGTCCCTTCACCAAGGACCTAGATTGGCAGGATATTTCCAACAATGTCAAAGTCAGGGGGGGTGTCAAGAGGTCGAATTTTGGCTCCGACATAGGACAAAAGTTGAGTACATTGAAAATTTTCAGGGGGCCTCCACAGGGCCTCTTGATAATGAGCTAGGGTGTATAATTTTGCAACATTGAGAAAATCCTCTAAGCGTAAGATATAGTATGGAGGAAAAAGAATTAGGACATTAATGGCACCACACTCAAAATAAGTTTTATAAAAAAAAATATATATTTTATTGAGAATTAACAAGTGGTTAAAAACAAGAATTGTGTATGAAAAATGCCATATTTAATTTGTGTTATTAAAAACCATGTATTGCACTGGTATCATTAAAATCCCTCAGGATTATGGGTTAGGAGCCCCCAGGTGGTTACAATACATACAAGATACTACGAACAACCATGGTTCCTAGTTGTCAGGTATTAAGAGGTTGCTGACTGAGGGATGGTGATATCCAGCTATGAAAGTTCCTTATTGCTCGACAAGTTTTGCACGTCATATGCTTCCTCAGGATCTTTTGAACATTAAAATTTACTCAAATCTATAATAGAGTTAAAAGACAAGATAATTACACAACTCACAGAATATATGTTAACCATCTTATACATACTCCAGTTTCAATAGCAAATTATTACTCATGCAAACATAGTAATAAGTGATCTCATGTGGAGAGAATAGGAATGGCGGTCCAGGCCCTCTATAGGTATATAGAATTGAACAGTGCAAGGTTGGTATAGAGGTGGCAGAAAATGTACATATATATTGTAGATACTGTTGGAGGAAGGAGTATCATAATTTACTTATTGAAGTATGGGCAGTGTCCCACCCAGGGGTAAAGAGGTACACACCCTTTTTATTAACAGCTAGGGATATAGATTACCCCTGGATGGGACATCACCCACACCTCAGTAAGTACATTATTATACTCCTTCCTCCAACAGTATCTACAATATATATGTACATTTTTTACCACCCCTATACCAATCTTGCACGGTTAAATTCTAGATGTGTCCCCATATCTACCTATAGGGGGGCCTGGTCCACTATTCTCATATGAGATCACCTATTACTATGTTGAGTTTAATGTTCAAAAGCTCCTGAAGAAGCGTATGACACACAAAACTTGTCGCACAATAAGGAATTTTCAAAGTTGGACATCACCATCCCTCAGTCAGACACCTCTTAATGCCTGACAACTAGGAACTATGGTTGTTCGTAGTATCTTGTATGTATTGTAACCACCTTGGGGCTCCAATACCTGGTTTTTAATTATACAAATAAAATATGGTATTGTTCATACACAATTCTTGTTTTTAACCACTTGTTAATTCTCAATAAAACATATATTTTTTTATAATTGTTCACCAATTTTTGTTCTTAACACATACTTGTTATGGTATAAAATAAACATATTAATTTTTGGTCCATAACCTCGGGGTTCCACCAATGTTATGTATGTTCTATGATGCTTGTTGGTATCAAGGATCAACAGTCCGTAATTCTCCACAGACTGACTCCCTACCACTACAGGTTGAAACTTTTAAGGAATAACACGCTGTTCAAAACACACAGTATGCGAAGAAGTCCTCGAAAACTTGTAATTTGAGTTGTATCATTATCCACTA
>BLSH010105655.1:802092-813605 GCA_018402905.1 Glandirana rugosa | reverse complement strand
CCCCCCCCCCCCCCCCTTCAAGTCACCTTTTCTCAAAGATTGAGGAGGGATAAGACTTGCCATCTGTTAACAAGTAAAGGGTAGTTTGGGCAAAAGCTTACTCCTGCATAGATTTACTTCCTACCATTCAGCTGAGTAAGTCAGGCAAGGCAAAGTTATATGGGATTGGGGGGTGTGCACCTTTTGAAGAAAATCTAAACTTAATCATTAAAATCTTCTTTAAGTTTTTATTTAATTTTAATGCCATTTCAAAAATTGTTTCACTCTTTTTAATTCTGCGACTTTCAATAAAATAAAAACAAAATGTAAATGTAATGCGCTTGTGTATAGAAAAACAATACATAAAGGTAAAAATAAAATTTCATACGGTCTTGTGTGAATGGGAATCCCACACTTTGTGTATGAAATCACATTATATAAATAAATAAACAAAAACTAACTCAAAGCATTATGAAAGACAAATAAAGTCTATATCAATGTGAGACATAAGTCCAAAGTTCTATAATGTGTAGTGATGCCGGTGTGACAGAGAGACGTGAATCATCCACCTATTGTGCGCATAAACACAGTGTCAGCCGTGCACCATAACACCAATCCTGTGTGACAATCCACCACCAATCTGGATGTGCCCTTACCAGAGCCCCTGGACCCCCTGTCACAGAGGGTCAGGGAACACCTGTATGGATATCTGGCCTCCACTCAGCCCCCGGGGTTGACGTTCTCCAGCCAAGCCTCCCGGAAATGCCACCAGATGCATTCGTACAAAATAGAGATAAAAGAACCACAATAGTGTGGCACTGCTAAAAACAATTATTGGGTCAGTTGTGACGAAACTGGTAGGGCGGAAGTGCTGTCTCCGAATCACCGCTGGTTACATATGTGGATTACTATATTTTCCTGCGCAGATATGTTTGGGACCATGTAAGTGCAATATTTTTAATAAAATAATTATTTTAACTTTTACTACTTTATTTTTAAAATTTTAACTAATTTTACTACTAATGCTTGTGCCTCTTACCCATTGACTACGGGCCTGACTTTGGATTCAAGTCCATGTCTCCCCAAGACACACAGATTCTGGGACTCTAGGCCTCGGGACCTTGTGTAGGGCCTAACTGCCTCACTGCCAATAGTGACTATTTTGTTTCAAAACTTTTTATTGAAAATTTTTTCGTTTAACAAAAGAGACATTTATAGAAAGTTAGAATCTGTTAATCATATACTCTCGTATAAAATGCACAAAGAAAAACAAGCACATGCCTATAAAACGGCATATTGTAAGAGATATACATAGTCTGTTTTACAAATATAAGACACCGTTGGGAATAAAAGGAAGAAGCAAAAGTCGAAGGAAAGTAAAATAACAAAAAGAAAAAAAATATAGCTCCCAGGCAGGAGAGGTCCCGCTGTTCCCCCAGTCACCCCAGTTGGGAACATACTGTAACCGGGAAGACAGACACCAACCCATTCCGCTCTATAGAATAAAAAGCTTTTGTGGACATGACCTCTGACCAATCGGCCATACCCCATTTTTATAGGTCACTTAGAGAGAGCTTCTATTATCCTCCTCCAACCACATGGTTGCTCAATAGTGACTATTTCATAATGGGACTCAAAGCAGACACTGATCTCATCAACTTAAGCCACCTGTTTGAGATTGTACTTCAAATGGGACATTGTACAAGCTTTGCCTCATAGCCTGTGATAGACTGTTGCCATGCCGTCTCCAATTCCTGATTGATGAAATCAAATTGCTTAGATGTGGACTCCATGGTTACTTGTTAATTGCTAATTAACTATTGGGGGATGTGTTTATACTAGTAACAATGTGTATTGTAGTTTGTGAATCTAGGAGACGACATGTCTGGCTTTGAAGGTCACCTAGGCTGGTTAAATGGCTAGATAATTAGTTCATGTTAATTTATGTTTCTAGTTAAAATTGAATTAGTAAAGTAATGTGATCAGGAGGGGAGGGGGAAAGTGCTCCTCATGTATATATTTGTGTGAGTTTGTTCAAATAAACATTCAATGTTCAGCAGCCAAAACAAGTCCTGCCTAGTTCTTTGGTTGTAATATGGGGTTGTGTATCTGATATCTGATGTTCAGACTGGAGGAGGCTGTATGCTGAAGCACTCAAGCGGAGTGGGTCGGTTCTGGGACAATGCCTTCTTGAATCTGGCATTCCTATGTGGAGATGCTGTGTCGTATTAACGTCAGTCCATTTAGATGTCCTCTAGGTACCTCAGCCCTTGCCAAATCATAACAATAATAGTAATTAAATGCCAATATGTACTGTAAATGAAACAAGTAATATTCTACCCTTTCTCATCTTTTATTGTGTTTGTGTGCACTAAATTAATTTATTTGTATTTTCTTATTGAAAATATAGTATTGATAAAAAGGAGTACACATATAGGGTGACATAAACAATTGCAACTGCCATAATTTTATTCTACGGGGCCTTTCCTTTTTGAAATCATAGTATGTTTTGGGGGGTTTTAAATAGTCTATTGGCCCAAAAAGTGTATATAGTAACGTGCATGCAAAAATGTAAAATGGCTCCAGCATTGCAAAGATGTATTGTTTTTGTTTTGCTTAGATTACAGAACTCTTATAACCAAGATTTTCCCTGCTGGCTGTGTCTCCTTTGAGTAGATTACTCACCACTTTCTCCCTTGGTAGCAAAATGGAAAGAAGGGAAGTGATGTCAGTAGGGAGTCCAAAGCTGACTGAGGTATAAATACTTTGCATGGTACTGATAAAAGTGCTGTCATTACTGTCTGTGTGGCATTCTCAGTGGGAGAGGTCAACAGTCACAACCTCCATATTGCTTTCATGACAGTTTTTTTTTGCTGTATTCCATAGTAATGGCCTTGTCAGCTGTATTGAATATTAGATAAATTTCTCCATGGAATGTGGAAGCGTCTACTGCCCCACACTGCATTGTCCACGTTGGTTATATATATGGAGCTTTTAAAAATGGGCAGTAAATTCAAAAATTAAAAAGGTTGTCAAACTAGTACTATTCAAAATAGGCAAACCATATGATGGAGCAGTACAATTATTTTAATTGTTGTTTCTGAATGTCCTTAGCTTAGTCAGTAGGATATTTAAAGATTATATCCATACAGCATTGAAAATTCAGTGTTTGATTGAACCTAACATCATCAAGCACAAACCAGCTGCTTCACTGCCATTGCTGTTAATGTTATGGATTAAATATTAGTCATCTGTACTCCTGATCAATACTTTCACGTTTTTTTTTTTTTATCAAAGTGAGAAAGTGCTTTGACCACATAGGCCTTTCTATCAGTTCAGGAACCTATGGCAGATGCCTGCTTTGACTTTCCCTACCTCTTGGCACACTACAGAAAAAGGTAAGAGGCTATGGTCAGAGGTCTAGTAAGAGTAGGAAGTGATTAGGCAAAACAAGCAGCAACTAAACAATACTCCATAAGGGAACTGGGGAGGTCCAGAGCTTCCAGTGTCATACAAAAAAAACTTGCAATATCATCAAATGATAACTTAACACAGTGTTACACAATTGTAACATGCAGGAAATGTTGGACCCTTCGTGGATCACAGCCATTTGAAGTCCCTTGTTATCCCTCTCTTATGGCCAATATAATCACACTTTTCTTTAGGCCAGACGATATTAGTCTCATTATTGGTGTGGATTAACTCTGCAGTCAACCTTTTACATATATGAACAATAGCTGCTACTATTTCTAATGGAAACACACGCAATTCTTTGTATCTGCTGTAAAAAATCCAACCTTAAAGCCCCGTACACCCGGGCAAAAAACAACAAACATTTTGCCCATGTGTGGCTTCTGTCGGATGTGCATGCTGGAAAACCAGCAGCTAACCAACTCCTGATCAGCGCTCTCAACCAATGGTTGAGAGTGCTCATTGGAATGTTCTGGCATCAGGGCCGTCCCATGTCAGAACACAACAGTTCAACGGGGGAGATCAATTGACTAACCTCGCACTGACTATGGAAGATATCCTTAGCAGAATGACGCAAGACGTAAACTGACCACAGTAGCATGGATTGGCTGCCATGCTACCGTGGTCAGTTTACTTGTAGGAGTGGTGCAGACAGAATCAACCAGGTAAATTAGAGCACTGCCAACAAGATATGCAATACAGACAGGAGAATTCACATATAAATAGTTTAAAGAGACTGTGCAATGTTTTTTTATTTTTACTTTTACTAACACTTTAAAGATCATTGATATAGATAATGTACCTGAGTAATAAAACTTATTTGTTTTGTAATATTTTTTTTTATTATAAACGTAAAAGAGGTCAATATAAAACTATTGTCATATTTGACGCTGTTTTTGATAATCAAACGTATCAATATCTGGTTCAATGGATTTAGTAGCAATTCTCAATGAATGCTCATCAGATATTTTGGTTCTAATTTTTCCCTTTGTGTGCTTCATCCTTGAAAATAGTTGCTCACAAATATTGGTGCTGCCAAAAACCAATGACATGAATAAGGCGTGATTGTGACGAGTGGGATATTTTTCTTTGGAAATATAACACTTATAAAAGTCCAAAAAAGAGACACTGTCAAATTGTTCTTCGGCCACATGTGTTTGCTAAGTGTGAACTCATTTTTACAAAAAAATTCCCCAATAATCAACATTTTTAAGTAAGTTTACGATTTTGTGTTGGGCGATATTCATAGCCGTCTTTGGCCACATGTGGCCTGTGGTCTACAGGATGAACACTCCCGATTTAGAGAATTAGCATAACAATTTTTAAATATTGTTTTACTGAAAACAGGTGATAAAAATATGTATGTAAAAAAATGATTAAAAAATAGGTAACTAACATAAGCAAAATGGGGCTATGGCTATTAAAGATTTCTTTTCTTTTCCAAGTGTTAAAGTTTTCAATGCCTGCTCTCCTTTCTCCTGCCTCTTCCATTAAGAAATCTTCTTGTATTGCTTTCATAGTTTGTGTAGAAAAAAGGAATCCAGTCATTTATCTGCCCTTCCCCCATTGCATCTAGCTTGCATCCAGGACCAATCATCTCTCCTTAAATGCAGGTAATTGCTAGCCGTGTGTTTAAATCTGAACACAGATGGACAATGGCGGCTGCTATCCTCCTGTCATTGCTTTGCACTGACTCAGGAGCTGCAGTTGTCTGCATCCCCCCCAGAGGAGTCCTCTGAATTCTTGCCACAGCTGGAACATATTTTGCTGTGTGAATATGGCCCAATAATCTTTTTATTGTGATTTTTGAGAATTAATTACTTCACAGTACAAGCAGCTAGAGAAGTCAGGAGTGGCTTGTTTTAAAGTTATTTTACTGTTTGTTCGGAATATATAAATGCTGTACTGCCAATAGTCTTAGCACAGGAGCAAATTTATTAAAACACCTTATCAAAGAGACGTATCAAACTGACCTTCTTGTATAGCAATGTTGTACATTAATTGTGCTCTAAGCTGGCAACAGAAACTAGAGTGCGCCTGGGTGTGGAACCACCCAGATATTTGGGTAGTTCAATCAATATGCATGCTTGGATTGCTCCAAAAAACATGATTACTGCTGTTATACTCTTTGGCTGTGACTTATATTAAAATATGAACATTAGGCATCCTGATCTTGATCCCAAAATATCAGACTTATTATTTTTTGTGGAATTTTTATTGTGACTTTATATTTGCTCTTATAGACTCTTTGGACTCTAGCGCTATGGTATTATTTTTTGTTTAATGTCTTTTTGTTTAATTGCATCCTGACATATACACGTGTATAAGTCGACCCCCTACTTTTGCCCAAAAAATATGGGAAAATGTATTGACCCGCGTATAAGCCTAGGGTGGGAAATGCAGCAGCCAAAACACAGGGACAGGGAGCCAGAACACAGGGATTTTAGCCAGAACACAGGGATTTTAGCCAGGACACAGGGATATTAGCCAGGACACAGGGATATCAGCCAGGACACAGGGATATTAGCCAGGACACAGGGATATTAGCCAGGACACAGGGATATTAGCCAGGACACAGAGACTGTAGCCAGAACACATAAGAGATGAGTAAGGTAGTTTCACATTAAACAGAGCTGTGCTGCTTCTAAGAGCCGTTCTGTGATTGTAACTGTGACTAATCACATTGGAATGTAGAGAATGCTGAGAGAGCTGCAGCTCTTCACTGAGATCAGGAGGTGGGCGGGACTGAACAGCTAAAATCAGCTTGTCCCGCCCACCTGCCCACATCAAGCTGAAAATCTGACACCTCTCTCAGCATTCTCTGCATTCCAAAGTGATTAATCACACTTACAAGCACAGAACGGCTCTTAGAAGCAGTACGGCTCTGTTTAATGTGAAACTACTGATCACCCACAGACACTGACTTGGGTATAAGCCGAGGGGGGTCTTTTTCAGCACAAAAAATCTGCTGAAAAACTCGACTTATACCCGAGTATATACAGTACTTATTTCAGACATTCAAATAACTATTCTATGGTGAAATCTGTATATGAAAATGGCTAGAAAACAAAAACTGAAAGCAAGTTAAAAATTAGTTTCATGTTACCTTTAAAACCTAAAAACAAATGTGTCCTATTTACTTGGTAAGTTTTATCTTGAATGTATGGCGTTTAGATATCAGTCTTTTAAACCTTGTAAGATGTATTGTTAGTAACAAATAATGACAACAGCTTTCTATATATTTTGAGCAAGTCTTTTGTATAGAAAAATCTATTGCTTATTTTTAGCAGTTCCCTGGCTACCCGTGTGAAGGAGCCTATTGTGTGCTGCTTGCGGTTTCTTTTTCCAATCAGATATTGTTTCAATCATTCATTTTTGATAAATAGCTGTTTTATAGTGTACCTGAAAATGTGTTATCTTTGAAACTGTAATTGTTATCTCTGAACCTTTTGCTTAAGGCTAGGTTCACACTGCTGCGGTGCGAATTTTCTGCGAATTGAATACGATTGCGATGCAAGTTTTTTTCAGTACAGACACAAGTGCGATTTCTACATGTGTTGGTGCGAATCTACTGCAAAGCTGTAGCTGGAGTTGGAGGGGGAAGCTATCACAGTGATGTGAATGGGTGATTGCGTTTTCAATCCGTGTTCTATTGTAGTCTATGGAGCTGAATTCGCAACGCACTGCATCGTACACGGATCAAACTCGCACAGGGCCCTTTTTCTTCACGGATTAGATTCGCAACGCATCAGTGTGAACTGCACTGGTAGAACACTATGTTATTGGAGATGACTTGCGAATTTAATCTATCACAACGCAATCTATTCACAATACAGTTTGCAGCAGTGTGAACCTAGCCTAAAGTGAATCTGTTTTCAGGCTATGGACAGTCAACTATTTACATATTCTTATCTGACCCCTGGAGAAAATTTACAAACTTCCCTTGCAGTGAAGCTCTCCTCACACTGCAAATGTTAAATACTCCTTTGTCTAGGGTACATTTAAGTGCAGTTTATTTACCTTATCACTCACTCCTGCAAGCTTTCTTCTATCCAATCCCCTGAAGCTGATTCTCTTAATCACTTCATTGGTTGCCAGCACTCTGACTTCATCATGTACCAGCAGTTCTGCATGGCAGGGCACCAGAAAGCTAAACTACATTGAAATGTTGAACTCTGCAAATACGGAGGGCAAATCCCAAGCTCCATTAACCCACATTGGCTACTATACAATTATTATGCTATAACAAGTTGGATGTGAACTTGTAATCTCTTTGTTAGACATCGCTGCTGGATCAATGTCTGTAAGTGGTGATTTTGAGGGAAAACTCTATGGCTAACATGGGGCTCTGGGCTACATGCCTTCTGCCTCTCTTCCTTTGATTGATAATGTAAACCTTTTCCTTTTGTTGGTATACTAACACATCAGATTGTGTAAATTATACATTACTCAAATATCTACATTGTTATTTTTCTACTCTTTGTGAAAAACTTGAACTCTGAGAGGTTCTCTTTGTGACAGCAGTCTTTGGCGACACAAGAGGCAGGAGCAGTAACCATTTACTTTCTGCCATTGCTGTCAGTAACACAGCGCACATGATAAAAATGGATGTAACCCAGAGAAAATGGGGTAATAACTAAAGCTAATGGGTGAGACTGTTATTGGAATACTGTAAATCTAGCAGAAGAATTGATGGAATGAGGAGTACAAGGACTTCTGGAAGAATTTATAATATCATCTGCTGCACAAATCGCAAAGATCCATGAGCTGCACAATTCAGCATGAGCTCTATATATTTTAATTTTAATTTATACAATTTCATAAAACAATTATTACTAAACATCTTATATTTAATTATGCTTTGCATAATACATGCTATACTGTAAAATTAGGCTTCAGTTTGATGGCACAGAAGAATTTTTTCTGGACTGACCTGTGTGGTAATCATTGTAAATGAAAACATAGTTTGTACCTGTGCCAAAAAAGTTATCCACACGAAAGGTCAGTCTATGAATGGTGCATGAAGTCTGTTCTAGTATGTCAGGACATGTGGGCACAAGGATTTGAATGCAATAAAAATCCAAAAAACTAGATTTCATTCTACGTGCCAATGTCTCTCATTCATCACTTATCCTTACAGCTTATTCTTAAAGAAACATTTTACCTTTTTTTAGTCTTTTCTATGTCCTCCACAGCTTACCTACCCTACCCTCTAAAATGTACTCCCTTAAAGTCCACGTTTAGTCAAGATGAAAAAAACAAACAAAATCAGACTCAATCAGGACAAAAGATGTCACTTTCTATTAATCCAACGTGTCCCTTGTGCTGCCCCTTCAGCCCCGCAGCCCAAATCTTCTATTGCCATGGGGGTTAGTAGAACTGGGAGAGCTGCGACGGACACTCTTCAAGACTGCCCTCTCTTTCCACCCATCCCTTCCATTCATAGAAACTATACTGTCAGTTCTATGAATGAAAAGTGATCTATGAATGGAGAATGGGTGGATGAATGAAAGTTCTGCCCTCTACATCCATAGATGGTATGTCATTTATAGAAGCAATTCTTCTATAAATGGAGCAGCTAGGCAGAAAAGATGGGAATAGTTGGGCACTCATGATAAGTGCGTTTCTCAGCTCCCTCAGCTTTATGAACCCCAGCTGACCCAAAAACATTATGGTGGTGGGGGTAGGAGGGCATCAGAGGTTTTAAGAAATGTGGGAGTCAGCTGCACAAGAGGCATATCAGATTAATAGGAAGTAATACACCTGCTGATTTTGTTTTCCTTTTGTTTTTACTTAATCTAGACTTTAACACTTAACCTACCCCAACAATGAAACCGATCCTAGCACCTAAGCCTACTGTATGTCTCCCCCTAACCATAATCCTTAAAGCTGAATTCTAGGTAAACAGATAAATATACAGTTGAAATATATACTGTATATTAGAACATTGCATTTATGGAAAAATCAACACTTTTTTCTGTAATTGATGAAAAAATGCTCTTATCCTGAAAATTTTAAACAAATGTAACTATCACAGTCTAAGGACTGGTAATCTGCAATGTATTGCAATTATGTTTTTAGGTTTAGATATCCTTTAACTGCAGCAGAGCACCAGCTTGGCTTTCCTGTGTAAATCTCAGGAATGAATGGATAGAAAAACTTTCACAGGTAAAAAGGCTCTCATATACAGTATGTACAGTATTTTGAATGGCATATTTATCTGTGAATCTGAAGTTTAGCAGAAAAATTAAACCTAATGCAGCACCACATCAACGCACTGGTAAATAGCACTGTATAACATTTATGTTCTTGAGTTTGGATACCCTTTAATATATAACTGCATTAAAAAAAAAAATTTTTTTTATTTAACAATACGATTTTCTCAACAGCTTTCTTATTATGTTGTCAGCAAGGAAAAAACATAAAAATAAATATTTGTGGTATCTTTCTTATTTTCAGTAAGCTACAGCAACCAATATATCAGGTTTTTCAACATATTATACAGTATCTCACAAAAGTGAGTACACCCCTCACAGTTTTGTAAATATTTTATTATACCTTTTCATGTGACAACACAAGTAGTGAGTGTACAGCTTGTATAATAGTGTAAATGTGCTGTCCCCTCAAAATAACTCCACACACAGCCATTTAAGCAACAAGTAACAAAAGTGAGTACACCCGTAAGTCAAAATGTCCATATTGGGCCCAATGAACCATTTTCACTCCCCGGTGTCATGTGACTTGTTAGTGTTACAAGGTCTCAGGTTTGAATGGGGAGCAGGTGTGTTAAATTTTGTGTTATCGGTCTCACTCTCTCATGCTGGTCACTGGAAGTTCAACATGGCACCTCATGGCAAAGAACTCTCTGATGATATGAAAAAAAGAATTGTTGCTCTACATGAAGATAGCCTAGTCTATGAGAAGATTGCCAAGATCCTGAAACTGAGCTGCAGCACGGTGGCCAAGACCATACAACAGTTTAACAGAACAGGTTCCACTCAGAACAGGCCTCGCCATGGTCGACCAAAGTAGTTGAGAGCACATGCTCAACATCATATCCAGAGGTTGTCTTTGGGAAATAGACGTATGAGTGTTGCCAGCATTGCTGCAGAGGTTGAAGGGGTGAGGGGTCAGCCTGTCAGTGCTCAGACCATACGCCGCACACTGCATCAAGTTGGTCTGCATGGCTGTAGTCCCAGAAGGAAGCCTCTTCTAAAGATGATGCACAAGTAAGCCCACAAACAGTTTGCTGAAGACAAGCAGACTAAGGACATGGATTACTGAAACCATGTCCTGTGGTCTGATGAGACCAAGATAAACTTATTTGGTTCAGATGTTGTCAAGCCTGTGTGGTTGCAACCAGGTAGTACTGCCTACAGTCAAGCATGGTGTTGGGAGTGTCATGGTCTGGGGCTGCATGAGTGCTGCAGGCACTGGGGAGCTACAGTTCATTGAGCGAACCATGAATTCCAACATGTACTGTGACATACTGAAGCAGAGCATGATCCCCTCTCTTCAGAGACTGAGGGCAATATTCCAACATGATAACGACCCCAAACACACCTCCAAGAAGACCACTGCATTGCTAAAAAAGCTGAGGGTAAAGATGGACAGGCCAAACATGTCTCCAGACCTAAACCCTATTGAGCATCTGTGGGGCATCCTCAAATGGAAGGTAGAGGAGTTACGTCACCAGAAGAACCTCCACACAAACCCCAGCAATAGTACAACCTTATAACGGGAGTCAGAGACTTCTCTCCCCTAGTACGAGACGAAGTCATACAGTGTCATGTACAACCTTAAGTACCAAGCGAGTTACTTGACATCGAGGGGTCACGGACGTCGTGAGTACGTCGGGGTCTGGTACTGTGAGGGTTGTGGTACGAACTGACATCCGTCATGATGGACCAACGTTGGTGTGTCCGAACTGTTGTAGACTTGGTTTATTCAAATAGAACCAGAGTAGTCTGGTGTCCTGTACCAAAGTCATTAGGTACAGGAATCAGACGAACAGAAGTCGTTTGACAAACACCCGAATGAACACGTAGTAGAAATCTTCTCCG
>BLSH010105655.1:751502-778832 GCA_018402905.1 Glandirana rugosa | reverse complement strand
ATTGAAAGCTTGCGGAAACTATTTTGTCAGGATACTAGGTACTTAATAATCTATGTAATGCAATCTTATACATGTTTCTAAAAGAGAACCATTATAGCTAGCTTCAGAAATAATTTCATGACACTGTATTTATCTAATCTGTGCACAGCATTTTCCATTCCACCATAAGATTTTACTTGATATTCACTATTGGCTTGAGAATTGGCTCTAGAATAGAGATGGGAAATACAGCTTTTTTTATAAAGGCAATTTGAAAGGCAAAAGAAATCAAATTTTAGTTTTGCATGCTCTTTTGAAAGTTGTTTTAAGGTATATAATTTATTATTGTGTTTCTAAAGTTATATTTCACATTTGCAAATCATTTAATGAAATGTAGGAAGCCCTACATACAAATAAGGGACTGATTGTGCTTGCAGAAAAATATCAAAAATTGTGTGAATTTTCATTTTACATATGCATTGTAAAAGTCTCCTTTGTATCAGTGCAACATTCACTTTATATAATCATAAAATCTTTTGCAACACAATTGTGAAAATGGTACATTTTATTGACTACCCAAGCAGAGTAGTGCCCATCTATGTTGACACATTTCACAGTACCACCGTTTCTTCAGGAGCGACCCATATATGCAATACTTAAATTCACAAAAGAATGATCCATAGGTTATTATATAATGTGTTGCGTTTGCATTTTGGTGCAGTTTCAAAGGGTAGCTACACTTGTCAATCAGACCTAGCAATCACACAGAAAAGAAGGAGAACATCAAAGGAAATTGTAGAGTAGGGTTGCACCAATGAGATCCTGCCAGTACCTCTCAGGGGTGTCTATGACTTTGTCAGCATGTGGGAGAATCCCAAATGTGTACACTGAAGTTCCAAGAAACAAATATAAGAAGGATAAACTTGTACTATATAGCCTTCACATTGCACCAAGACCGGATAATATATACTGTAGACCAAACCAGGTATAAGACATTACAAACATACCGCCGAGGACTATGGTAGACCAAAGTATAGATCTATGAGATGCAAGGATAGCTAGGGATACCATCTACACATGCCACATATACCCATCACACGGAATGCATCGTCACACAAATCATTCTCTTTAGATCCACACATATGGTAGAATGACAAGCTCTTTCTTTATTACTTCCATTGAGTTTCAACCTGGGCTTTGGTGTCAAATGCTCAAAATGCAGCAAAAAGAGAAACATTAAAAAATACACAAATTATTTAAATAACATGCTTTGAGGATGCCCTAAACCTGGATGTGAAGTTATGGAGTAGTATGATATACAAAAGTGAGACTGATTGTTTACAAACAATGGACGGGGATCTGCCAAATATTGATTAGTGACATTCGGCAGCATCCCCACCCAATTTATTTATATACAAATCTGAAACCAGAGCTAAAATATCCAAGATTAAGGTCTGTAGGGTCTTATGAACTTTTGCCAGATCTAATGGGTCAAATAAAGCCTGATGAATGAACAAATCAATCAAGTGTATTTCATCAGCTTCCACTCTTCTTCAGAATATGGTTCCATCCAATGCAAAAACAAACAACAACAACAACAAAAAAAAAATAGTGTAGTATGTTTCAATAGCATCACAATCATCAACCAAATATTGATGTGCTCACATTTTGTAAGTGTATTAGTGCCTAAAATCACCCAGTGCTCTTGGTGCTATTCACTCCCCTTTGTATCATCTACTCTTACCAAACCCAAAAAATTCAGCTGATATATCACATATTCATCGTCCATACTTTTCCAATCAAAGTTCACAATCAGTGTTGAAGATAACCAAAAAACAAAAATCTAAAATAGTGTAATATCGTCTGATTTTGACTAGAGTTGAGTGAACCCGAACTATAAAGCTCGGGTCCTTACCAAACTTTTGGGTGTCCGGGACCCGGACCCGGACTTTTCAAAAAAAGTCCGGGTTCGGGTCCGGGGTTCTGGTGTTTTACTACATGTGTTAAAAAGCTGCCAAGGGCAGCCAATCAACAAGTGTTTCACTGGTTTTCCCTAGAAGCCATCACAGCCATGCCTACTAATGGCATGGCTGTGATTGGCCAGTGCACCATGTGACCCAGCCTCTATGCTGGGCTGGAGTCACCGTGATGTATGTCATATGCTCTCAGGATAGTTTAGGGAGAGGATGCTGCTGGCTCTGTGAGGGACAGATTGCAGAACATCTCATCCTGCATTACTGAATGATCTGATTGTGGACCAGGGAGAGATACTAGTACTGGTGCTTTGAGGGAGGGAGAGATACTAGTACTGGTGCTTTGAGAGACAGATTTCACACCTCATCCTGCTGCATAGAACGATCTGACTGGACTAGGGAGAGATGCTAGCAGGGAGAGATACTAGTACTGGTGCTTTGAGGGAGGGAGAGATACTAGTACTGGTGCTTTGAGAGACAGATTTCACACCTCATCCTGCTGCACAGAATGATCTGACTGGACTAGGTAGAGTCTGTTGCTTTAAGGGAAAGATTATTCTTCTAAAATCATCATCAAGTTGTACAGGGAAAGGTTCCAGCTGTTGCTTTAAGGGAAAGATTACTGTTCTAAAATTATCATCAAAGTGTGTGTGAGAACCCCTATATCAGCCGCAGGGAAGCCATATTAGTATTTTAAAATCATCTTCAAATTGTGTGGAAAACCCTTATATCAGCCGCAGGGAAGCCATATTAGTGTTTTAAAATCATCTTCAAATTGCGTGGAAACCCTTATATAACCCTTATATCAGCCGCGGGGAGCCATATTAGTGTTCTAAAATCATCTTCAAATTGTATGGGAAAAGCCTATATCAGCCGCGGGGAGCCATATTAGTGTTCTAAAACACACAATTTGAAGATGATTTTAGAACACTAATATGGCTTCCCTGCGGCTGATATAGGGGTTTTCCACACAATTTGAAGATGATTTTAAAACACTAATATGGCTTCGCTGCGGCTGATATAAGGGTTTTCCACACAATTTGAAGATGATTTTAAAACACTAATATGGCTTCCCCGCGGCTGATATAAGGGTTTTCCACACAATTTGAAGATGATTTTAAAACACTAATATGGCTTCGCTGCCGCTGATATAAGGGTTTTCCACACAATTTGAAGATGATTTTAAAACACTAATATGGCTTCCCTGCCGCTGATATAAGGGTTTTCCACACAATTTGAAGATCATTTTAGAACACTAATATGGCTCCCTACGGCTGATATAGGGGTTTCCCACACAATTTGAAGATGATTTTAGAACACTGATCTTTCCCTTAAAGCAACAGCTGGAGGCTTTCCCTGTACAACTTGGAGATGATTTTAGAATCTAAAATCATCTCCTAGTTCTATAGGGAGAGGTTCCTACTATTGCTTAAAGGGACAGATTATTATTTCTTGCACAAAATTACAAAGTGCATCTACATTGCTGGTTTAAAAAACAAAAAAAAAATTCCAACAATAAAAAAAACAGTGTTGGCTACCTCCTCCTCCTCCACCGCCACTTTTACCGCCTCCTCAACCTCCAACTCCACATCCACCTCAATTTTTGATTTTTTTATGTGATTTTAGGTGAAAAATTATTTTAAGTTATTTCCCTATCCCCATTTCTTTGTAGGGCACTTGTCCGACTCTAACCCCAATTTTCCTTCCTTTTGCAGACCTCTAGGACTTTCCAGGACTTTGTTACAGCCATTTTTGTGCCTAAAAGTTCGGGTTCCCATTGATTTCAATGGGGTTCGGGGTCCGTGTCAAAGTTCGGGTCCAGTCCGGACCCGAACCCGGACTTTGTCCCGAAGCTCGGCCGAACCAGCAGAACCCGAACTTCCAGAGGTTCGATCAACTCTAATTGTGACAATAACATTCCATAAATCAAAATGCTCACATTTTAAGTACAGTAAATCTTTTTTTTAGTGCAAGAAGAAACCATCAACATCCTATGTGTTCAACCTCCATGCCTCCATGTATCCCCATGTGAATTAGTGCACTTTACCGGACCATATGACCACTGTTGTAAGGGCTGTATAAGCACACTTAGTATATTCTCATAACTTTACCAATCTCTTGTCTCCAATATTCCAAGAGTATAGAAAGTAACTGCATGCAAAGAAATTAAAAAATGGATCATAGTGCAGCATATACATCTCCAAAACACTTATTGTATAATCATACAGTATTCTTGCATGCAGGAAAAACCTTAAAACCATATAAAGTCCAAAGTCATGATGGCCAACGGGGTAAGGGAGGGAGGCTTTGCAAGGCATCCTATAAATTTTGAAGGCAAGTGACATGCTATGGTTCATTCAATGCCCCTCCCCCTTTCTAGTCTGTGTGCCTGGATAAGGACTGTTCATGAATCATCGGGGGGGCAACATTTTTTGTTGTTGTTTTTTTAATTTTACTGAAATAATAATAAAATCACAATAATAAAAAAACTTGTGGGGTTCCCCCTAACATTCTTAAAAGGCCCATATCCAGGAATGCAGCCTGAGTGGACAGGAAAAGGATAGGGATAGAGAGCATCTAAAAAAAATAAAAAAAATAAAAATAAAAAAAAATAAAAACACCCACATCATGAAAAAAGGTAATTTATGAGGAAAAAATAACCACTGTCCACTTATGTAAATGCACTTATGTAAATCCAATGGCAAGTACATCATCCAGCTATTTAGATCATGATGACCTGCCCTCCTTCAATGTTGATCTGTTGACTCAACGACCCGCTTCCTGATAATGTTCACCTGCTGCTACTTCCGGTACAAATGACAGATCCCCAATGTCACCCAGGATCCCTGGCCCATTTGTTTAAACAGAAGCTGTCAGAGATCAGTCATTTAGACATAGCACTGATTATGATCCTAAGCTGGAAAACCATTACATTCATAAGTAACGTTCACCTGTTTAAGCTACATACTTTATTGTATCCATCAAGCTTCTTTGCTCTGCTAAAGTTTTTTTAGTGAATATTATTGTATGCAGTCGCAAACTGCCTGTGGTGCCTCCATCGTCTAACAAACAGCTTATTACAATTTCACACAGCGCAATATAAACAAGTTTGCCATTTTTAAAACATTTATACATAGATCAAATGTATTTTTTACATTTGCCTGGAGATCTCTTTTAACTCAATAAACAGATTTATTCAAGTTTAATTTGTAACAATATCTTTTTGAGGTTACTTATCTAAGATGGAAAATGATCATTTCTTTGCTCTTGCTTTTTCAAATATTTGAAAATAGATGAGTATAGTCTTCGAATATTAAATCACTTAAATCATATATTATGCACTACTCTTTTCTGTAATATTCTTCTGGCAAGCGCTACAATTATCAAAGGAGCAAAATGTATGTTCCATAAAATAAAATCTACAAATGGTTCCTGATGAAGGGTACATGTGATAAATGCACTATACATTTATCGTTATTATCTTTCCAAAACCTAACAACATATACCGTTATCTACTGAACTTTATTTGTCCACAAGGAAATCTGTTGCACTCCATACAGATAATATTTACCATGGTAATATTGCAAGGAAGATTTGCTTTGCTTGAAACTGGGAAACATTTAGCCTGTGCTCAAAAACAAATGTCAGCTGTTCATTCCTGATAATTGATATAAATCCAGCCTGTAATTATGGCTCCTGCATGAAAAAACTTCCTGGTGAATGTGTTTATTCTGCATTAATATATATCAATTAAATTTGCATTTAAAAAAGAATGACAGTTAGAAAAAATAGTTTACAGATTATTTAAAGTTATAATTTCTTTGCCGATTGGTATCTATCTATCTATCTATCTATCTATCTATCTATCTATCTATCTATCTATTTATCTCTATCTACAGTATAGAAACAATTTTTAGATGAGAGTCTCATCAAGGGTGTACCTGGGACTTTAATGGATTGGTATTTTGGTCAAAGTGAGCACAATATGCCATTCTTAAAAGAATAGATCTTTATTCATATGCATTTTAAAAACATACTTCATAAATTTGTGTACAAATTTGTATCCAACATTTAACATGCATATCTATACACTCTGCGATGCATTTGATACATCAGGAGGTGGAATAGTTATCGATGTTTCGCAAAACTTATTGCTTCTTCAGGATTATTCCACTTCTTATGGTGTTCTATTGATCAAACATAAGATATCTGTCACATGTTATACATCATAAGCATTTTACAAATTCTATAACATTATGTCATGCTTGTGTTCACCCTTCCTCCATTGGTTTCTCAGCAAAACGGCGCTGCACAGGCAAATCAGAAGGGCATAGATCCCCACTCCCCACTCTCGGGTAGGCGGTGCCAGATCCGCCCACTCAATCTGGGGGGTACTGGGCTGTCCCTCAAAAATATATCCTCCTTAGTCAAAAAAATTGCATCTGTAAAGTAGATATAAACTACTCAGGGGATAATGTCTTATGACATATTTAATCAATGTGCACCCGAAGGTCATTATTCATCCAAGCTTCTCAATGAGGCTTCTATCCACAGGAATGCACAACATTGCTGTTCCTGAAAGTATATGTAGCCATATCACCATAGAGGGAAGGCTCCCAGTCCATCCCCTGGCTACTGTGCTAATCTGCATTCGTAGCCCCTGGCTAACCTTACCTCCACGGAAAAAGAAGCAATAAGTTTTGCGAAACGTCGATAACTATTCCACCTCCTGATGTATCAAATGCATCGCAGAGTGTATAGATATGCATGTTATATGTTGGATACAAATTTGTACAGAAATTTATGAAGTATGTTTTTAAAATGCATATGAATAAAGATATATTCTTTTAAGTCCCAGGTACACCCTTGATGAGACTCTCATCTAAAAATTGTTTCTATACTATTGAATCGGGATGGGATTGGTTTATGGTCTCTAACACTGGTCATCAAAAAATCTTTTTGTTAAACTGTATATATATATGGGTGTAAAACCCGCCTTCCCAAGACGATCAGTGTTTGACGTGACAAAATATTTAAAGTAAGATATGATGGTTGATGCTTAAACAAAATAATTATCAGTGTTTTTTAAGTAAGAAAATAGTGTGGATACAAATTATCTATAATGTCACAGATTTTTGAGTCTAATTGGGAGGGGTTTTTGGATACCATCCAACAAACCTGTGCTTCATCAACACAGAAAAAAGTAGCAGAGCTAGACATCTGCTTTCATAAACTCAAAAAACTGATGGAGAAAGAATCCAACCTAGGTTGGCACGTCCGTTTTTTTGATAGGTACATTGGGGAAGAAATTAACCCGTTGGGACTGAGAATTCAGATCTTTCCATCCTTTGAGATTAATGACATGACTTTTCGTGAACACTGGGAGGAACATCTCACCCAATGCTCAATGAAATTAATGGGGATGCTGAGGGAAAAATATGTTAAAGATTTGGCTCTTATAGATCAAGAGATTGAAACCCTCAGGAAAGAAAGTGGCAGTTTAGCTCAAAATTCAGAGTTCAAAAAGAGGGAGACAGATCTAATACAACATCTGGAGGATTACAATAGGGGCATCGTTATGAGGAAAGAAAATACGTTTTACAAAGATAAACTGGCATTCCTAGGTGGATATGCATATAGATGGCAGAGAGGGAGGAACATTCGGAACAGTGGAGGTATAAGATCTGATGCGGGGAGAAGGCTCTCCGTATATCAATCAGAGTCTGATGTATCTACACTGTCTTCGGTATCCTCCCTAAAGACAGACACTATGACACAAAGGGGCAAAAGAGGGGGCTTTGGAAAAAAGGGTAGAGGAGGTAATCGGAATTCAGTACAAGGAAGAAAAAATAAATGCCAACTCTCACCCCTAGAACCATATCCAGACCCAAGAAAAAGAAGCAATACAGAGTCAAAAGGGAACTCGGAGGATGATAGATAAACCAATACAGGGGCAACCATGTTTAGAGATGAAGGAGTAAGGGAGAATAGAGAACCGAGTAAGAATCTAGGGGCTATCCCTAAGAACCAAAATAAAACCAACACAAACTCATCCCCTTTAGGGGGACCCCCACTACCTCCCCAAACCCCCATACAAACCCATGAAAATGGGGAAGATAGACCCCTTTGTGGTCAAACAGCTGCAATCAGAAAACCCCTAGACGTAATCAACCTATCCTCTTACCAACTATCACTAGCTAAACAAGAGGTCCTCCAACTGGGCCTTAGTTTCTGCCCACTCCAATGTATGGACAAATTTGAAATAGTTAAAGACCTTCATCTCTTTCCCAGGGATCTTATGTTCAAATACATATTTCATAAGGAGGGTAATAAAACCACGTCTAGAGATGAGGACCTATATAAAGGATGGAAGGCTCAAGATTTTAGGACACTCAAAACACTAATGCAATTATTAGAGGAAAGTGAACAAATGGAAACCATCTCTTCTTCCTCTTCATCTGATGAGGAGGAAGATGAGGCACCTCCAGCAAAGGTTAAGTTTAAGGCCAAATCACAGAAATTCCCTAAGTTGCAGACCTGCCCGGCCATTTGGGCATTTTTGAAACAGATGGTGAAGGAAATTGGCAGGCTCCCTACCCAGAGCATGCCGGTTTCTTCCAATCTCACAAAACAACAATAGGAGGCCCTTCTTAACTTGACCCATAGCGACCACATTGTGATCAAACCCTCTAACAAGGGGGGCAATGTGGTCATTGTGGATCGTGAACAATACGTAGAGATGTGTTATACCATCCTTGGAAATAGGGAATGGTACCAGCAGATTGATGAAGAGGTGATAAACACTCATCAATCTGAGTACCAGGGTATGATTGCGAGGGCGTTCAATAAAGGTCTGATTGATAAGGATTCATTTGAATTCCTGAATGTAAACTGGCCAATGACCCCTACCTTTTACATCCTTCCGAAGGTGCATAAATGTCTTGACAAACCTCCGGGACGTCCAATCGTCTCAGGAATAGGCTGCCATACTGAAAGGGCAAGTCAATACATCTATCCCCTTCTGATTTGCCTGTGCAGCGCCGTTTTGGAAGGGTGAGCACAAGCATGACATAATGTTATAGAATTTGTAACATGTTAATGATGTATAACATGTGACAGATATCTTATGTTTGATCAATAGACAACCATAAGAAGTGGAACAATCCTGAAGAAGCAATACGTTTTGCGAAACGTCAATAACTATTCCACCTCCTGATGTATCAAATGCATCGCAGAGTGTATAGATATGCATGTTAAATGTTGGATACAAATTTGTACACAAATTTATGAAGTATGTTTTTAAAATGCATATGGATAAAGATCTATTCTTTTAAGAATGGCATATTGTGCTCACTTTGACCAAAAGACCAATCCATTAAAGTCCCAGGTACACCCTTGATGAGATTCTCATCTAAAAATTGTTTCTATACTATTGAATCGGGATGGGATTGGTTTATGGTCTCTAACACTGATCATCAAAAAATCTTTTTGTTAAACTCTATCTACAGTATAAATTCTGATTCATCCAGTAATAATAATAGTTCTTACTCATTGGACAAGGTTTAATGTGACTGGATCTTTGTAAAAATGCATATTATGTGGCGATATAGTAATGGGAAACAATGCGTCAGAGTAGCTGGCTAAATACTGATGGTCTCCTTATGTTTAGTTTTGCCTGATTTGAATGAAAGGTGGATTACATTTAACTGTGGAGCCCTACTGTTTACCTGTAATACTGTGAAATACAACTGGTGACCTTTTTAGATACCTGCTCCTGGTGCTCAAGATGATTGCACAGTCTATGTAATCTACATGACACATTAGAGCATCATTCTTAAAATTTAGAGTTTGCAGGTTTGCAGTTGTGGACACTTCCAATTACTTAAAGTATTCTTTACTAAAGTAAAATATTTCTCAGCATGCTGGAAAAATTCTTTGCCAACTCGACATTTATATTTCCCTTCACTTTTTGCATAAAGAATAGAAAACAATGCCTAAAAGGAGTACTCTACTTTTGCTGAAAAAATACTATAACATTTATGCACAAGCTATTTTCTAGTTTAATTGTTGGTTAGACTTTAGTGCTGGTAGGAGATGTTAGTCTTCAAGCTTTAACTCAGGTCCCCAGTGCATTCTTTTCTGATTTTACTATCAACCCTGAATGAGGAGGAGGCTTTTCCCCAAAAATGTGTTGGCTGTATTTGATGCTCTTAACCATTATGTTAATGTTTCAAAAAGTCCTTCAAGTGAGGTGAACTTTTGTACCAGGTGCCCCTCGGTACACATTCAAGAACTAGAGCTTGGAAACCTATATGTTTCACTCTTGACATATCTTTTAACCCATTCTCTGCCGTTAACTACTACATGCAAGTAGACGTTTGACTGCTATAGCAGTTGGTAGTTTCTTTACCTTTTTGCTCCCAGCAGTCAGTTTCTTTGTAGAAGTGATTATGTCTACATGTACTCTAAGGTGCGTCTCCCCACCTGACCCTAATTGCCAGCTCACCTGTCCCTCATGGGTGCCCAGGATTCTTCTAGGCAGTTGTCAGGATGCCAAGTGGTGGGAGACAAGTATACATTCATTCACTGATCTCCCCTAGGTAACATGAACCTGAAAGTGCTCAGCTCTGAGTTCTTCTGATTTAAGAGCAGTCAAATCCTGACTACCATGGCCTGTCTGTGCCCAATCTAGGCTTGCCACCTTTTCTTCAAGCCAAACCAGAGCACTTTAGTGGCACACAGCAATTTTTTTTTTGAAGGGGAACGTTGTGCACTCTGCAGCACTGTTATCAGCATTCGCACTTAAATTAGAATTCTCAACCCCCTTTACCTCAGTGTACTCACTCTCTCAGAGTGTGTGTGTCTGAGGTCTTGGGGCTCATTCACATAGGCACTGTGGTTTTTACAATGTGAATCAGTGGTTTGTTTATGTTGCTGGAGCCACCTGAAGCTGTCTGCAGTCAGCCTATGTTATGCTATGGGGAGGCAGCAGCTGTACGAACAAAAGCCGCAGGTCATAATTTGTCAGGCATGTGGGTGCAGGTGTATGGCCCTGAACACAGACAGTGTGTATTTTGGCCATTCACCCACACCTGCACCCTATCAAATAGGACCTGCAGCTGTGTTCATACAGCTCGTGAATCCCCTTAGTGCAGTGGTTCTCAACTCCGGTCCTCGGGCCCCCCCAACAGGCCAGGTTTGTAGGATAACTGAAATACATCACAGGTGATAGAATTTTACTGCTCAGTGATTGCAGTATTCTAGTCTGCATCTCCCCAAGGTAATACTTAAAATCTGGCCTGTTGGGGGGGCCCGAGGACCGGAGTTGAGAACCACTGCCTTAGTGTAATAGGCAGCTCCAGCAGCATGAAAAGTCCATTAGGGCTACAACCCCACAGCTGAGCTGCACTTTTAACACCCACCAACTGCTACCCCCTTTAGCAACAGAGGCAGTGGCTAGAGATGTACTCTTGCCGTGGCTGCAATGCTATGCTTCTCAACCATGGCATAAATTATACCCCCATTGAACAAGACCCATTCAGGAGAATAGCACTGCTCTGCAGGTGCCCCATAAATGTGTGCTTTGATTAGCTAGTGTGGGTTAAAGCAGGCGGTGAGAAGGCGCTTGTCAAAAGCTCTCTGAAGAGTGATCCAAATGCTGACCACGCTTTAGAGAGCAAAGCACATGTAAACAAACCATTAATTATTTTAAAAAATTAAAATTTTTTGTAAATGTTTTTATAATTTAATTTTTTATATAAATTCCTCAATTCCTTTCTCTGCAGCCTGAGCTGCACTGAACAGTGAATGGGAAGAGCTCTGTGCTGAGCGCCTTCTGATTCATTCATAAATTGAAGCATAGTAAACAGAGTTTGGTACCAATTGCTCTCTAGGTTCATTCAGGAAAGGAAGGGCCTGCAAATATTTAATATTTTCCGCCGCCCCGCCTCGCCTCGTCCCGCTCTCCATCCTGAAACCGATTTTCCTGTGGGAAAGAGGAGAGGATAGAAGCCAGTAGTGCTGCAGGGGGAGGGGGCACACAGGCAAATCGGGTCGGTGAGGGATATGTAGATATTTTCCAGCACACCAAGGATCATCAATTTTGTCCAAACGGTTTTTATTTAAGAAAGATCCCCCACAGGATCCCTTTGTCAGCCATGTAATGAAGGGGTCCTGTGTGGCTCCGAAACATTGCACTTCACTGTTTAGTGATGTGATCTTTAACCACTTCAGCCCCGGAAGAACTTCCCTGGCTAGGACCAGAGCACTTTTTGTGATTCGGCACTGCGTCGCTTTAACTGACAATTGCGCGGTCGTGCGACGTTGTACCCAAATGAAATTTGCGTCCTTTTTTCCCACAAATAGAGCTTTCTTTTGGTGGTATTTGATCACCTCTGCATCATTTCTGATCACCGCTATAAACAAAAGAAGAGTGACAATTTTGCAAAAAAACCCCACATTTCTTACTTTTTGCTAAAATCCAAATCCAAAAAAAAATATATAAAAAAACATTTTTTTTATCGGTTTTGGCCAATTTATATTCTTCCTCATATTTGTGATAAAAAAAATCGCAATCAGCAATTATTGATTGGTTTACGCAAAAGTGGCCGTGTTTACGGATGATAAGAATTCATTTCTGTTTTTTTTTTTTTACTAGTAATGGCGACGATCTGCGATTTTTAGCGGTACTGCGATATTGCAGCGGACATGTCGGACATTTTTGACACTTTTTTGGGACCAATGACATTTATACAGCGATCAGAAATTTAAATGTCCACTAATTACTGTATAAATGTCATTGGCAGTGAAGGGGTTAACCTGCAGGGGGCGATCTAGGGGTTAACTATGTTCCCTGGGTGTGTTCTAACTGTGGGGGGGCTGGGCTACCATGGGCATGAGAGATCTAACTGATCCTAGTGACAGGGATCAGTAGATCTCCCATGCCCCCACTAACAGAGCGAGGAACCGCCGTGTTTACATCGGCGGTTCCCCGTTCTTTGCCTGTGGCCGCTCATCGCGGCTCGCCGGCGGACATCAGGTCTGCCCGAGCCGCAGGCACACTCCTCAGGAGTGTGGCGCGCTCACCCCCTAGCGACCACTCGCAGATTGCCGCTTTTTTACGGCGATTCGCGCCCAGCATCCACATTGCCGCCATAAATAGACGGTAGGCAGTGTGGAACTGGTTAAGAAAAAAACGTTTGGATGAAATTTATGATCCTTGGTGTGCTGGCGAATATCTACATATAGTACAGGTTCCAGTATCCAGCTGGCAGTTACTAGCGCACCCAGTACTTTAAAAGCTCATGCCAGGAACACATGCGAGGCACATGGGGGATGGAAATAAGGGAAATAAGCGTGCAAACCTTGTAGATTCCTCTGCAGCACAGAAGGGGGGGGAGGGAGGAGGGTCTGAAACCCGGACACATGATTCAAAACCCAGACTGTCTAGGTGAATCCTGAACAGGTGAATATCCTAGCCCAATCAGATTCAACAGCATGCAGAGGTGGCATTAGGGTCTAATGATTCCTAAAATAGAACTTATCATCTGCAGTATGCTATAAACTAGGGGGTTTATCAGCCCCCTTGTGAAAGCAAAAGAGAAAACATATTTACAATTAAGAATACAATTAATAACCCCCCCATTAAATTAGTTCAATTGTCCTTCCATTCTACCCACTCCCCCTGAGTACAGTCCATCTGCTCAAATACTTACTTTTCTAACCTCTAAACTCTTGCCTAATGCTACACAGCACTTTAAGTGAAAAGTTCCTTACGGGATGTTCCTTTTTAGTGCTCATGCATGAAATGGTCCCATTCATTCCTATGGGTAAGCCATACTCACAGCTGACTCCAGTGGTCCAGAAGAGTACAGATTTCCTATAGGAATGAATGGGGCTGCAGAACGCATTAGCACAAAAAAAAGAGATATTCTTGGGGGAAAGGCAGTGTGCAGGGCTTTACAATGAAGATCACCAGATCGAGGAAGAAAGAAAGTATTTGGGCAGAACTCAATGGTAAAAAACGAGGGAGGTGGGGGAAATTTTATAAGGATGTTAGTACCAAAGACTTTATCAATTTTCCTATCGCACTCCTTCCTGGCAAAAATGGCTCTTACGTAGTTGGGTGCTGCAAAGAAATCCAGCTGGGTCCTGGAGGTGTCATTCAAGTGTACATAATCGTCAGCACACCGTGGATCCTTGTCCAAAATTTTCTTTATTGAAAAGATCACATCACAGAGAAGTGCACTTCTCTGTGATGTGATCTTTTCAATAAAGAAAATTTTGGACAAGGATCCACGGTGTGCTGACGAATATGTCACTTGTTAGTACCAAAGGTACTTGTCATTTAAGTATATCAACACCAATTTTGGCATGCATGAGTACTATTGTTTTTGCTTTGCTACATGAGCCAGAAACTTATATCCAAGAATGTGAGCTAAAGATCAGGCAACATTTTAGGAGTCCTTCATGAAAAATCCAAGTCTTTGTTTTTTTTCTAAGTTGTGTTCGGTTCAGCTTTAAAATACAGGAGAGGGCAATAGGCTTGTTTTAATAACCCCATCTGCTCCCTAAGAACATACTCATCTTTTTTCACTCCCCCACTGCTCTGTTCTTCCTTCTGTAGCACAGGAAGCACTCCATACTCCTGGGTATGTGACTTGACTTGTGTTTGTTGATTGGCTCAGTACCATCACATGGGGTTGGGGAGACAGAACCTTCTAAGCAGCTCAGAGCTTACACAGGATTTGCTTTATTTGCTCTTGACAGCTGAAAAAAGCAGCAAGGGAATCAAGGAAAGGGTAATATGTGATGCTTGGAAGGATAGACAATATTATCCCTAACCTGTTGCTTTGCCCGTGCCTGGCTGGAGCACAGGTGTGCTTTAACTTAATAATGGATGAACTGTTTAAAATATATGTACTTTTGAATTAGACATGTGCAAAACATTTGCTTAGTTTTGGATAGATTTGTTATGTTACTAATTTTGTTTTGTTAATTCTTTCAGAATTAGTATAGTTTTATTTAATTTTGTTAAATTTTAGGAACAATTTGAATTTGAATAGGTAGAAAAATGATCAACCGATTCAAATTCTGTGTGAAGAATAGCTGGTTGTTAAGGAGCGGGCCGGAAAGCACCCAAAGCACCATTTCTCTATTGATGGGTTCCAGGGCCTCTTCCCCACAACCCTGGGCAGTGGTTGTGTGGTCTGCGGACAGGGGGCTTATCGGAATCTGGAAGCCACCTTTAACAAGGGGCCCCCCAGATCCCGACCCCCCCCCATGTGAATGTGTATGGGGTACATAGTATCCCTACCCATTCACCAAAAAAGTGAATGTAGACACTACACATGTTTTTGACAATTAAAAAATCGAAAATTAATATTCCTTGGTATAGATCCATCATTAATCATGCCCCCCCCCCCCCCGTTGCACCGTCAGCCCCGAAAAAAGAAAAAAAAACCTCCGGCCTCATCGACTGCCTGCTGCTCCTCCATCTGACATTTCCTAAATTGCTAGGGGGAGGAGTCAGCTGATGAAATCAGCTGACTCCCACCCTTGTGACGTTGATGATGTCACAAGGGTGGCAGGGTCTCCCGCTGATGGCTCTCACTGTGGTCACACGATTAAGAACCCATCCGCTGGCTCTAAATCAGAGGCCATGACCACAAGCTGTCTCAGCACGCAACCAGTGGACGCATATGCGTGACCACTGGGGGTTAAATCCCACTTTTCTTGTCGTATATATGCATTACGTGGTTGGCAAGTGGTTAAATGATTTAATAACAAGAACTCAATAAATAGACCTACACAATTATGACAAATCAGGGCTTGAACTATCTTGCTTTGCATGTAATGAGTCTATCACATATATTAGTTTCACCTTTTAAGTTGCATTACTAAAATAAATAAACTTAACATAAACTTTTGCATGATATTCTAATTTTTCCAGTATCACCTGTATTTTGTTTTTGAATCAACACTGTAACCAGTTCCACACTGCCTACCGCATATTTACGGCGGCAGTGTGGATGCTGGCCGCGAATCGCCGTAAAAAGACGGCGATCTGCGAATGGCCACTAGGAGGCGCACACACCGCTGCACTCCTGAGTAAAAAATAAAAAAATAGATAAAAACCCCAGAAATTAATTCTCACCATCCGTAAACGCGGATATTTTTGCGCAAACCAATCAATAAACGCCAATTGTGATTTTTTTATCACAAATATGAGGAAGAATATATATCGGCCAAAACCGGTGAAAAAAAAATGTCTTTTTAGATTTTTTTTTTGGATTTGAATTTTAGCAAAAAGTAAGAAATGTGTTTTTTTTGCAAAATGGTTGCTCTTCTTTTGTTTATAGCGGTGATCAGAAATGACGCAGAGGGGATCAAATAGCACCAAAAGAAAGCTCTATTTGTGGGAAAAAAGGACGCAAATTTTGTTTGGGAGCAATGTCGCACGACCGCGCAATTGTCAGTTAAATCGATGCAGCGCCGAATCGCAAAAAGTGCTCTGGTCCTAACCTGGGAAATTCTTCCGGAAGTGAAGTGGTTAAAATGTAAACACTTCTTCAATACCTGTCACACTCTTTATGCAATCTCGCCATCACAGTTCCATCAGTTTCTGGCATTAAGCCTCTCTAGGGATTCAATGTGTATCCATCCAGTTAGAAAGTGAAATAAAGCTTTAGTTACTCTGTCACTGTTATATTTTTACTGCGTGATATTAAGGATGATGGCATCTTGCATGACATGGCATAAAAGGAACCATTGAGCCAGTTTGTGGCTATTGCTGATGCAAGTCCCTGCTCTCATTTTGCATTAAATGGAGACGTGCTCACATTAGAGTCTCTCTGGGCAAGATGTCTACCCTGAAAGCAAAGCTAGACATTCACTCATAGATTTTTATTTTTGTTCAGCCTGTGGGCTGAGAGAAAGGAGTCTAACAGATTCCAAGATCCACACTTTAAACTGCACGTATGGACAGATCTCCCTTGATGGCCCTGTATTCTAATAGCAGGCTCCAGAGACTGCCAGAATATGCAAACAGTGCCTGCATTTGTTTGGAGGCAAGCACTGCTCAGCAAACAACTTTCTTCCTGGCTTCTTCAACAAAAGTCAATTGTTGGCTCGAATTTCAGAAAGTCCAGCTTGAATTAGCTGAATATCAAGGCTTTTATGCAAGTCTTAAAGTGGTTTACTTAATGCATCTCAGCATTAAAGGTAGAAAAATGCCACACGCCCTGCCCTACACCCCCCGCCCCACCCTGCCCCACCAATAAACACCTACCTGGCTCCATGTCACGACTCCAGTTCCATCTCCGGGGTCAGCACCACTCCCATCACTTCCTGCTTTTACAGGAGACACTGAGGACAGTGGAGTCATAGGCTACTGCTGTACCACTCAAACTCCTTTGATGAGGGAGCGGAGGCATGGCTTATCAGCACTGTCACAGGAACCCAGTGGGAATTCACATGCACAACTTGCTACAGGAGGCCCTCGAAGGAGGGAGCAGCCAACAGCACTGGTGGGGACTGCCAGAAGAGGAGGCAAGCTATGTAGGAACAAAATTAACTGTGCCTTTAGTATCAGTTTAAGAATCAGTTTCACGTAAACATATGCATTGATATGCATTATGACATCAACATTAGGGTTGATTTACTAAAGCTGGAGAGTGCAAAATTGGGTGCAGTGAAACCAATCAGCTTCCAGTTTCTTTGGTCAAAGCTTAAATGAACAAGCTGAAGTTAGAAGCTGATTGGCTACCATGTACAGCTGCACCAGATTTTACACTCTCCAGTTTTAGTAAATCAACCCCATTATATACATATATTTTATACATTAACATTGTAGCCACCAAAGCAGAAGCACCATGGTAACATGGTGGCTGCTGCTCTCTCTTTTACTTTTTCTCACAGTCTCCTTCTTTGTTCAGATTCCCTGGTTTTGATACTTTTGCTGTCTTCACTGCACAGCCTACTCGCTCTTCACATCTCTGACACACCGTGAAGTCCTTCTCGCTTAATTGTTCTTCATACACCTTTTACTTTTTCTCCACACTGCCATATTTTTTCTGTTTTTACTTTATCACATAATTATCTCCTCTTCTTTGACCTGTAAGTCCTCAAACCATTTCCATATACCATTATTCAATCATAAAAATGGCACTGGGAAAAAAAAATGCTCTTTGCTCATGGCAGCTATGGGGTCTGGCCAGTAGTTCTATTGGAATTGGAGTGATGTTGCATAGGGAAAGTCTTTTGCTTCTGATTCAGTGATAACATCATATGCTTACACTGTACCCTTGTATGCTGCCATTTAATGTACAGATGGCTGAAGAAAGCCACATCTATAACCACTACATGTAATAGCATACCTCCCAACTTTTGAACTTCAGAACGAGGGACACTTGAGGGAGGAAGTGACTTGCGGCATGCATAGCATGGCAAAATGGTTGTGGCCAAATGCTTAAGAGTGGGTGGGGCTGAAGGGGCGTGGTTTAAAAACGCACTTCTTTGTACTTGTAAAAAAAATCTTCTATCACAAATGGTTTTGCACAAACTGTGGAAGACTGCCTTACGCTAAGTGTGGAAGGTTTCAGGAGTGCATTACGTACATGGTGCAAGGTTCAGGAAAGCGCTATGTACAGAGTGCAAGATTCAGGAGTGCGTTTTGTACAAAGACCAAGGCTCAGGAATACATTAAATACAGAGTGCAAGGTTCAGGAGTGTGTTTTGTACAGAGTGCAGGGTTCAGCAATTCAATACGTACAGAGTGCAAGGTTCAGGAGTGCGTTGTACAGAATGCAAGGTTCAGGAGTGTGTTCACGTTGTACAGAGTGCAATGTTCAGGAGTTAGTTAAACTGCAAAGACACCAATTAATTAAACATAGCATTCTTATGTTCTAAAAGATTAATAGGAAATGGTTATGCGCTGCCAATGATAGTGTAATGCCCCGTACACATGGGTCAACGATCGCATTCAACAGGTCGTACTCACGACCGTTGTATGCGATATCGATCGTTTGTATGCACGATTTGAACAGTCGAACATACGACGGTCGTACAAGGGAGTTGTATGAGCAGACTAGAAAACTTGGTCGTACCAACAAGCTCTCATACAACCGTTGTATCGTGTGTACAGAGCAGTTGGTACAACAAAGTTGTATTGTGCAAAACACGCATGCTCCGAAGTCAGGAATGGCTGGATGCTAATTACATGCACCTGAACGTTCTTTCCCCGGATGTACGATCGTGTAGTGCAGTCAGTATGCTGCATGCAACAGCCAACATACGATTCAACACGGTCGTAGGTGCGATCGTCGTCCCGTGTGTACAAGGCTTAAGGCTATCAGGTAATCTAGGATATGTTCTTAAGGCTGCTGCTGCCACCTATAGTGTTTCACACCACCTAAAAAGTATTCAAAACCAATAAAAGTATGGAAGCGCTGCCTACAAATAATAAATCAATTATAATATTTAAAAATAAAATAAAAGTAAGGAGGTAGTAACCCAATAGTGGCAAATACTTATGATTGTTAATAGTAAGCAATGCTTCAAAAGTGCCTGAGTGCTAACCAAAAGTGCATAAAGGACAATATAAAACAGTATTGTAACTAGTGCGCATAAAACACAAGTGCTTCTCATAAAGTGCATACAAATCCAGTTAGTTAGTAATAATAATAGATGTGCAAACAGTTCTAACAAGTAAAGTGCTGATGGCATCAAACGGTGTCTTTTTTTGTTTACATGGTGACCTACTTTCGGAGAAACGTTTGGGGATTCCAACTACAAACCAAAACTGGGTATTACCCGGACATATACCCGCATCAGCCATGTGCTACTAGACCCATTGGGGTCTTTGTTTGAGGTGAGCCTCCAATTTATCTGGTGGAGGACACAGTGTGGTCACGGTTCTGCATGTTTTAGATACAGCACCTATGTGATATTAGACCCGGTGGGGTCTTTTCTAGAGGTGAGGTTCCAATCTAACCGGTGAAGGGAGCACGCCATTCTTTCAGCCTGACCATCCACCTGTAGATTGCTCTATTCCTCACAAGGAGGGATTCCTTCACATATGTTTACTTATAGACTTTGCTTATACTTGTAGATTATCAGATTATCTCAGATTATCTCACCGTTTGATGCCATCAGCACTTTTCTTGTTAGCACTGTTTGCACATCTATTATTATTACTAACTTACTGGATTTGTATGCACTTTATGAGAAGCACTTGTGTTTTATGTGCACATGTTACAATACTGTTTTTATATTGTCTTTTATGCACTTTTGGTTAGCACTCATGCACTTTTGAAGCATTGCTTACTATTAACAATCATAAGTATTTGCCACTATTGGGTTACTACCTCCTACTTTTATTTTATTTTTCAATATTATTATTGATTTATTATTTGTAGGCAGCGCTTCCATACTTTTATTGGTTTTGAATTCTTATGTTCTAAAATCTTGATTACCAGCTTACAGGAGCCTAGGCAAGAATGCAGGCATCAGATGGATAGTAAATGAGTGCAGTCTAGCAGGACATGCAGCAGTGTGAGCATCCATCCAGCACAGCCAGGGATTGGTGGGCAAGCTAGGGGTGTATGGCCACAATGAGAGTGAGTGGAACTGTCAAATTATAGGAGCAGTCTATATTTAAGTGGGCATGATGTATAGCCGATGTCTAAGGCAGTGGTTCTCACCTCCTGTCCTCGGGACCCACTAACAGGCCAGGTTTGCAGGATAACTCAAATAGATCACAGGTGATATAATTTGCTGCTCAGTGATTGCAGTATTCTAGTCTGCATCTCCCCAAGGTAATACTTAAAATCTGGCCTGTTGTTGGGTCCTGAGGACAGGAGTTAAGAACCACTGGTCTAAAGCATATAGTTCACTTCACCACTCCTGCCCAGCAGTAGACCTGCTCCCAGGCACTTGGCAGTTCAGATAGAATTGTTAAACTCAGATGTATACAAGTGGGCCCAATGCGTCACATAATGTGTGCAGGAGTAGAGTGCCCACCCTTAACAAAATTAGGTACAGAGTGAATTAGAGAGCTTATTGGGTGTTTACTGGACTATTCTAAAGGTCCATAATAGGTTATAAAAAACATTAAATATAAATTTGTTTCCAAGTTTATTAATACATATATATAAAGACGTATACAAAAAACACATATTCAAGATAATAAAACTGGTCCATAAATACATGAACACCAAGGTGTAAGAATTGGTGTTTCCTGATGGATAGCTGACATGTTTCGCAGTTCCAAAAATATATATAACCCGTTTCTTCAAAGCTCCATTCTTAATTTGAAACACCTACAAGAAGCAGCTGTATATCATAGTCAAAGGCATCACAACAGAGGGGAGACCAGAGACGGAGCAAGGACAAAATTTCTCAGCCATATAAGTCCCCACACAACAAAATTCCCCCAGCTGAAAGCTTGGTCACAATCAAGGTGCATTTCTCCAGCGGTATGGAACCATTAGAAGCCCAAAAGGAGGAGAAAAGGAGAAAAAAGGAAAAACAGTGGGATATACATCTCCCCTGAACTCCTTTCTCAAAAGGCGACCAACTAGAATCACGTGTGTCCTCTCTTTGACCGGGGCTACCATGGCCACGATTGGTCCCTATAGTGCACCCGTGCCGGACCAAAACAAGATGTGGGGCCATCAGCGGTAAAAGACCCCCGTAAGACAGCTAACCCAAAAAAGCACACATCTGGGTCTCCAGAGAAAACTGCACCAGCATATAGATATCCCAATGACTTGGCGGTTAACTGTCTGAGAACTCTTAGGCGTCTCCATCCTCACTGGCTCACCCAGGCTGTAGGCATATGTGCAACAGATCCCTCTAGCATTCATTTCAATGTGGCTGGATAGCTCTTGGTGACTCATTTCCCCTGATGGTCTCTGGTATGTGCACCCATACCCATTGTTGGGTCTGCCCTGCTCCAGGTCCCCATATACTTGAAAAGTCCATAGCAGTTCAGTCTCTCAGCTTTCTGGGGTCTGTAAATGCAGACTACCCCTGATAATAGGTCCTCACTCGCTTGCTCTAACCTTGCCCCCCTCTCTTTCAGCTTGCCAGGGCAAATAATCTAGCTCCCCTCCTGTGGGTGCAGGGATTTATGGGAATTAGAGTCCACAGCTTGTCAGTCTCCAATTACATATATAATGCAGTGCCCCTTAGAGGACTACAGTTCTCAGTGTCCTTTGTGCTGCTACATCCTTCTGCAGTGGAAGGGGAATCTTGCAGCCTACAGCCATACTGTCACTCTGCTCAGTAGCAAGTGAGCAGAGAGAGACAACCAGCGATCACACAGCCCAGCGCTCTTCTTTGTGACTCTTCGATAGCTTGCAGGGGGGGGGGGGGAGACACAAGCCAACAGTACTCAGCTACACATGTGCTCAGTAAGTGCAGATAATACCAGCTGTGCACTCTGCAATGCTATCTCAAACAGTGTTGCTTTTGTGCATTTCAGAACATCTCCCCATATGTTATGGGGATGATGAAAAGGAAAGGAGTTCTGCAGTGCTAAAGCTCAACCTACATGTTACAGTCTGAATGTACAATATCTTTTAGACCCACCAAATAGTATGCAGTGTGAGGATTTGCCTAACTGGACACAGATTGATTGTATAGTTCAGGTTGGTACTCATATTACATATAAAAAATATGCGGTGCAGCGCTCAAACAGTCCCAAAGAAAATGTCCATCATCTTTAGAGTTCACTTATTCAAGACCTGCCATCAGGGTATTCCTTATGCGGGTGAGAATCCAAACATATGTATGCGGCTTCAGGAAAGGTTTCAAAGACCATCACCGTCACCCAAACACACTGGTCCTTACTGAATAGACCGGACCCCCATTACAGAGGTCAGATTGGCATGATGTCACTGATCAGGTTCCCCTTCATGTCACACACTCCCCCCGTCTCCTTCCTTGGACTCAGATAGCCCTGGTGGTCTAAGTGGAAATGTTCCATACCGCTATTACCACCTCCGTCATTGTCCTGGGTCACCACTCTCAGCGTCCTACACTCTTCCGGCTTACTGTTGCACAAACTTGGCTGGATGATGATTCCTTAGTTGCTGTATATTTCTAGGAGATTTTGGACTGGACTGGATGATTCAAAGGACCACAGCTCTGGATGACTCCCTTGGACACTCAGCCTGCTCGTGTTGCAGTAATCAACACTCATATTACATCGTTTTAGTTAATCTAAAGTTGATTGTGCAGAGATTGTATGGTCAGATTGTGTATTGAGAACTCAATGCCAATTCCATCCTAGGGTGACAACACTCCTCCTTCATTGGTAAAGGACAGCGAGTTAGTGTTGTCACCTAAGAATAGGAAGTGTCCTACCGGTAGGCAGGGCCGGCTCTACCACTAGGCAGAGTAGGCGGCCGCCTAGGGCGCACTGCCACCCAGGGCGCCCAGCCCCTGTCTATAAATGACTCCAGCCTGTCCATATACTACCGCAGCCTGTCCATATACTAACGCAGCCTGTCCATATTCTATCCCAGCCTGTCCATATACTACCCCAGCCTTTCTATATACCTACGGATGGCGGCTGGCATGAGGAAGCAAGAAAATAGGTAGAGAGGCACTGCAAAAATCTCCACCTCTGCCACCTCCATCGTATACATGCACAAGGCAAAGGGGGTGGAGTAAGGGGTGGCAAAATTAGGTTTCGCCTAGGGTGTCAAAAATCCTTGCACCAGCCCTGCCGGTAGGATCACCAGGTGAAAACAAAGCCTGAAAAACAGAAGACTAATGCAGCTACCAATGGACCTAATGCAGTTACTCTAAGGACTGGCAAGTAGTATTAAGTATTTTCCTTGGGTTTAGATAAACTTTAAGTCTTCGGTAAAGAATTATCTTCTGATCACAGTTCCACTGTCAGCCTAAAATGAGGGACCAAAAACTTCAGAGAAAGACAAATCCATGGTGTTAAAAAAAAGACTTTAATGGGTTGCTAACACACTACTGCCCTTTGGTCAATGTTACCAGGCAATCAAATAAGTATCCAGTAAAAAAATATTAAAACAAATACCATTTACTAATTCATAACCCGTGCTTAGTTTGTTTTGTTTCACAGTTCAAATCCTTATATCAGTGTTATAAAATATGAAATGTAAACCACGGTCTGCATTTGTAGATGATTAAAAGTTACGGTAGTCCCTGTTTCTGTTCATGAAGGCAGCACTGTTGCTATGGGAACAAAAATGATCATGAAAAAAAAGTATAAATTCAGTGTAATTAAGAAGAAACAAAATAGGGCACTATAACTTTAGCAATCAGTCTGTAAGTCATATTTACTTGTGATGAAAGGATCCTGCTCTTGATGGGTACAATGTGTCCATTAGTTGTCCTTTACTAATTGCTTTTTGTAAAAAAAAATTCTTAGTATTCTGCATGTATTAGAACCTGTTTTGATTATCCTACATAATTAACAGTGCTGTCTATCAAAAAAATGTCCAATAGGGAACACAGGTGAACAATAGGGCATTATCTAAAGGTGCTTCCAGCTTACATGGAGGGGAATTACTAAACCCAGGAGGTTACCTAAACAATTCCTGCTTGTAGCAATATTCAATTACAGATCGCAAACTGTTACAGAGGTCTTAACAGACTGATAACACTTTGCAAACACTCTGCAAGCACGGGGCAGGTTTTCTTGCTAATTAGAGTTTAAGCCATTTGCTCTTGCAGGAGGAATGCTGATTCGTAGCTGGAAATCAGAAAAGATTTTGCAAGTCATTTATGAATATTGTTATGTGAAAACAGAAGTTTGAGCTGTAAAAGTTACTTTGAAACGTATATTATATCTGTATGCAAAAGCCTGTAATTTAACTAGTAGGATGTACCTTGCATGCCCTAGAGCCCTTCTGCCCTGGGCACATACAGGCAGGGCCGGATTAAGAGCATCATGTGCTTGGTGCTGAGGATTTTGGTGGACTTTTTACTGGGCACCCTTCTGCATTTCCAAGAACATGTGCTGGTGTGGACCCAAGCTCACAGCCACACAGGCGTAACACTAGGGAAGCCTGGCAGTTGGTTTGCCAGATTTCCGTAAGGGCTGTGCATCGGTGTGAACTCTGAGCTGAAAGAGTGCAGCCGGGCAGGCCTAACACTATGGAAGCCCCAAATATCTGTAAGAGCCCTGCATTGGCATGTCCCGGGCTTCCATTAGACTGCTCATGTGGCGCCCATTATCAATCTCACCACCCTGCCCAGGCGGTGCATGCAGAATTCAGGGCCCATCGGGGGGAGATCTCTCCCGGTTGGCCCATTGCTTCCCATGAGCAGCCTGTTCTTTTTGGGTGGCTGGGCCTATATTAAGGTAGGGGCCTGGAGCTGCAGCTCCAATAGCCCCTACGTTAATCCAGCCCTGCATGCAGGTGTTGCTGTTGGGGGTCTAGTTTCAGCTTGACAGTTGAAGTCCTGATCTGTCTATCTGATCTGCTGTTGGCAGATGATAATTGTAAGGCCTCATGCACGCAGGACGTTTTTTGACTGTTTTTCAGAAGCTGTTTTCAGCTGCAGACGTTTTTTCCTACAGTCATTAAGCCCTCCATCATGTTATCCTATGTGTTCATGCACACACAGGCTGTTATCAGCTGTTTTTAGCAGTGACGTTTTTGAGCTGTAAAAAAACCCCAAGAGCTGAGTGTTTTTTTGGATGTTTTTGAGCTGTAAAAACGTTCAAATGCTTAAAAACGTCCAAAACGCCCAAAAACTTCAATCCCCAATGTTTTTGGACATTTTAAACCAATTGGAAAAAACAAAAGAAAAAAAAAAACAAATGCTAGCCCTTTAACCTCCCTGGCAGTATGATTATTTCAGATTTTTGGTGCTGAAAGCAGTACATTATTTTGCATGGAAATTTGGCGTTTTATATTGTAGGCCTGTAATTCTTAGGAATAACTCACTTAAATCTGGCCAAACAAGCGTCTAGTAGACAACCCGGGTATGATAAAGTTTGAAACATGAAATCATAAATTATAATATAATAAATAACTAAAAATAATTATCAAAAATAATAACGTAATAGTAATAAAATGTATTCAATAATGTAATCAAACCAAAAACACTGAAATTTGCTCAGTTGCAGAATTGTCGCTGTCATCACTTTCAGTGTCTGATGATAAATTTCCCCAAAAATCAGTATCACTCAATTCTGCAAATGCTTCTTATTTACTATCGCTGTTTTCTAGCTGGTCAAAAACCCATTTTGACATAAAGGGACACTTTTTGGTTGCCATGGACATTCTCAAGTTTCCAGGCAGAAAGCATGACATATATTATATAAAAGTGCATGCAGGGCACTGGGCAAACCACTAGGGACAAAGGGGATGTGAAATGATTTGATACAGTAATGTAATCTTACAGATTACAGTGTACTGTATGTATACTGTGTGTTTCACTTTTTGAAATTGCTGCCAGTCTCCGCCCCCGTGCGACGCTCGCAGGGAATGGAGCCCGGCACACAGAGGCATCGGGGGGAGGACAGAGCCCGCAGACATGACGGGGGGACATCACTGGATCCAGGGGACAAGGTGAGTAACGCTGCTTGGATCCAGCGATGCGATACCGAGTGTGGCTCGGGGTTACCGCAAGTGGTACTGAAATTCCACCCCGAGCCACACTCGGGAATACCGCCAGGGAGGTTAAAAACGTGAAAAAACGGTGGTAACATAACGCTGGTAAAAGCTGAAAACATCCCTGATAAGCTACTGATGTTTTTGGACATTTTTTTTAAAGTCCTGTGTGCATGAAGCTTTAAAGTTGAAGCAAACCTAAAAGTAGGAAAAGAAAAAATGTTTTTGTCCTTTAATTTAAGTAAAACGTACTAGTCAATTAACCCTTAAAAATGTATCCCGCATTTTTTGGGATGATCCCGCTTTAATTTTGGCCTTTTCTTCCCCAAAGGTTTTCTCATGGTGGAATGCTAATCATTTTGTCACTCTTTTTGCCTTCCAAGTGTTGAACCTTCCGTTTTTCTCACTGTTTTACTAATCGTAAGGTGGTACTCTTTTGGAAACCCCTTCTTTTCCGGTTTTAATTTCGCCCTAGTAGGGTTTTTTACGCCCTATGTAAAAATTCCCAATTAACTGATCATGCAAAATGAATTTAATTTCCTGTTTTTGTAAAAAAGAAAAGGATGAAAATCCAAACGAAGTTGAAATTTCGAAGTACGTGTGTCCTGAAATTTTTTTTACAGGTTTTTGTAGTCATCGAATAGTCCCTACAAAAGTCGAAAATGGTCGCAATACAATGGTGGCAAAAAAGTGCAAAAATTGGAGGGACCGCCATAAGGGCTCACACCGAGCCCCACCTTAAAGTCATGGTGAACGCCATTGGGGCTCGG
>BLSH010105655.1:732683-748927 GCA_018402905.1 Glandirana rugosa | reverse complement strand
TATTGTTTAAATAAATCCTCTACATACAGTATTACACTATTTCGGCTTTTTTTTCCTACCCATTACAATACGATATACATCAATATTGGCTGAGATTACTGCTTTGGAAAAGTCTGAGACGTTTTGTCCAGGTTAGAGATCTTCCTAGCTTCTCCTTCACCTCGGGTTCCCATCAACGGTCGATACCCACCATCCTCAGATAATCTTCGCCAGGGACATCTGTGACCCGTATACCCTTCAGTGGACCCGGATGACAGCTGACGACCCTTCCCATTGATTCAACTGCGCATGGCCTATGGGATTCTGGTAAGCTCACATCCATTACTATTTTTGGATTGATCGGAATACCCTATTGGCCCGTGTGTTTTCCTACAGATAAGATTGGTTGCATCTGTTTTCTATGTATTGGGATTCATCTCCTATGATGTGAATCTATTCTCATATCAGAACCACATTTTTCAAGTGAACACTTCCCCTGGATATAATTATATGTGTTATGGGCGCTGCATTATATTTTTTATTCTTGTTGGAACAATTTTGATCAGTTGTTTTTCTGCGGGCTGCCTGTGTCAGACTCTTTTAATTAATTCATATTTTTTTAATCTTGCATTTTAAACATCTTATTTGCATATCTTGGTGTGCGCGGACTTTTACCTATATTTATAACACTGTACTTAATTCAGCATAAACAGTTTAACCTTTAAGTCTTTAATCTGCTCACATAGTATTAGAGTCCTATGTGAAAGTAGTGCCTTTATGGCATCATGAGTATAATTCCTTTGTGAAAAGGGTTAAGGTGTAGTCCCTTTGAAGGAAAGAAAGCCTTGAGTCTTCAGCTAGCTCTTTGGTGAGATAATGGAGGCATCCTGATAAGCAAAGTGAAGTCAATTAGGTTAATGTGTCATGGCAAGCAGGGGATACAAAGTGTGTCTGTGATATCCTGAAGCAAAATGAACACTGTCACTGCTTGGCAGGGAGTGAGTGTAGCACAGAGTTCTACAGGTGTAGGCAAAGAAAAAAACAACATTGTCTGCATGCAGTGTCCCTTGTCATTAGAGGGTGGTCAAGTGCCCATTCACCAATCCTTGCGACTTGTGGTATTAAAGAAAGGTATGAAGGCTCCACAGCAAACTCTCACAGGGTCTTGGCTCAAGTGATTGCGCTCAACCTTGTCGCACCATGCTGTGGCCCAGCTGGATCTGGCTTGGATGTGATAAAAGCTGCCGTGGGACAACCAGAAGTAGCTGCCAGTTGATGCACCTGTATACACACGCAATGACTCTCTCTAGCACAGGCTGCAACTTAGCCACAGCACAGTTTGACACTGAGTCATTTGCTTGGCAAGCAAGGATCCCAGCCCGGCATAGGCTTTATATTACCATTCCCAGCATTCTATTCTCCCACTCCAGGCGGCTGGTACTTGTAGTTCATTACAGTACGGCCTGAGTGGGAAACCTGAGTCATGGGACTACAGCTCCCAAGATGTTTTGCTTTACTCCCTGGTGTTAATCACTCTGCTGGAAGGAAGTGATGACATAGAGTCTTAGCTGAGCACTAGAGGGAAAGTGTCTCCTGATACTGCAGGCAATATTGGCCAGCTCCTGGCTACAGTTATAAAGGAGAAGGCAATGTTTGCACAGACACAGTGAGCTTGCTGTGTCAGAAAATTTGCTGTTCACATTTTTACCAATAACCTTTACTTTTTTTTTGGTGCATGAATTGGCTAAAATGTTTACATCTATGACACATGGCTAGCAAAATACATATTACTTACAGCATAATACATATGTAGTTATAAGTTTTGCTCTTTCATATATATATTAGATATACATTTGTGGTTAGGTAACAAACCCACTTTAAATCCAGAACCATCGTCCATTTTGCAGATATTAGCCTAGCTGCTCAGTATTACAGTTTTTCATCACTTTCCTTTACTTGTAATTTGCTGATTCTTTTTATTGTATTGTTCTCCTTTCTTCAATACTGAACAGAGTGGAAATAAAAGATAAGCATATATATATATATACATATATATATATATATATATATATATATATATATATATATATATTAATTTTAGGGGCAGGCAGGGTGATTTCAAAGATCTCAAAAAGAAAGAAAAATATGGGTCCCTCAACACATGTTGAAATAGCTTGAATTGCTTTTTCAATAAACCACAAATGTATTTTTTCAATTAAACCCCTACTTCTTTTTTTTGCCAGCTTATGCAGAGCTGAATGAATTAAAAAATTGTTCTCTGATTGGATGAAGTGGGGGTGGTAACATCATGCTCTCTATGTCATCCAATTCGATAGGCTTTGCATTCATTCAGAAAATTCAAAGCAATCTCTGAATGGCACAGGTGCTGAGCTGCCAACCTCATGTATTCACAAGTAGGGCACATACAGTAGGGCAACTGAACAGCACAGAACCTGGAAGCAAGTGGAGATCACTGGAGTAGTAAGTAGGTGTACGTCAGTGATTTTCAGCTCCCAGGGGTATTGGTCAGGTAATATAAAATAAAATGTGGTATTGAAGAAAGGTATGAAGGCTCCGCAGCAAATATAACAATTTAATTGAATATAAAAATTAAAATAAAATGCATACTGCATGTCCAATTTGAGTGTTACCAGTGATGAGGTATCATTTTATCTAGCAGACTTTGATGATTGTATTTTGGCCTAAAGTATAACTAAAGGCAAACTTTTTTTTTTGTTGTTTTGGACAGAGTGGAGAGGAATTAGAGCCCCTGTCAGTTTTTATTGCTGTCTGTGCCCCCGTTAATGAGATTTACCATTACCATATACAGGTACATCTCATAAAATTAGAATATAAACAAAAGGTTCATTTATAATAAATTTAACAAGGAAAAAGGAAAAAAGAAGACAAAAAGGTTAATTTATTTCAGTAATTCGGTTCAAAAAGTGAAACTCATATATTTTATATAGATGCGTTCATTTTGTTTTAATTTTGATGATTGTTTTAATTTTGATGATTACGGCTTTCGTGCTATTGCTAAACACCTTTTACATTTACAGTACTAGTTGGCTTGAGTTACTGACCCAGAAAATATATAAAGTCCAACAGCTTTGATTTCCTTAGTTGCACACTTGCTCCAAGTCAAAGAGAGACAGGCAACTAGCATGGCAGAAGGTGTGCCCCATATTTTTCTCAGTATGGTTTAATCAAAGACAGTTTCTGAAAAGGTTATGCTCAGGACATTGGTTAAGCCAACATAATAAACAACAGTGGAAAACATGGTATTTACTTTGCGCAATGGAGACTTATTGGATTTTTTCCACTTGTAGGCAACAGCGGTATCTATCACAGGATGGAACGTGTGTTTATAATGGCATCACCGTGACCAAAGAAACAAAGCGTTCTGTCTTTTGTTGTTGGTTGTTATTTTTAGTAGTACTCTAAATAGAAGAAATTGTTTTTAAGATTTAAAACTGACCTCACAGAATGAACTTATTATACTGGTGGCTAATAATAGTGTTGTAATTATATTGTGGGATATTAATGCAGGTCTAAGCCAAGGATATTGATAATCCTTTACAAGGATTCCCAGGACCCCATTTATTTCTCTAAATTTGTATTTTACATTGTTTTGAATATTAGTATATGCCTTACCTACAAACAAGATAGTTTTTTCATTTTGAATAGTCAGAATTCAAAATCATAGACTGTGTTATGCGACGAGTACTGTACAGGCGGTCCCCGGGTTACAAACAAGATAGGGACTGTAGGTTTGTTCTTAAGATGAATTTGTTTGTAAGTCGGAACAGGTACATTTTTTAAGTGTAGCTTCAGCCAAAAAAAATATTTTTAAGCTTTTTGGATATCATAGGGAAGGGGTAACACCCCTGTAATGTTTGTTTTGCTGTCTATGTTTCTGTTCAGAAGATTTCCCCTCACTTCCTGCCCCAATGATAATTGAATTTTGAAAATGTTGGGTTGTTGTGGAGACAAGGATTGGTGATAAAGCATCAGTGGAGACCGCTTTTTCCCATAATAACTCTTACAGGAGTGAATTTCACTTCCTAGGGGGAGATTTCCTGTCACTTCCTGTTGTCTCCCTCTGTTTGTAAGTAGGAGTCGTTCGTAAGTCGGATGTTTGTAACTAGGGGACCGCCTGTACTGAACAATTAAGACAGAGGTAATTAGGCTTGTGCAATTTGTTTCGTTCCGAATTACGTTTATACCAAATTTTGCAAAATGCGGCAATTTGGACAAATTCCAAATTTCTAATTTCTGAATTTTTCCGAATTTTCGTGTTTCCTTTTCAAAAATTCAAAAACTTGCGGTAATTCGGCAATTGCAGTAATTTGGCAATTGTGGTAATTTGGAAATTTGCGGTAATTTGGCAATTGTGGTAATTCGGAAATTAGCAATAATACAGAAATTGGGGTAATTCGGAAATTCAGCAATTGGAACAACCAAAAATCCAAAATTCAACAACTGAAAATTCGGAAATCCGAAAATTTGAAAATAACAAAGAACATTTGAAATAAACAATAACTATTTCATTATTATAGGTATTGGGATTTCCTTGAAAATATGGCTGTTAGTGAGAAATTTCATATTTAAGTTCACTAACAGCCAAATTTCAAGAAATTCCAATACTTATAATTTAATAGTTATTTGTTATTAATTCAAATATTCGTTCTTATTTCCGAATTCCAAATCTGCTCACCTTGATAGTGTGACCCCTAAATGAATTTGAGGTCAATATGGCTCTTCCCCCTTAAGGAGTTAATGTCAGGCACTTCTGAAAACTGTTAGGCAATCCAGACTGCAATTCCACTCAAATCCCCATATGCAAAGTACCATAAAAGAGAGGAAACTCTGTAACTCTCCTCATTTGAGGCACATTGTATTCGTCTTTTCTCTCCAGTCTCTGTAAGAATAATTGTGTTCTACCGGCCCCTGGATCGGTATCGACCTTTCTTGATGACTTCTCTGCCTGGCTGCCCTACTTTCTCTCTTCTGAAAACCATCCACAATCATTCTCAGTGACTTGAACATCCCTGTTAATACTAACACTCCTGCTACTGCTAAACTTCTCATTCAAACCTCCTCTTTTGACCTGAAGCAATGCATACAGGCTTCTATTCACTCTGACAGTAACACCGTTGACCTTGTGTTCTCCTACCTATGCACTCCATGCAACTTCTCCAACAATGCTTTTCCTCTCTCTAACCACTGCCTTATTAGTTTCACTCTCTCCCTGTCTTTCACCTCCACTCACTCACTGCCTGTTACCTGTAGAAACTTTTGTCACCTTAACCCTTCTCTTCTCTACTCTGCTAATAACCACCTCAATCTCACCCCTGCCCTGCCCCAACCAAGCTTTTTCTGTCTACAACACTTCACTGCCATCCTCCCTGGAAGCTCTGGCCCCCTTTACTACACATAGAATCAGGCCCCGACCTCTGCAACTTTGACAAACAAATGACATCAGAAGTCTGCAAAGATGTAGCCGCCCTCTTGAGCACCTGTGGCGTATAACTAAGTCTCAGAAAGATTTCAACCAATATAAATCTGCCTTCCAAAAATACAATTTCTGCTTCCTCACTGCCAAGTCGACCTAGTTTATCACTCTCTTCTCTCATTAACAACTTATCATCCAAACCCCGTTAACTCTTCTCTACCTTTAACTCTCTGCTTCATCCTCCACTGCTTCCACCCACTAACTCACTCACTGCCCAGGAAATTGCCAATATCTCTAGCCTACACTCTCTAACTCACATCTTCAATCTCTCCCTCTCTTCTAGCATCTTCCCTAGCTCCCTAAAACATGCACTATTCACCCCATACCAAAAACGCCCTCATTGGACCCCACCAATCTTAACAACCTTCGCCTCATCTCCTTGCTTCTTGCTCCCCTTTTTATCCAAACTCCGTGAATATCTAGTCTACAACCAATTGAGCAACCACCTCACTGAAAATAACTTTCTTGATTGCCTAAACTGCTCTCCTAAAACGTACAAATGATCTACTAAGGGGTGAAACCAATTGTCACGTTTCTGTACTCCTACTCCTGGACCTCTCTGCTGACTCTTCACTGGCTCTGATCCTGCTTTTCCAACCGCATTACTTTTTTTAGCGTTGCTTACAATTCTGTTTCCTCCTCTCCTCTTCCTTTAAGGGTTCCCCAAGGTTCTGTTATTGGAGCTCTCCTATTCTCGTATGAAAACCTCCTACCTGGTTCAGCTGATAGCCGCCCATTTCTTCCAATACCATTTCTACACTGATCCGTGGCAGCTGGTGCTCCATTTTTAGGGGGGGCAGCAAACAAACCACCCGCCACCCCCCCCCCCCCCGGTCGGTAGGTTGGTCATACCCCCCCACACAATTGTCAGCCCGCACTTACCCCATCTAGGTCTCAGGCAGCAATTCCTCCTTGGCGGCTTCACCCTGCATCTACACAGCTTCATGGCAGCTTCCTCTGCATCTCCTCCTCCTCAGTGGCCAAAACGATTGCTTCTCCTCTTGGTCAATCGGGTCTCTGAACCCGCTTCCTGATTGCCCGGGAAAAGAATCAGGAAGACAATAGCGAATATTAATTCGCTATTGTCACACAACTGGGTGGGCTTAAAGGCACAGTGCCCTGAATGTAAATTAGGGGCTGGGGGCATGGATTAGGGGGGCAGTGCCCCTACACCCTTTATGGATGGTCGCCACTGACAACACCCAAATTTATCCCTCGGCTAACTCCATTAGTCTCCTCACGCAACACTAATTTACTAACTGACATATCAGCCTGGATGTCACACCACTTCTACAAACTCAATCTATCCAAAATCAAGCTCATAATAATCTCTCCCCCACGTGCCTCTTCCCTTGGCTTCTCTGTCAAGACCAATGGCACAACTATCAACCCGTCCCCGTGTGCCAAAGTGCTAGGTTTTTTCTTTCAATAAATTTTTATTAAATTCACATATAAACAGAGAATTCACATAAAAAAAACTGTGTGGGTTACAATCATTGCTAAATATCACAAGTAACTATAACCGAGACAGGGTGAGATTAATCAGACATATGCAGACGGTGTCCTAGGTTCGAGAACCCAGTATTAGCCTCCCCCCACTAAAGGATTCGTGTAAGCAATTCCAGAGTGAGGCATCGGCTGGGAAGCCCCTTCCGGCACCCCAACTGGGTACTAGCTGTGCCGAAAGGATGGAACCCCAAAGTGCTAGGTTTAATCCTGGACTCTGAACTATCCTTTTGTCCCCACATTCTATCCCTTTCTAAAACTTACTGCCTCAACTTCTGCAACATCTCCAAAATATGCCCCTTCCTAACCAAAGACACTTCTAAGCTTCTAATTCACTTCTTGGTCATCTCTTGACTCAACTACTGCAACCCCTCCCCATTGGTTTACCTTTACATAGTCTATTCTTTCTTCAGTTGATCATGAATGCCGCTGCCAGGCTCATCCACCTTACCAACCATTTAGTGTCCGCTACTTCTCTCTGTCAATCTCTCCACTGGCTTCCGCTTACCCAAGGAATTCAATTCAAAATACTAACAACTTGCAAAGCTATCCACAACTCGGCCCCCCACCTACATTACTAACCTAGTCTCAAAATACCAACCAATTTTTTCCCTTTGTTCTTCCCAAGACCTTCTGCTCTCTAGCTTCTCCGTCGCCTATTCCCATGCTCTCCTCCAGGACTATTCCTGAGACTCTCCAATCCCATGGAACTCCTTACCCCAATCTGTCCAACTATTTCCTATTCTGCTTTTAGGCGATCCCTAAAACCTTTCTCTTCAGAGAAGCCTATCCTGCCCTCACCTAACAACCGTACTTATAATTTCTCAATCAACTCATCCCACACAGCTATTAACCTTTGTATCACTTGACCCTCCCTTTTAGATTGCAAGTAAGCTCCAATGAGCAGGGCCCTCTGATTCCTTCTGTATTGAATTGTATTGTAACTGTACTGTCTGCCCTCATGTTGTAAAGCACTGCACAAACTGTTGGCGCTATATAAATTCTGTATAATAATAATAGTACTCATCAAATTAGTTTTAAAAAATGCACATTTTTGTCTGCAAAAATATGTACATTTGTTATTTCTCCCAAAAGATGAACTTAGCCTTTAAGGCTGCTTAACTTTTCTTGAATTCATTTAGGCATTAGAGAGTTAAACAAACCAATATAACACAGCCAAGCATTTTCTATGAGTAAGCAGAGCACAGAGAAACATGAGCTGTGAACATTACTGATAGAATGCGTGACTCTGAAACTTCACCGTAGACCAAATATCTTAAAATTGATTGTCTTCTATGAACTGTGACATAATCTAACACATTCAGAGATCTTGGTGTTGCTCTTTTATCTCATTTGCAACAGCTGCAGAAAATAAGCAGTATGCGTTTTGTGAAGAAAACCATAGCAAACTAAAAAAACAACTGATTTTCTCTGCATTACTTTTACACAGTTCAATAAAGTTTGCATGGTTTAAGAATTAAAGAGCCTTTATGTAAGCTCAATCACTAAAATCACGTAAACTTTTATATGCTAATGTCATTTTTGATACTTTTAAATATTCCGCTTTAATTAAATCATACCTGATGATCCTGCCATGAAAGTCCTTTTCAGGCACTTTCAGTTACAGCATGACAATGCTCTGTTCCCTTTCTCCCAATAGAGCTTCTGTGTTTTTACCCTTTCACATAGGCTTTTGAAGCAAACTACACTTGAATGTTTACACACACATTGCACAGGCATGGCCAACTATTGTTGTCATAAAGGAAACTGAAGGTGGTTGCAATAACGCTGCAAAAGATCAACAGCACTGCAATGCAACATGGATGAAAAATAAAGTTAAAGTCTTACTAAACCCACAACAGTAAAATCGGTTTGTATGTGCAGCAGCATAGCATGCTTGTTATACTCACTGCAGAACTTAAAGGGTTAATCCTCTGCATTGTGTAAAAAGGCTCTTTTATCCTGTATGCATAGATTCTTCCCTCCCTGCACTGTCTATCTGGGGAAGACCAGCTAACACAGGCATGGTAGCCGACCTGCACATGCTCAGTTTGGTCTCTATTGCTGGAGAGAACATTTCCTTGTTCTGAGAGATAGCCAGGTCATATGATATTAACATCCCATATGTGGGCGTGTATACAGGCTGTAGTAGAAACCTGAACACACAGCTCTGGAGAAACTGTGCAGTTTATCACTGACCGTGGTATACAGATCAGCCAAAAATGTATATAGTGGCAATATTTTAATGTAAAAAGAAGATTTATAAGCTGTGGGGGGCAGATGAACTATTTTCATATTACTGGGTTTAGTAACACTTTCAAAAAAGTAACTATTTTTTTTTTTTTTAAATGGCAGATGTTCATGATTCATGGTGCTTTAACAAGCAAAATGCAATTTTGCTATGGTTTTGGGCTATCATTTTTTCAGATTTTTTTATTTTTTTTTTTTGCATTTTAGTGTAGATATGAGATCTGGGGACTTTTTGGCCCCAGATCTCATATTTAAGAGGACCTGTCATGCTTTTTTCTATTACAAGGAATGTTTACATTTCTTGTAATAGGAATAAAAGTGATAATTTTTTTAAAAAAAAGAACAGTGTAAAAATAAAATGTAAAAAGTAAAATAAATAATTAAAAAAAAAAAAAAAATTTAAAGCGCTCCGTCCTTGCGAGCTCGCGTGCAGAAGGGAACACATACGTAAGTCCTGCCCACATATTTTTAAACGTCGCCAATGGAGATTTTTAAGCTGCAAAGTTTGTCGTTATTCCGCGAGCAGACGCAATTTTGAAGCATGACATGTTGGGTATCATTTTACTCGGCGTAACATTATCTTTCACAATATGGAAAAAAATGGCCTAACTTTACTGTTTTCTTATTTTTTAACTAAAAAAACTGAATTTATTAAAAAAAAAAAAAAAGCACGCTTGGAAAACCGCTGTGCAAATACGGTGTGACATAAAATTTTGCAATGACTGCCTTTTTATTCTCTAGGGTGTTAGAAAAAAAAATATATATAAGGTTTGTGGGTTTTTTTATAGTAATTTTATAGCAAAAAAAATGATTTTAACTTGTAAACAACGAACACAAAAAACATCCCCCTGACTGAAGTGGTTAAAATTAAACTTTATTCTCTCAGTAAACATTAACTGATTTGAATCCTTATGCTGCTAGCATTAGTAATTAGATAGGAATGTAGAATATATTTTATTTACTTGTTTTAAACCTTTCTTTTTACATTTCTTCAGTTGCTTCCTTGTTCCTGGCCTAGGCCAAAACAATGTTGTAGTCTTCATGAGTGTTTTTTTGTCACCTTTTACTGATGGTTGGAAAGTGATGGTATCTAGAGTCCCTATATATATATATATATACACTATATTACCAAAAGTATTGTGACACCTGCCTCATACACATCAGTGCCTGATCTCACAAATGCGCTTCTGGAAGAATAATCAAACATTCTCATAGACACACTCCTAAACCTTGTGGACAGCCTTCCCAGAAGAGTTGAAGCTGTTATAGCTGCAAATGGTGGATTCACTCAATATTGAACCCAGCAGACTAAGATTGGGATGCCATTAAAGTTCATGTGTGTGTGTAAAGGCAGGCGTCCCAATACTTTTGGTAATATAGTGTATATAGCTGGTCAGCTATGAGTAAGGTCATCTTTTGACTGAAACATGTTGGTTGCTCTATGGAATAGTTTACTTCTTGGTAATAATAAAGAAGAAGCTTGTATACCCACCTTGTTGCCGACATGTAGAGAAGTGTTACTTTCCATAATCCATTCACATAAATCATATATATCATGCCACTGTATTTTGTTTTTGTTCTTTTTTGTTTTAATCCTCTAAGTACCTTATTCCTGCAGCGCTGTTTGGTCACATGATCTTTCCCTGTTCTTTAGCATCTGCAGGGGAAGATCCTTGGGAGGAGTTTCTATTACGCTGCTGATGTATGCTCTCCACAGTATAAAGCCTCGTACACACACACGATTATCATACAACCGCACGTCCAACTTTTGTCCAAATTGGCTGTCCTTGGTTCTGTCTAGCGTACTGACGGTAGTCAAGTAATCGTCCAACAAAGCCGAACGTAGTGATGTGTTATGAGCGTATAACGAGGAAGTTTAGGTGAATGTGATTTGTGAATTAGGAACGCAGGTTTACATAACAAACACTTCCTGGATTCCGAGCATGCGTGTTTGTACTTACAACTTTTGTTGGTCCAACTTCTGTACACACGAGCGGAAAATTGGCCAACGCTTGTTTTCTAGTCTTCTCAGACAACTTCTGTTGGACAATGATTGGAAATTGGTTGTTGAATCGTGCGCACTAATGGTCAGATTATCGGACAACAGGCTGTTATACGACCGTTGTTGACCGATAATTGTGCTGTGTGTACGGGCCTTAAGTCTGTGTCTGTGTCTGCACAGCCCCGACTGGTGGGTGCCGATCACATGACTAAAAAAAAATCTGTAAAAAAAGCGCAATTGCAATGAAATTATGAATATCAAAAACTTTTTTACAGATGCCTATAAATACTTATTACCTAGGAAGCCGGGGTGTAAGGCAAGTGTTTTTATTTTTTTTATTTTTTTCCTTTTTTATTTATATTATTATCATTATTTTATTTTTCTTTGCTTTAATCTAGCATCAGGAGGTGAGGGCTGTCGTGTAAGCAGAAGAATTTTAGCACAAAGTCTGCTTTTAAAATGTACATACCACCACATTCCAGCCTAGTTAATGAGAAGGTTTTTACAATGTTCTCACTCTTTTCATTAACCACTTCCCACCCGGCCTATTGACAAATGATGGCCGGGTGGTGGCTTTGTTATCGTGACAGGGCGTCTATTGACATCCTCAGGATAACCCGCGATCGGTGATGCTGTGGGTTAGTGTGACCCACCACATTACCAATCGAGGTAAAAGGCTTCCATTGGAAGCCTTTTACCATGTGATCAGCCGTGACCAACCACGGCTGATCACTGTGTAAACATGAAGACCTGAGCAGTGAAGAGTCGATCGGCTGCTCTCCTGACGGGGGGGGCTGCGCTGAACATTTATCAGTGCAGCCCTCCTCAGGATCATCACACTGGACCACCAGAGAGCCGACCAGGACCACCAGGGAGCCCCCCCAGGGACAGCATAAGGAGGCCACCCATGGACCATCAGGATGAAGATCTGGAGGCCGCCCAGGGACCACCAGGGATCCCAAACTAGACCACCAGGTAAGGGGCATACAGTGCACTGTAGGGATGGCACTGTGCCCATATGTGATGCCTGCCAGTGCCATCCCTAACAGTGCTATATGCACCAATGCCCAGCAGTGCCACCTATCAGTGCCCAGTGCCACCTATCAGTGCCCACCAGTATCGCCTATAATGCCCATCAGTGCCGCAAAACAGTGCCCATCAGTGCTGCTTATCAGTGCTGCCTATCAGTGCCCATCATTGCTGCATATATGTGCCACCTTATCAATGCCACATCATCAGTGCCAATCTGTACTGCCTCATCAGTGCCTGTCAGTGTAGCCTCATCAGTGCCCATCGGTGAAGGAGAAAATGTACTTATACAAAGTTTTATGACAGAAACTTTTTTTTTTTTTACAAAATGTTTCGTCTTTTTTTATTTGTAGCGCAAACAATAAAAACTGCAGGGGTGATCAAATACCACCAAAAGAAAGTTCTATTTGTGGGAACAAAATTATAAAAATCTTGTTTGGGTAAAACGTTGCATGACAGCGCAATTGCCATTCAAAGTGCAACAGCACTGAAAGCTGAAAATTGGTCTGGGCAGGAAGTGGTTTAAGTGCCTGGTATTGAAGTGGTTAAAGAATAATTATATTATAAAAGAAAGTAGCAAGAACGAACACACCGTGAGATCAACAGTGAAAACATGTTAATATAGTTAATATTTTGTTCTTTGGTTCATTTGCCTTTGAAGTATATTAATTATTTTGAAATATTAAAATGAATATGCTCATTAGTAGGAATGTATCTTGTGGAAAGGTTTTTAGCTTTACTAATAAAGAAAAAATATATTTAATTGAAATTATACAGACAACTTTATGGAGAATTTATATAGTAAATTGATCTATAAATACAACTTTTGCAAATGCTAATTTGCCTCCCAAATGTATGCACAATTATTTTTACATCAGCTGCTGGATACTGGAACATGTCTAAAAATAATGTAATGTCAATCAAATGTCTTTTAAAAATAACCATAATCTACTTTTTAAATACTTTTCAAGTGGTTTGAAACTACATCTGTAGTATTGGTCTGTTTAACCTTTTTACTTTCTAAGAATGCACACTAAACACAAACTAGTTCAACTATACAATAGATAATAACAAATACTAAAAAGTATGTCCATGTTTAAAACATAGTAGGGTGATTACAATAGAATCCACAGATGAGAAGTAAACTAGTTACCACAGATTGGTGTATCAACATTGATATGGATTTAAGTACAGTGATTCAGCCAAGTGAATCTAAAAATGAAGCTTGCAAAACTGTTGGACTTGAAAAATATAGAAATGGTTTTAAATAATGTGTAAAATATGAGCAATTGTATCACGTGTGCATAGCAAATGGCATTTGGAGCAGACAGAAATTTAAGAAGAGGTCCTGGCATAATAAACTCACATGCCTAGCTTATACAGTATATAGGACAACAGAGTGCTAAACCCAATATCAGTACAGGCAGTCCCCTAGTTATGAACATCCGACTTATGAATGACTCCTACTTACAAATGGAGGGAGACAACAGGAAGTGAGAGGAAATCTACCCCTAGGAAGGGAAATTCACTCCTGTAAGAGTTATTATGGGGAAAAGGTGTCTCCACTGATGCTTTATCACGACATCCTTGTTTCCACAACAACCCAAAATTTTCAAAACCCAATTATCATTGGGACAGGACGTGAGGTGAAATCTTCTGAACAGAAAGCTAAACAGCAAAACAAACATTACAGGGGTGTTACCCCTTCCCTGTGCTATCCAAAAAGCTTAAAAATAGTTGTTTTGGCTGAAGCTACACTTAAAAAATGTACCTGTTCCCACTTACAAACAAATTCAACTTAAGAACAAATCTACAGTCCCTATCTTGTTTGTAACCCGGGGACCTCCTGTACTATTTATGAACTGACATCCCTGAGTATAATTCTAAACAAAGGAACCAAGTAAAAAAATAGGCAGAAATGTGTACACTTCCCCTTACTTTTACCAAAGAATGTAAGACAGATATATGATTCAACATTTGCTGATTTCTGAAATTCGCATCCATACTTTAAAAGTGACTACAGAATGAATACTAATCCCTATTGGTTCACTGCTAAAAATAACATATGCATCAAGTCTACATTAATACATTTACTGGATGCAAATGTACCAATAAATGTGCTTTATTTTGCTGCAATGGTTTGCAAATATTGGTAATGCATAGCAAAATTCACAAATCTTCACAGGCACATCATAAGAAAACCATGTTTGTTCTGATTTACTTGCATCCATAACATTTTGTGGCCATATAATACTGTAGTAACACATTTTATTGAATCCCTCTGATTATTTTGAGTAGTAGCCAGATGATCTCTCTTGCTTATCACATAGCAGACCAAGAAAGGGATTGCTTAAAGGAAAACTGCATTTTCACAAAACAAATCTATATAACATATACAGTATTTAAAAGCTATATAAATAATGTGTTAATTTTTATGTTAATAAAAATTATCTGCCATTTAAATCCTAAGCAGTTATCATTTTTTAAACCTGTTTGAAAAAAAAATATTTTGAAAACATTTGAAAAAATTCAAATGACACATCCTTACAATGGGGCAAAATGCCCTAAGATACAATATATAATCCAGGTTTCTACGGCAGTAGAAGCTGCATGTGTGGTGAAATACTCTCCGAGGCTAATTCTCGGCTAAAATGTTGCATACTCTTCAGCTTTTCTTTTTACAAGACTTAAGCCTTGTACACACAATGAGAATATGATGAATGATTACCGTTTTTCTTTTTTTGCATGCTAATCTCATATCGAAAATGAAGAGGTTTCTCAAGTTACGAAAATTCTCATAGGGCAGAATACAACTTCAAAAGTGATGTAATGTATTGTATTATAATGCATTCTTTCATTTCCAAGCATGCATGGTCTTAATCACTTTTTTTTAAACTAATACTGTACTGATTAAAGGAAAACCGTTCATTCTGGTATTGTACGAGAAAAATTTTCGTGCTTGTCCCTTTGGATAATTTCACATGAACCGTCATGATCGGCTCTCGAAAGCTGTGTACTTAGGATAAGATTATTATACCATAATTTCGAAAGCAGTATTTTTCATCCGATTTTCTCTTTGTGTATACTAGGCATTCGATTACTTCAGGTTGTATTGCTTCTGTTCAGAAATAATTTTAGGAAAGGAGATGGTGACTCATACAGCAGTTCATTTGCTGCAATTTATATAGAATATCTAGATGGGATTTTTTTTCATTTGAAAATAAAGTGTAGGTATACTTTAACCCAGGTATTGTGAAGGTATTCAATGCCCACACAATCTATGCCCATGTAGATATACAAATTAGACACATTGGGCCTAATTCACTATATCGCGAATATGCGATCGCATAACGCTCAAAAATAACGCCCATGAAAGCCAATTAGCATATCACATAGCGATCGCGCGAACGCAAAATCGCGTATTTGCCACGAATATGCCTTCTTATATGGGAATAGCTGATGTCAACTGGGCTTGAACTTGCAGAATCCATTGAAGGCTTGTATGAACATGATTTGCTTGAAAAAAGTGTATGGGAACTACCGCAGCAAAATTGAAAATATAATGCTGCATACAATGCAAGGTGTGCTGAAAAAAAGTTCGTTTAGTACAAGTATGTTCGGAAGTTACCTAAGACGTTCAAGTTCGGGTCAACTGTAGTCGATAAGGGTATATTCTTCCGTATAAGCACCGTTTATGCGCTAAAACGCAAGCGCGCTAGCGATACACTATACGATTAACCGAAAGTACCCGCAATAAAAACTCGCAATACGCTAGCGTATAAGCGCTATATCACTTAATCCGGGTTACACAGATTAAACATATAGATGTACCCGTATCTAACACACCCGTAACTTATGGAAGTGTTATGGACCCAATTTCATATGGATGTGAAATAAAAGTTTACTTTTTTTTAGGGTAGATCTATAAGATATATTTAACGTCGTTTACTTGACGACATACTC
>BLSH010105655.1:707726-717811 GCA_018402905.1 Glandirana rugosa | reverse complement strand
TATTTTCCCTATCCCCATTTATTTGTAGGGCACTTGCCCTAGTTTGAAGATGATTTTAGAACAGTTATATGGCTTCTACCGTTAATTAATACTTTTCAGACACAGTTTGAAGATGAACCACATTCATCTCCATTTTTGCATTTTTTATGTTTTTATTTTTTTAAAAATATTTAAAGTTATTTCCCTGTCCCCATTTTTTTGTAGGGCGCTTGCCCTACCCTTATCCCCATTTTACTTCCTTTTGCAGCCCTCTGGGGCTTTCCAGGACTTTCCTACAGCCATTTTTGTGCCTAAAAGTTCGGGTCCCCATTGATTTCAATGGGGTTCGTTGTCCGTGCGATCGTTCGGGTTCCGTCCGGACCCGGACCCGGACCCGGACTTTGTCCCGAAGTTCGGACGGACCAGCAGAACCCGAACTTCCAGGTGTTCGCTCAACTCTAATCCTGAATTGAAAGAGTGTTTATTTGCTGTCTTGCTAAATAAACATGCAGGACAAACCTGCTTGGACTGTTTCTGTCTCATGCATGGTTTACTGCTGTGCAGGGTAGTCCAATACCAATACCAGAGTCCCCCTTTCCCCCAAATATATAGTACATATAGTACATCAGTGTCAGGATAGATATAGTCTAAACATTTATATGTGTAATAGTAGCTTCAACAACTAATAAGCAGACAGGCACACTTTGGCAATCTTAGTAAATACAAAAAAGCAACATACCATAGCAGTTTCCAGCCAGACAGGAGTGTAGTTGTTGGTTGTGTTGTGATGTGATGGATTATGAATGATGCCTTTACAGACGTTTATTAGATTACTGCTAAACCTGCCACCAAAGTGTTTGGCTTAAAGAGGACTTTGTCTTTTATACGTTTGAGTGTTTGTAACTCCCAAATACAGCACTGGTCTTAGGAATAGATCATAGAATGTCATTGGAGTTGTATGTCAAAAGTTTCCAACATTAAATATTGAATAAACACATGATGAGGCTCACTATTATTAATTTACAATATGCCTTTTATGTTGTAGATTTAGTATTTATCTGGAATTTAAAGTTTTCACAGTTCTTAATCTGTTGAAGGTCATCTATGTGGATGGACCACCTTTCTGAATGGCAGTCAGTACATTTATTAACTTTTTTTTTTTTTTTTTTTTATTTAATCAACCAAAAACTCATACTTAGACCTATTTTTTTATGCAGATTACTATTTGGTAAACTCTCTACAGTGTCAGTATACTCTATCAGTATAGGGTCCCTTGTACGTACAACATACAGTACCTGCTATTAGAAGACTGCATATAATCACATTTCTTGAAAAGCTACCACTTCACTTCTCTCCTGGCCATTGCTATACTTCCTGGTGTGTGAATACCTACTACCCCCACAGTTTTCTTTGCTTTATTCTGCTGGCTTGTATGTCACTACAGGATGTAAGATCTGGAAGGAGGAACCACAGTGTGCAACCAGGGGGAGCAGGTATTTGATCCATCTAACCGGCCAAATACATGCAGAGAACAGGGAGCAGTGAAGCTGCAGCTTTCCAAGAAAGGGGTCACCAGAAAGGTAAGTATATGCAGTCTTTTTTTAGCAGGAATGTTGTACATGCAAGAGACTCTGCATTGACAGGGCCGCTTTATTTGGTACAGTAAATTCACTTTAAAGGGATAGTATAGTGTATTTTCATGTGAGCATGTATTTTTCAAAATGATTGCATTTCACGTGCTTGCTCTTCTGTTTTTAATTTTTTTATTAAATGCAAAGATGTGTAGATTAGCCACCAGAGGGAGCTTTGTACTTTTCTTCAATCACTCTCTCCGTTCCTGGTTCATAACTACTGAGATAGACTATAATCCACATAGAGAGTATGCAAAGGGAAGAAAAAACAGCAAGAGAAAACAATTGTGTAACACCGCAAACAGGAAGCAGAGCCTGTCTATATAATGACCATATACAGTATCTCCATGTCCATGTGAATATACTGTATTAATAGAACTATATAAAGAAACAATGGGTGGTATTTATCAATCCTGTTGCAAGGCAAAGCAATGTTAAACAGGAGCAATTAGAGGCATTGTAAGACATATTTTTTTTTATTTTTTTTACAAGGATGCAGTCTCCTTGGTTGCTCTAAAGTAGAATGTGTGGCTAATTGAAAACTGACCCTGACCACTGCCTAATTATGCATCTGTTTAGAGTGAAAATCTGTACCAGCAGTCCTGCATTGTACGTGAGGATGTTGAGTGTCACCCACAGCCCAGGATTACAAGCAGCGGAGGAGAGCGCTGGCTGCTGGGGGAATATGGTAAGTATTACTGCTTTTTCGAAACCCCCAAAGAGAGGAGAACAGAATTGTGAGAGCCTCTAATGCTCACTTGCTGTTGAAGGTTGCATAGCATGGCAGGACACTTAAAATGAATGTACTTGCTCCAAGTGAACTGGGTTTAATTTACTAAAGGCAAACAGGCTGTTTACGTTACTAGGGAATTTGGTGAAAATCCACTTAGCAAAATATACCCAATCACATGCAAGAAAAAAGAGCTAAGGGAAAAATTCCTCTGCAAAGTGAAAACTATTTTGCATAGTAAACAGACAATTTGCCTTTAGTAAATCGACCCGATTGATTACTGAACCAAGAACAAGCATAGCGGTGCTGGAGTATGTCCCTTTACCTGTGAGAAGTGGAAGCCCCGTGTCCAGTTGTGTTGGTTCTCATTCAGCCCATGCAGGGCAATAATCTAGAACAATGCTCAAATCTCTTTTTCTCATGCATGTCCATGAGAGAAATCCTTATTTGTCCATATGGGTTACTACACTTTGTATATTGACCTTATTAAATACGCTTATGTGGTCTGTTTGCATTGGTAATACTAATTGCGGTAATTAAAATTTTTAATTTTCATTTATTTATTGCTCTAACTAAATCCACTCAAGGATTTTTCTCATTAGACAGCTTGCATAGATGCAGCTACTATAGACCCTTTTATTAAGGGAACCAGTACATTTCCCCCCCAAAAAAATTGAATTTTTTAGGCCATTTTCTTACTTAGGTTTTGTTCTGCTGTTCATTTGCTTCTTTAATGCATGTTTGGATGTATGTAGGAGTGATGACCAACTGGAACAAGTTAGCAGTACTGTGGACCCTGTATTCTGTAGAACACCATAGACAATCGTATGATCTCACAGGTTAAACACTGTAAACAAATAATCTATTAGTGCTGCAAAAAATATTTATATGATGTAAATTTGGCTCATTTTAAGGTCCAGTTTGTCCAACCATAGCCGTTAAACATAATTTTAGCTGCCTCTATTTCTGAATGTACAGTTCTTTTTGATATAAGGTTTTTAAAAAAGGTTGCCTCTGTGTATACTGTACATATTTCATCAAAGTACAATTGGCATTGGCAAGTGACAAGTACACTTTAAAATTACCCATTTGTATGTCATAGATCTATTATTATTTACACTCGTTATATAAGCTGTCCATAATATTCATAATATTATGTTTAATTTAATCATGGAATATGCAGTTCAGTTTTGGGCACCAGTTCTCAAAAAGGATATCGGGGAACTGGAGAAAGTGCAGAGAAGGGCAACCAAACTAATAAAAGGCATGGAGGAGCTCAGCTATGAGGAAAGATTAGAGGATCTGAATTTATTCTCTCTTGAGAAGAGGAGATTAAGGGGGGATATGATCAACATGTACAAGTATATAAGTGGTCCATATAGTGAACTTGGTGTGGAGTTATTTACTTTAAGGTCATCACAAAGGACAAGGGGACACTCTTTACGTCTAGAGGAAAAAAGATTTCATCTACAAATACGGAAAGGTTTCTTCACAGTAAGAGCTGTGAAAATGTGGAATAGACTCCCCCCAGAGGTGGTTTTGGCCAGCACGGTTGGTTGCTTTAAAAAAGGCCTGGATTCTTTCCTTAATGTAAATAACATAACTGGGTACCAACATCTTTAGGTAAAGTTGATCCAGGGTGAATCCGATTGCCTCTCGGGGAATCAGGAAGGAATTTTTTCCCCCGTTATAGCAAATTGGATCCATGCTTTGCTGGGGTTTTTTGCCTTCCTCTGGATCAACTGTGGGTGAAGGATTGTATATGGAATTATTTGGTTGTATGTGTATATGTGTATATATGTATATACCTTTTTTTTTTTTTTTTTTTTTTTTTTTTTTTTTTTTTTTGGTTGAACTGGATGGACTTGTGTCTTTTTTCAACCTGACAAACTATGTAACTATGTAACTATGTAATCTGTTTTTATTGTAATTTTCAAGAAGAAAGGAAACATGTACATTCAGCAGATCAAAATAGACATGTATGACATATGTAGAAATTCAGAAACATAAGGGTTGATTTACTAAAACTGGAGAGTGCAAAAGCTGGTGCAGCTCTATGTAGAAACCAATCAGTCTCAAGGTTTTTTTTGTCAAAGCTTAATTGAAGTTGAAGCTGATTGGATACCATGCATAGCTGCACCAAATTTTGCACTGTACAGTTTTAGTATAACAATCACATGGGGGTTGATTTACTAAAGCTGGAGAGCGCAAAAAAATGGTGCAGCTGTGAATGCTATCCAATCAGCTTCTAACTTCAGCTTGTTCAATCAAGCCTTGACAATAAAACCTTGAAGCTGTGCAGAGCTGCACCACTTTCAAGCTTTAGTAAATCAACCCCATAGAGTCAAGAATTATAAGTGTTGATTTACTAAAAGCAAATAGTACTTTACAAGTGCAGTTGCTCCAGAGCTCAGTAAATGAGGTGAAGTTTCACTTTACAAAAATATCAATCACATGCACAGCACTTTTGCTTGCACATGATTGGATGATGGAAGTAATCAAAGCTTTCCATCATTTACTAAGCTCTTGAGCAAGTCTATTTGACTTTAGTAAATCATCCCCATAATGTACAGCACATTATGATCTGTATACGTAACAGTGGTATAATAAACTTTTTCCAAATAAACCAGTAGTAGCCTATATATAGTAAAACCAGGTATACTGTATACATCCAAAACACATGTATGTGCACACATAAATAAAGGAAGGGGTGTGGGTATAGCCCTGCCAAATGTCTGTGTGCTGGACATGTGGTAAATGCAAATATAATTGTTAATGCTTATGTGTATAGGGGTAAATAGTGAAACCAGTAAATCACAAAATGAATAAATTAAATGTGCATTAAACAAATACCATGGAAACAAATAAAATCACTGTGAAAAATAAATCAATCTGTGAAAATTAAATCACAGAAATAAAGTAAGTTGTGCATTGCGTATCACTGTGAAAATACCAGACGAATAGTGAACATAGCCCAAAAAAACCCAAATTGCTGTATCTGTAACAGTAGGCTTAGTGATGTTCTATTAGATGAAAGAGTCCCCTAGTGTCACCTCCCTACCCACTCCATTTCTCATCCCCCCTCACGCTGAACTGCCTTCTGTCCCACATCTGAACATTCTTTTCATTTTCATTTTCTAGTACTGCCACTAGGGGACTCTTTCAACTAATAGAACTTCACTAAGCCTACTGTTACAGATACAGCAATTTCTTTTTTTCTGGGCTATGTTCACTATTCGTCTGGTATTTTCACGGTGATACGCAATGCACAACTTACTTTATTTCTGTGATTTAATTTTCACAGATTGATTTATTTTTCACAGTGATTTTATTTGTTTCCATGGTATTTGTTTAATGCACATTTAATTTATTCATTTTGTGATTTACTGGTTTCACTATTTACCCCTATACACATAAGCATTAACAATTATATTTGCATTTACCCCGCATCCAGCACACGGACATTTGGCAGCGCCATACCTACACCCCTTCCTTTATTTATTTCCCTGAGCACCTATTGGTTGTTCTTGTGGGGGCAGCAGCCATCCTTTTTCCTTTTTTCTTCTCTTTATATTTTTTTGATATAGCAGTGCCACACCACCCTCACAATCCTCTACATGTGCAAACATATGTCTCAAAAATTGGGCCACAGCTGAAGAGAGAGGACTTTGTGGTCCAAATAACCCCACAATGAGGTAACGCTCAGACATGGAAGAACATGCATGGAGAGGGGAGTGTGCAACCAGGTGAAAGAACAGAGAAGGGAAGCTTGAGAAAAAAGTGGGGTGGGGGGGGTTAGAAAAAAGAAACCGAAAACAGAATAGATCCAGTCACTGCCCATAATAGAGCAGAGGTCATCCCAATGAGTGAGTATCTAATATGATTCCATAATATCCAAATAAGTTTATATGCCTCTGAAGGAAGTTTCCTGTGGGATATTAAATGACACAAAGAGTTCTAGTCCATTACAAAAAGCAAGATTTATGCAGGGCCAGAGGAAATGCAGAGCTGTCAAGCAGAAGTGTGATGGGGCTATGTCTTATGCGCACATAAGAATCCCAGGTATGGAGTGTACAGTAGCTAACGAGCAAGGCAAGAAGTCACTGGGAGGTCTTTGTGCAGGAGTTGTCCGTGGTAAAATTGTGAGGCCTGATACAATTAGGTCATCCTCCAGACTGATCCACAATTTGGAAGACCTGCTATGATACCAATCTTTTATTCCTAATAGTGAAGGCGCTTGGAGATAGAGAGCTATGTTTGGAATTACTAGACCATCCTTGTTTTTGGGAAACCATAAAATAGAACTAAATTGTGGGTTTTTATGGTTCCATATGCATTTGCATATGACTGTTTTGAGGCTAGTGACAAATCTTACAGGTGGGGGAACTGGATATTGTTTGAAACATATACAGTAATTTAGATAAGATATCCATTTAACTATATTTATGCGTCCAAACCAGAAAAGTTGGGTTTATCATAAGAATGGAGATATGTAAGAATTGTACATAATAATGGATTCAAGTTTAAATCTGCAATATTGCCCAATGAGGTCAGTATGTGTATGTCCAAATACTTAATGGACATTCTTTGCCATAAAGCAGAAATTTGATTTTATACTGGATATTTCCCATGGTGAAAGAGAGATATTTAGGGCTTGTCGTAAATAACTTAAAAGTTACTTAAACGGGGCGTGGCCTGACGGGACATGGAGTAGGACGTGCGGGAGAAGAGCTCCGTCTATTACTCCTGATTTACACAATCCTGGGCGCGATTACTAGCTTTTAATACACTACCAGACCGATCCAAGTATTACCCGAAGAGAATACAGCATGGCACCGACGAAAACGAAGCCGGAGATGGCGGCGAAACTTGACAAATTCCGCAGACAGGAGAAAGAGAGCGCTGGGGAAGATGGCGCCGAGACACTCGCCGGGAAGGAGCAGGCGGGAACTGATACCGACCGAGTACTAGAGGCTATTGGAGCCCTACAGACATCCCTCACTGCCAGGCTAGAGGAGGTAAAGGTGGATATCTCTCTCATCCGGCAAGATTTTCACAACCTGAAGGAGCGGGTCGCCACCTATGAGGTGAGACTGAGCGATGCCGAAGACGCCATACCTCCTCTCCAATCCAGCACAGCCAGGATGCAACAACAAATTAACCTCCTGATGGCTAAACAGGATGATATGGAAAACAGGCTGCGCAGATGCAACCTGCGTCTTATCGGCATGCCGGAGGGATCCGAAGGTAAGGACCCTACAGCATTCCTGGAGCAACTCCTGATCACCACATACGGCAGAGAAGCATTCTCTCCCACATTCGCGGTGGAAAGAGCACACCGCATGCCAGCTAGGCCGCCGCCTCTGGGTGCTCCGCCGCGAACATTTATTGCCAAGATGCTAAACTATAAAGATAGAGACACGGCTCTTCGAATGGCTCGAATTAAAGGCAATATCACGCTCGCCAACGCAAAGATAGCGATTTTCCCTGACTTTTCTACGGAGGTCCAGAAACGCAGGCAGCATTTCAATGAAGCTAAACGTCTCCTGAGAGCCAAAAACATCAAATATTCTATGCTGTTCCCCGCCAGACTCCGCGTGGAAGATGGAGACCGGGTCCTATTCTTTGAGAAATCAGAAGACGCCATATCGTGGATGGAGAACAGGGCCTCCCCTGGGAGAGCACGGGACTAGGTAAGGCCTTATTATTCGGCACCTCGCCTCCTGAGCCACCACTAGACTGTCCACATGTACACCACAGTGTTAACTGCTTCCCCCTGTTAGAACTGTATCAGCCAAATCTATCGGGGCTCCCTGCATAATCTCATGAAAGATTATTTCCCTCCGCAGAAGACAGGGACATCACTCCCTACAATACTACCCTGTGGACAAGCATTAATGGATTCCTAAATATGCCCAGCAGACACTTATTCACAGGATCTGATAATGGGCCCCCCCGGTGCTCTTTCCTCCCTGTTACTTTCCACAGTTTCACCTGCCTGGAGACGTGAACTTTCGGATCCCAGACCAGACCCCCGATGGCGGCTTCTCCAGTGCGATCGTTTACATCCTTGTTTCGGTTTAACATTTGACCCTCCTGTCAGATAGACCAGCCCGAAATGGATTCCATTAATGGAGTGAAAGCAGTCCTATCGCATGTCATGCATGCACAGTGAAGATTCGCCCTCATCAGACTCACGGGGGGACCCTTGGGAGCGACCGCCTGATCCCACCTAATTTGCCTTTCAGCTGGCAATGTCCCGCGGTATCTATCTCCTGGGGCGCGCGGGATGTTGATTCCAGCTCACCTCCTTATACAGCAGCATTGTTGTGGGGGGCGCAACCTGGGGTCTCCTTGGGTCACTTATGCCCGACCTGGATGGAGCCTCCACCAGGCGGGCAGTTTGAGTTACTGTTTTGGGTTTATACCCGCACAAGTTGGGGGTTGTGCCGGGTTGGGAGGGGGGAGGGGAATGTTTTTATTCAAGCACTGTGTTCCTTAAACCGGTATGTAGGTCACATATGGTCGCATTATATTTTCAGTAATGTCATTTATTTCTTGCACAAATATGAAGGCACTGACTTTGATCAACTGATCTGTGAGATGGAGTGTGGATTCTCCCCCTGGCGGTATAATTATACTTTACATAAGTTGCCCATCCTCATAATTTAACTGCAGCTGGCGGTGTGACCGCTATCAAATTAATGACATGGAATGTCAGGGGACTGAGAGATAGGGTCAAGAGGACAGCAGTTCTCTCCTATCTTAAAAAACAGGGTGCAGGAGTAGTGGTTCTCACTGAGACCCATTTGGATGGTCACTTGCACTTAGCATTAAGACGCCCATGGATTGGGTGGGCATACCATTCGTTCTACTCGTCACACGCCAGGGGGGTATCCATACTCGTAGCTAAGCATGTACAATTTGAACTGTGTGATCTTGTTACAGACCCCCAGGGAAGATATGTGTTCCTTCAGGCTAAAATACATGGGGAAATGCTATTGCTCATGGCTTGCTATGTTCCGCCCCCATTCACCAGTGGGGTGGTGACGGAGGGTTTGCAATACATGGCCAGGCACTCAATGTGTCGAGCCGTATGGCTGGGAGACTTTAACTCGGTGTTGGATACGGATCTGGATAGGTTGCAGTTGCGGCCGAGACCTGACATACCGGGCTGTCAAACCAGATTTGCCAGATTGGTATCTCAGTTCTGCTTGGTGGACACGTGGCGTGCCTTATATCCTCAAGTCAAAGCTTATTCATGCTTCTCCTCTTCTCACAATGTGATGTCACGCATTGACTTTATATTTATATCCCAAGCATTGTTGCCCAGGTTATTGGAGGCGACCTTTTCTCCAAGATTGCTCTCTGATCATTGTCCCTATTGGGTTAAGATAAAATTCCAAACGGTTCAACCACTGATGGGTTATCCCTGTTACTAGTCTCTCGTTAGAACCTCTTTTCCAGCGGAGGTTATTGGACCCGTTGTTACGAACCCTATATTTATATTTCAGTTACGCACTGTAGTGTAACACTCTTCTCCTCTTCGTACTTATTCGAAACTGAACTCCTATATTCCGTGCGGTGCACAGGTGGTTCGTCTTGACTCTATGGTTAGACCGTTTAGACCAAACTGTCGGGCCATACAGTCCAGAGCCGGCGTTGACGTTGGATAGGTCTAGGCATAGGTTGTGGCTCAATTTCAGAGGGTCGGTATGCCGAGCTGTGTAACTCACGGACCGGTA
>BLSH010105655.1:652431-677825 GCA_018402905.1 Glandirana rugosa | reverse complement strand
CATTTTTTTATTTGATTTTAATTTATTTTCCCTATCCCCATTTATTTGTAGGGCACTTGCCCTAGTTTGAAGATGATTTTAGAACAGTTATATGGCTTCTACCGTTAATTAATACTTTTCAGACACAGTTTGAAGATGAACCACATTCATCTCCATTTTTGCATTTTTTATGTTTTTATTTTTTTAAAAATATTTAAAGTTATTTCCCTGTCCCCATTTTTTTGTAGGGCACTTGCCCTACCCTTACCCCCATTTTACTTCCTTTTGCAGCCCTCTGGGGCTTTCCAGGACTTTCCTACAGCCATTTTTGTGCCTAAAAGTTCGGGTCCCCATTGATTTCAATGGGGTTCGTTGTCCGTGCGAGCGTTCGGGTTCCGTCCGGACCCGGACCCGGACTTTGTCCCGAAGTTCGGACGGACCAGCAGAACCCGAACGTCCAGGTGTTCGCTCAACTCTAGCCGTGATCATAATATACCTTTCTGCATCACTAGGTGATACCTGATGTTGCTTGTAAATATAGTTGAAATGGTTCCACATGATGCTACAGATAGGAAATGTCACAAAAGAGTAGTTTTAATATGATTCAAATTGTAATTAACCAGTTCTAGGGACAGCCATCATATCCACATCCTGGTACTAGACAAATATATATGAATGGGAGATTATCTCCTGTAAGGATTGGAATTTGAAGGATGTGAGGCTATCACTGAGACTGCTGATGATAATGGAAAAGGAAAAGAAAGAAAAAGAAACATTTTATTTATTTGTTACTTAATAATATGAATACTAATTAATAATTGTAATATTTCCTCAAAACAAGAAAAATCATCCAAAAAAGGCATCTAAAAGGTGGCCGGTGATACGTGTGCAGGAAGCCTGAGCAGAGTGTTCTTTTCCTCAAGGGAGGGTTCCAGGTTCTTTTGGGGTTGCTGCCCCTGAGGCAGCTCCACTAAGACAAGGAACTGCAGTCTAGGCCTTAGCAGCTGCCAGGCTGGGGGCCCGGGGAATATTTCCTGAAGATTACATTTGCTGGAGAGCACTGAACTAAAGTCTCAGGTCTGGAGAAGGTTCTTGTTGTCTCCTTCGCTAAGGGTCTGCCTGCAGATGCTGGGAGACACACAGTTCCTGGGACACTGTGATTAAAGAACTTGCTGGGATTGTTAGTTGTGCAAGTGCCAGAGGTTGCTATATGGACTGCTGCAGTAGACTCATAGATATATTGCCCATTCCCTGCTACCTTCAGAAAAGCTGCTAATTGAAGATTAGAGAGAAGCTTGTTCTCCTATCATTGCTATATAGACTGCTGCAGTAGGCTCCTAGATATACTGGCCATTCCTTGTTACCTCCAGAAAAGCTGCTATTTGAAGATTAGAGAGAAGATTGTCCTCCTATCATTGTTGCTGATCATTTTGGTGTATCGTTTGACCCCCTCTCCTGTTCAAGTTCTCAAGCAATAAGTACTATAATGACACCCCCAGACTGAGCCAGAATTGGACTGTGGGACTGTACTTGTGTGTGACTGGCAGCTTCTGTACCACTGTAGGAGAACCTGGGAGCATTCTCAGCAACCCCTTCAAGGGTTGGCACCACATGATGATTTGAGGATACCAAGGCTGTATGCAGCCATTAACAGATCATGTAGTATGGGGCACTGTGGATTGGAAACAGTGTGTATGTATCACCTAGGGTTTTCACTCTCAGAATCCTTTAGACCTTTATGCTGGGTTCACACTGTTGCGAAGTGGATGGGGGAGATTGTGACAGGCTCTCTATGGAGCCGGTTCACACATCTCCGCAGTGGCTAAGGTGCAAACTGCACAGGAGTCCTGTGCATCTTTTTTTCCTTTTCAGGTCTGAATTCAGCCAAAAATTCAGGCTGAAATCGCACCTGAAACAGTGAATGGAGACACACCGGACTCCTGCTGTGAACCGCTCCGTGCTCCGGTCTGAACCCATCCTAAGATACAATAAAGTCTTGATCTCAAGATATGGTGAACGTGAGCTACGGAGAAACCTCTAATGGACTTTAGTAAATCAACCCCAATGCCTCCTTGCTGCCTGTCAAATGCCCTATGAAAAGTGATCCACTACAGATCACTCTTCAGAGGGCTACCACAAGTCTAAATGAGCCCTTATAGTATACTATGGGATAATACACCATGGCTTGTTTAAATAAGCAATGTGCAGCACATCATAGCAACTACTCAGAATTTAGTTAGACCGGGTCAAGACGCATTTTACCTGAGCAATGCATTTTGCAATGCATTATTACAGTGTATAAGTGTGATGATCAAATTTATTTTGGTACTTAAACTGTTATATTAAAGCTTTCTCTCATTTTTATGCAAATAGTAAATTACTTTTGCTTGTGATTTTGCTCCAAGTCTTGGTGGATTTTAGATAAACCGCTGCACTGGGTTCATGTGCAAAGCAGTAATTCAGTATAGAGGACACATTGAGCCCAATATGTTGTGTCAGCTTACAGTATCATTGCGAATATAGAGCAATAGCTGCTTTACTGAATTTGTATGGCAAGAAAATGTCAAGGCAAAAGGGAGTCTTATCTTTTCCTGCGAAAAATCAAATCAGTTTAATCAATCAGCCGCTTAACTACTTCTTAATGAAGATGCCTGTGATATTATTAAAGGTCTCTCCCTATTCCAGTCAATAAACCCAGACTGTAAGATCAGCAAGAAAAGTGTAGCTACTGCACATAACAGGTGCTCAGAAATCACTTCAGCCATGCTAATCCTGTGAAATAATGTTGAGAAATTACAGGCTTTAAATGGCTCGCAGAAGCCCATTCCCTTGGTTCATATTTATGTGCATAGACTCCGGCGCCTTTTTCTCTCTGACGATCGCGGCAGGTGTGTGCGGGATTTTTTCTGTTTCATAATTAATTTGTCAGTTATGTCTAAAAGCTCCTTTGGTGAAGTTGATGTAATCCAGCTCTCTGTGCTAAATTTACTGAAGAGAAGAAAATTGCCATAAACTGAGCAAGCCGGAGTAAATTCTCCCTTCACTCAGCATTCAAAAAAAAAGCAAAATCCTTATTTCCAAGTAATAAATATATGTATGTCTAGTATGTAATGATTAGCACTAGGTATGTGTTGATGCTCAGTGTCAAGGTGTATTTCTGGGTAATACTATAAATTGATTATGGAACGTTTTTCTATATTTCTGCTCTATTTTCTTCTTTTTATTTTTGCTCTGATTTTAGAACACCTGCTGTCATTTTTATCATATTAAAAGTAATTAGGAGAATGTATGGTGCTGCACAGTGCTAGGTTAAGGTCATCCAGTGCCCAGGGCAAAAATGCCTAACTGCCCCTCCCTCTAATGTGGGCACCCCCAAATGGCTTCTGCAGCTAAGATCTATGATAGTAGCACTACAGTGTTGCTTCTTCCTGTCTGACAGTTGTAAGGTGCAAAAAAAAAATTGTCAGGCAGCGGCACCCCCAGAGTGCCTGGGGTGGGCCACAGCCCCATAAGTACATCACTGGTGAGACAATGGACGTCATAGAAACATAGAAATGTGACGGCAGAAAATAAACTGGATAGTCCATCGAGTTCTCCAAAATTTTTTTTCATATGTGTTCTTTTTTTTTATTTTTTAACCACTTCAGCTTTCGCACCTGTTTACCTCCATTGGACCAAAACATATTTTCACATTTCCGTTATGTGTCTGTGCATGACTCTATAACTTTGTAATCACGTATTATACAGAGCTGATACATAAATCGTTTTTTTGGGGAGACAATCAGGGCTTTCTTGTGATCCTAAGGTATTCTGAGAATTTACATTTACTTGCATTTTAAGGGGGAAAAAAAAAGAGTACAAATGTGAAAAAATAGAATGTTTTTAAGTTTGATCAGTAATATTTTGAACACAAGTACCATTACTGTGGGGAAAACATATCAATTTCATTCTGCTGCTTGCTCTGTTTACTGCATTTAAAATTACATTTTTGTTGCAAAGCTATTTACAAAATAAATACTTCTTTTCTTTTTTTTTACATGTTGCATATATTTAATTTTTCTCATAATGCATCAGTAATTTAAAGTTCTTACTGGTTTAAAATATTACAGATATACCCTAAACCACATATTTTATAACAGTAAACCCTTAAAGTGGACGCAAACCCTCTCCTATACCCAGTAAAGTGACTGTACTGAAGGTAATACACAAAGATGAATGAAATCTCCCTACATAAGTTTAACTTATATGTATATCTGCTGTCTTTCCCTTTCTACACTCTTTGGAAAGTGCACATCATGTTATAAATCTTGCTTCCTCATTCAGCAGTGGGTGTGGAGTCTGGTCTACACTGCATGTGAGCTGATTGGAAGAAAGGCACACACCCCCACTCCACATAGGCAGAGGGATGAAGGAATGTGTAGAGCTGTACTGTGAATAGACCAGCTCTCTGCTTATCTAACTCTAAGCTCCCTCCCTGACACAAATTTCCAGCTGCTGTTATCTCCTGTGTTGAGAAGGTACTCTGCTGATAACAGAGGAATGGAACAGCAAAAAGTAACGGCCCTTAGAGCTTTGGAGAGTGATAAGTAAACACTACAGATATATGTGCCTAGGTCGGATTTCATGAATGGGGTTTACAACCACTTTAAAGGTAACATTGTATATATGTGCTTTATAATATTTTATTAACAACAAATAATTTAAAATAGAAACATGGAACAGGTGATGAAACTGTTAAATAGTGCTTATACAGGGTGATCTACTGAAATGGATGGGTTAAGTCATAAAACAAAGGTTAAATAAGGGCATGTCCTGGTAAATTAAAAGTTAACAAATTCCCTGTGCACACAGTAAACATTCTTCTGTGTTAGCTGCAGCTCTCTCACTCACAGATTGCTGTTTGTCAGGGAACTGCAGAGATAAGACAGCTAGTGTGTTATTGTTTAGAAATGTTACACTGTATGATTACTGTGATTGGCTGTTACAGTGACCATTGAAAAAGGAAGGCTTCTGACTGGCTCCCAAAATTAGGATTGGGAGCTCATCTCTCTACAGACACCAGATCTCACAGGGCTGTGCACAGGAGGGAGCAGGGGAGAGGAGAAACTGCAGGAATTCTCCTGGATGTACAGGAGGCGCCTTGTGTACAGAGGAGGAGAACATGTATGAGGATGGAGGATGTAACACACTAAAGGTAGGCAACTGGTTAATAGGAAAAAAGACAGAGTAGTCACCACCAGAGACATCACTGCTCCTCTGCTTTGGCTCCTCTTGTGTGGAAGGGCAGCTCCCAAGCAGGAGGGGCAATTAATAATGGATGGAAGGGGTGAGGGCAGGTTCTCAGCTTGGTTGAATGTACTCTACTGGATGCTGCCCCATGGTGCCCCCCCCCCACAAAGACACTATGCCCGAGGAAGCTACCTCATCCCACTCCAGTCCCAGCCCTGGTGCTATGTAAGATAAGAGATAAGCATGAAAAGCACCACAGCCTATTCAGATCTGTGTAGTGCAGTAATGCACAGGAAAACATCTGTTACCACAGTGAAGTGTGAGCAATCTGTGCGTTGTGATGTGCTGCTTTAAAATGCTTTTTCGTGTATTAGGTGTATTGTCAGCTCATTCAAAATAAAAGTGTTTCCTTAATGCAGTGCACCGAAATGCAGAAAGAAAGTACCTGCAGCAATTTTTATGCCTATTGTGAATGGGTCAAAATGAATAAATCCAAACAAAAGAATTATAATTTGTTTGGCTTGCATTTGTATTGTATCAGCTTTGGAATTCCTGTTCACTGAGAAGCACTTCAAAGTCATGCCTGCAAATTTTCATTGCTAAGGCTAGCCCCACCCCCAAGACTAAGCCCCACCCATTTCTAATCCTGTCTAATCCTCTCTTTTATTGCCAGTACAGAAGCTGTGCCTAGAGTGAAAGGAAGCAACTGGGGGGATAAAATGCAAGTTTTTCAGTGCCGTGGTAAGATTATCCAGAGCCCAGGGCAAAGATGCCAAACTGTGCCCCCCCCACAATGTTAGAGATTGATCAACTTCTGCAACTGGCATCCCACTCCCAGCTTCCCCCGCTTGTCTCAGCATCACTGCACAACTCTGAATTGGTCAGTCAGGTTCCACGTGGAAGTAACCTTGTAGGATCTTCGGACAGGGCCGGATTAAGGGCATCATGGGCCTGGTGCTGAGGATTTTGGTGGGCCTGTGATTTACATATCTATCATGTTTACACACATGTTTCTACAGCTCCAATAGCCCCTATGTTGATCTTGCCCTGTCTTCGGATCTTCCTACTGTGTGTTCTCTGCCTCTTCTGGTCTTTTCACTGATTATGAATAGCACTGGACCGGCCATAGGCAAAAAAATAAAAGGCAGGGCACACATGCCAGTCACAGTGGAGTATGTAGCTGCATAGATTAGGAAGAAGCAATGGGTTGATTATGTAGGATCACCCAGCTATGAGTTAAGTATTAATAAGCTAAAGCCATCGGGTGCATACTTGTGTTAAAAATGTGCTATTTGGACTTGTTTTTGTCAAAAATAACTCAAATAATTAAAATACAACATACAAGTTGTTTTATGTTTCTGTTTTCATAATTTCTTTTTTATCTACATTTTGTATTTGTAAGCAAAGCCATTTATTGTTCTGATTCCTGAAGTGAGTACAGCGGTGATTCACCACTGTTATAACTTCAGTCTTCTACATTCATGAATCACTTTGTTTACCTTGATACTGAGTCATACGTTCTGGTTCTAAATATAATCAACAGTTTTTATTCCAGTGATCCCCAGAGGTTTCCACTGTGCAAGTTGGAGAGGGGTGCTGTTTAGTTAGGGGCAGTACTAGGAACCTTGCATCCTGTTAATTCAAGAGTGCTGTTGTATTACCCGTCCCTTACCCACAGGGGCAATCTAGGACAGAGGTAGCTGGAGAAGTAAATTGGCAGTAGAAAGATGCAGGAAAAGGGCAGGTAAGCAAATCCTGCTTAGTCCTGCTCCTTTATCAACTGCTGGCAACTGTGTTTACATAAGTGTTGCACTGGCAGGAAGAAAGAGCTGGCGTGGGAGAGAGAGAACAGCATGCACCTCTTTCTGGCTTTCTCCACCTCTCCAGAGTTGGCTGCCTCAGCTGACATGAGTAGTGATACTGCTGTCACTACTCCTCTCAGCCTGTAGTAGAGGGAACATGGCACACAGTGCCCCCACACATACATGAAACCACTGCTCCTGGGCAGCTGCCCCTCCTGCTCTCTCCCTTGTTCTGCCCCTGCCCTTATTTAATGACTTCCCATGGGCTGCTGTTCAAAAGCATATTATTTATCATGGCAGAAATAGCCATATTTAACTTTCAATCACATCCTGTTATATAAAGTCTGTTCTGCTTTCAAGAACCTAGGCATGCAAAATATTGGTGTAAAAATTGTAGTAGGATAATGGGCAACATCAGCAGGTAAAAACAGCCACAACTAGTTGTGTTCCCCCAAAATAAACAAAAACACCCAAATAAAAAAAAAGGTAATTACAGTGCAGTAATAAGTGGTTGCACCTATTTACAGTCTCATGTGTTGTAAAAAATGGAAGCAATTTAGTATCTGAACATGCCTATCATTTTCACTGCATAGTGCAGGTTAGTAATTCATTTCTGTCAAATACAGTCACAAGAGCTATAGTCCTGGTGAATTGCTGATACTAACAGTAAATCCTACAGCTGTCATCAAATTAAAAAAGTACTTTCATGGAAACCTGGATTTTAAGTAAGTCACAGGAATCAGATTCCAAAGAGTTATGTTTCATCAATCTGTGCTGTGTAATTTTCATTACACACGTTGCACTCGTTTGTAGCTCCCTGACCTAGTCAAGCTAAATTTAGTTTTTGACTCAGCTGTACTCAGTGGAGCAGGAATCTATTTTCTAGATCAGGCCAAGTTTCCCTGAACTTGGTGCTTGATTGTTCCTGTCGGCCTCTGGGAGAAGTTTCCAGAAATGGAGTAGGAGGGTCAGCCACTAGGTGATGAATATTTTTATTTGACCTCAGGCAATCCTTGTGTGGGGATGGCCAGAAGGTGGCTGTAGAGAAGATAGATATTTTGAAGGCCTGTTCACCAGGGCATTCTCCTTGGGCTGCTGCCCTAGTAGGCATCTTGTGCACTGAAGAGCTGTTGTTAGGCCTCAGCATGTGTTTGGCTGAGGGCCTTGAAGAACTTAGAGTGAAAGATATTTGCTGCAGGACATCAGCTGTAGAGCTGGACTGGAAAAGGTATTTTCCTCTCACTGAAGAGTTTTGCATGGAAGCTGGGTGGATGACAGCTATCATTGGACATTGCAAGCATGGCCTTAGCCTATGGTTCCAGGTGTGCATGTGTTTTTGGGGTTGAATGCCATAGGTTTCAGCATGTATTGGTACTGCTTATACAGAGTTTCAGATTATCTGGCTATCCCTTCTACCTCCAGCAAAGACTGCTGCTAAAGGATTTGTGCTTCAAAATCTGTCCTGTATCTGTTTTTGCATTTTGGAGTACCCCTAGACTGAAGCAGTGTTTGTTGGTGCGTTTGGAACTGCTTTCTGAGCCTGATAGCCTCTGAACAGATAAGGGAGACCTTGGTTTTTTCTCGGGGCTCCTTCCGGGGTAAGTGTTACATTTTGTACAGTATCCATTTGATTTATAAAAAGTATATGATGTGAGGACTTACCTAATCAATCCATTCAGTTTGTATCCAGCCAGGCAGGCCCCTCACTGCATACTTTTAGGTAGATAACATTACCAAAACAAACTTATTACCCATTGATATATCATGCTCTCTGTACATGAGATGTAGCAAGAAACATATGGTGGGTGTGTTTGGGAATACAGTAACCGTCCTGCATTACAGAAGGATAATTAAAAGGGGGTGCCCAGCTCACTGGCCGCAATTCAGCTTTTTTTTTCTTTTTGGATTTGATTTGGCTCGGATGGTGCCTCTTCATTACTGTACAGTATATTGGGGTTGGAAACTTTATTTTTATTTTCACTCAAAACAACCATTAAGACAAGCATTATTTTTCTTTTGAATATTTATAAAAGCAAGTAAGGGTCATGGAAAACAACAGGAAGGGGTCACATTTTTCAGTTTTGTAGCTTCAGATATCGATTTTCACAGATACAGAAAATTGGGCTATTTTAAGTTTTTTGTTCGTCATGCCCTCTTAATGGCTATGTCAATTATGATACATATGTATATACTGTATATGTTACTCTACTGTCTATGTTATGAAAATACATTAAGCAAAGTTCTCATGTAACTGTCATACATGCTTATATAAGAACTAGAGGTCGCCAGTTGTCTTAAATAAAAGTATCTTATGTATCACTGGGAAAAGAAAACCAAAAAAGGCAAAAAACACTGTAATACAAAGGGTGTGTATAGTCTACTTTATTTGGGCATATTCTAAATCAAACTTAGGATGTAACAAAAATAAAAGCTTACAGGTTGCTATTTTGTTGGATCAGATTTCAATGAGTAATTTTCTTTTAGATCATTTTTCCCACAAGATTCCAGTGCCTGACAAAACAAGCCTCATGAATTAGTATGCTTTACCTGAAAAGGAAAGTCACAATTGCTGGAACATTCTGCTACATTTTGTTAAAGTCTGATTTAAGTTTCAGGGGAAAATTTTATAAAATGTTGTGTGCAAGAAAACAGTAAATTCTCAGTCATAACATTTATTCTATTTGTAAAGTAGCCCCAGTGATAGTATAAGATGCAGTGTCATGTACTATGTTGCAGAGAAAAAAACACTGATCTCTATGTGAAAGCAGTAGGCATTTTGCTGCAGTCTAAAATCCTCACAGGCACAGCTGGTACCCGCAAATATGCAAACATCATGCTCCCTGCTGATTTCTGGGCTCTAAATGTGACTTAGTGGGGGAGACATGTCAGACTGTAGCAGAGAGATAACTGCTTACCTGCAGAGAACAGTGGTCCTGCTCTGCAGCCTACTGATGAACATTGAATTTCATACCCTAAGTGGGGCTGAGAGTTCAACGTCCAGCATTACTCCTGAAACTTTATTTGGGCTTTAAAGTCAGGGTTTAAATCTATGGCAAAATGCCAACTAGAGAAGAGTTTCTGAAAATGTGTTCCTCCTGTTGTTCACTAAAATCCAACCCCCTCTCCCCCCGATCTGTCTTGTGGCAAATAAACATTATCACTATTGGCTTTTAGTTCTCACATGTATCCCATGCTGTTTTGGCCTAATCACATTTGCTAGGGTGTTCACTAGCATAACACATGCTGCTATAGCATCCAGTACAAACATTATTATTATTATTATTGTTATTAATGCCTTAATTTAGAGCTTATCCCATCTACCTACTGCCTACGCTTCTAAACTGTGAAGTAGTGGCTGCTTAATTCTGCATTGCTGTTTATAAATGGCACTGCAGTAATAAACGTGGCCCGTGTGCCCATTAATGCCTTTGACAGTGTGTACAGAGCTGATCTGAGCGATTCCGTACCTTGGAATCACTGTGATTGGTCATAGAGAGACTAATCACAAATGTAAACAGTGCAGTGTTTACATCTGTGAGTCTTCCTCTTCTTCTCACAATGGATGAAGTTGAGGAAAGAGAGAATGGTGGCAGCAGCAGATTCAAGTACATTTTTTAACCCCTTATACATCAAATCTCCACACTGTCTCCTCAGTGACCTGTATTTTAAACCCTTTACCTTCTTTGTCCTACAGATCTGCACATTATCTTTGCACCACCTCCTTTTGTGTGCACTGTATCTAGTGCACCACTAACTACATCCATGTTTAATAACTCAGTACTAGCATGTTTTTTTCATTTCCAAAAAAATTGTGGCGAAAAAATGAGATCACCTTGGGTAATAAATACCACCAAAACCAAGCTCTATCTAAAAAATTATATAAACTTAATTTGAGTCAATGTTGCATGACAGAGTAATTGTTAACTGACAATTACTCTGCCATGCAACATTGACTCAAATTAATTTTATATAATTTTTTGTGGGATAGAGCTTGGTTTGGTGGTATATGCTCTAGCATGGCTTTCATTTTCTTATATGTTATGCACAAGCTAATGTGAGATTTAAGCTCCTCAAAGGGAATATTTGGTTTTCTCCAGAACCTACCTTTGGTCTCTTTCAGCAGTGAAAATGTGGATCAGTAAATTAAATTCAACTGGCTTCTTATTCATAAGGGTTTTCACTGGGTTTTTCTGCCGGGTTCTATTTGAATTAGAATTGTTTTGATTATTTGGTAAGTGCAAGACAAAAAAGCGATGGCTCTTAGGGCAGTTCCACCACATACTTCTAAAGGTACAATCAGCACTGCACCCTCTAACACAATGGGAGAGTCGCATGCATAAAGACTGAAGGGTACTAAGTACCAATGCATTAGCATCTTATAATAGGTTTTGTGGTTAGGATTGTTGGAGCTCTTCCAAGTATTGGACCAGATGCCTTGCCATTCTTAAAGAGAGATAGGAGACTCTAAATCTAATTCCCAGTACATCCATTATTTAATATGTATAATATACTTTTTGTCAGTCTATTGACAGGTAGGACAGGTTTAGTTCAGGTCACTTTTTAATCTCCTCAAAATCCATGAGATGTTGTTGATCACTTTGTTTGTCCAGATCATTGCAGCTCAGCTGGTTGATGGTAAATTCAGTCTGGGACAGCAGTATTGGGATTACTTTGAGCATTTTGAATGGGGTAAAAAATATATACAAAATACACTTGGTATATCCACCCTCTATCCAGTCTGACACACCACAGAGGACTGGAGTTAGGGAGCAATTTTAGCATTTTATATGCACAAACCCACACAAGTTCTATTGCAGAAAAAACTTTAAAGTTGAACTCCAGGCAGACATAAAAGACACAAATTGTTTCAGCTCTTTTCCCATTAATAAACCATTACCTGTATTTCATTATGATACAACTAGTGTAAGTGCTTGATTTTGACCTAAAGTTAACCTTTTGCCATTTTCAGTGCATCTGTGAGTAAGTAAGCAGAGGGATGACCTAATCAGTCTGCTGCTTATATTTCACTATCCATTCAGCAGGTTAGAGAAGACACCAGTGTATTCAATACATGTTAATGGTATCCTCCACCTAAGGCCCCTTTCACACAGACAGATAGAATCCAGCTTTTAGCTGCGGATAGATGAAGTTATCTACCGCAGCTATACTGAGACAATGATTTCCTATAGCCCCTTTCGCACTCTGCATTTAGCAACAGTTTCGTTACAGACGATTTAGAACGATTAGAAAAAATGGATTTGAATGCATCCAGGAACGATGTAATGCAGCTATCTGCACGTATCTGCAGCTATCTGCAGGTAAAAGCAGTGCACTGTGTCACCTACGGATAGCAACCGCAACAAGCATAGAAAATCAATAGGAAGCACTTCAGAAATGTCAAGAATGTTAAGAATGTTTCCGCTGCAGCTAAACGTAGCTGCATGTAATCGTGGATAATCGGAATGTACAAATGCAAGTAATCATTGTGCTTTGGAGTCTGGTATCTGGTTTGCATTTAGCAACGGCAGAACAGCCGCCCGTATGAAAGGGGCCTTACTGTGCTGTGTGGCAGAGCTGGATAAACAAAAATACAAAACTTTGAGCAAATAAAACAGCTCCCTTATATGTATTTCATCTGTGTATTTAGAAGTTTTCCTGCAGTTCAGCTTACTTCTTTTGACATTTATCTGAAAAAGTGAAAAATGGATTACAAGTCTTGCTAGTGTAAATGAAATGTCAGACAAATACAATTCTCAATAAAAGATCCTAGGTATAAGCCTTGTGAAATGACTTTCTAGCAAAAATAAGGATTTAAATCCAGTAACTCTACTAACGGATCTCTCTTATAATGCTTGTTCTAAGTCTTATTTAGCAAACATAAATTCCACATGGCTATGTTTTGACATCTATTTGTTATACATAGATGTTATCTTTGAAATCTTAAGGAATATCTTTGTTGCATGTTTGAATATCTCCTCTAAAAGGATACACCTAATGGCATACAGTTGTCATGAGCAGATTGCTTGCTTAGAGCAAAGTGAATGGAACCTGCTAACAGGACAGCATTATTTTCCACTTGTCAGTCCCCCATCAGAACTCTTTGAAAGGAAACAATAGGACATAATTGTTCAGAAGAGTATTTTCCAGTGAAATGGCTTGTCAGAGCTGGCTGTGTTCAGCTAGTGTTGGCCACCTACTGCACAGGAGCAGTCACTGTGATGTGCAGGGGAAATGAAAAAGGCTTTCTGTGATGGACGCAGATTGGATCCTCAGCTAGATTTGTCCTCTGGGCTGGAAGAAAAAAAAACTTTCCAAAGCTCAAAGTAGCCACTAGTCAGAACAATCCTTTCAGAAATATTTCCTTTATTTTAAAAAGCAAATTAAAAAACAAGACATCGTGAATCGTGAGGATTGCCATGTATTTCATATTGTGTATAACAGCAAGTAATATTCCGTAAAATGATTATGTCCTTAGCTTGACTGAACACCATACCAAAATATATTTTTCTTTTTATGTAGATAAATAGTATGTAGTAGAGACGCTCACAGGTCTTGAGAAGGAGTATGTCCCCAAACAAGAGGAGTTTATTCTGTCCAACTTACTGATAGATCACAATCCGGGCGCTTTGACTTAGATGAACTGTTATCCATCACAATGTTGGTCAGAATAAACTCCTCTTGCTTGGAGACACTCTCCTGCTCAAAATCTATGAGAGCCTCTGCTAATTTCTATTTAATTACTGTTACTTTGCTGCAGTGCACCTGGACTGATACTCCCTGAACAGTGGGTAAGACGTCTGTGACGGAACACCTGAAACCCAGCTAGGGTGCCTCTGTCAAGATACAGCTTCCTCCACTCTGCAACCAGGAACCAGGTATTATGGCTGAGCGTTGCACCCAAGAACTAGATGACACTAGCCTAGGTGCAAACTGGAACTGACTTTACTTTAAATTCACACAGAATATATACCACACAAAATCTGATCAGAAGAGTCTGATCACATTACCCTAAACAATGCAAACTGTAAACAGTAATATCATTAGCCAATCTAAGGAACAGCCAACATAAACAGTAAGCTAATTAACAACTAGTCACCTGGACAAGCCTAGGTGACTCAGGTCAGTGGTCACCCAGACAGTTTGGCACCAGTATTCAAGAAGACCCAGGGCTGTCCGAAGGTCATTAACCGGCTTTCTTTTCACATACAGTACATCTTCTCACTGAGTTTCAAGTTGGCAGTGACCATCATAGCTTCCTTGACTGTTAAATGTGGTAATGTCATCTTGCATTATATACCAAGGCATCTTCCTGAATACTTGTAGCTCTCTCTTAAATGCCAGGGCCCATAGTCAGTAGACAAAAGACTACCCTGCAGCCCACTTCAAAAGCCCCTGTCCCAGTTGGGTCTGTCGCAACGTCCAATGGATTTTATGCAGTTATGTACATATACAGTTAGGCCTATATATATTTGGACACAGATACAATTTTCATACTTTTGTCTCTGTATGCCATCAGAATAAAATTAAAATTACAATTCAAATTAATTTTACGTGTAGACTTTCAGCTTTAATTCAAGGAGTTGAACATAAATATCAAGTACAAATTTTAGAAACTGCAACCATTTTTATACGCAGTCCCCCCATTTTCAGGGGCTCAAATGTAATTGGACAAATTTTTACGTACCTGGTGGTGCAGTCTGACTTATGCAGTGGGTAACCTCCCTTACGACCCTGACTCGGGAACCCCTGGTAGAGTAGACAGGTGGCTCAGGAGTGCAGGATGGCACGAGGGTCGGACTGGGTCACTGGTGATGGTAGAAGTCCGTTGGTGCACTCGCGCACTAAAAGAATGGTCGTACAGGCTGGGTCGTGAAACAGGTTGGCGGTTCGGTACAAGAGGAGCAGGCAGGCGGATAGTCGGGTTCAGGCAGGGTCGTCAACAGGCGGGCAGGCAAAGTACAGGAGGGCTAGGCAAGAGAGTGGTCGAAGGCAGTCCAGGGGTCGGTGCAGGCAGAAATCAGCAAAGTCAGGCAATCCGGGTCACAGGAACAGAGAAACAGATACAGGTTGCTCAGGAACACGACACTACACGCTGTAGATCAGACAGCACTTTCTGCAGGGCGTGCAGGGTAGAAATAGAGCCATTTGGCGCCATTTCCGGGTCGCAGGGGTGCACGCGAACGCGCATTTGCGGCAAAAAAGTCAATTTTTACAGGATTTCCTCTAACACAAATGAATATAATCATAAATAAAATGTTAATTTTTAATATTTGTTGTTGAGAATCCTATACTGGCAATGACTGCCTGACGTCTGGAACCCATGGACATTACCAAAGAAAAGGTTTCCTCCTTTCTGATGCTTTGCCAGGCTCTAACGGCAGCTGTCTTCAGTTGTTCTCTGTTTGTGGGTCTTTTTGCCTTTAGTTTTGCCTTCAGCAAGTGAAATGCATGCTCAATTGGGTTGAGATCAGGTGACTGACTCGGCCATTGCAGAATATTCCACTTATTTTCCTTCAAAAGCTCCTGGGTTTCTTTTGCAGCGTGTTTTGGGTAATTGTCCATCTGTACTGTGAATCCCCGTCCAATCAACTTTTTTGCTGCATTTGACTGAATCTGGGCTGAAAGTATACAGTTGTGCTCATAAGTTTACATACTCTGGCAGAATTTATGATTCCTTGGCTATTTTTCCAGAGAATATGAATAACACAAAAACATTTCTTTCACTCATGGTTAGTGCTTGGCTGAAGTCATTAATTATCAATCAATTTTTCATAATCATAATGACAACAGAAACTACCCAAATGACCCTGATCAAAAGTTTACATACCCTGGTGATTTTGGCCTGATAACATGCACACAAGTTGACACAAAGGGGTTTGAATAGCTATTAAAGGTAACCATCCTAACCTGTGATCTGTTTGCTTGTAATTAGTGTGTGTGTATAAAAGGTCAATGAGTTTCTGGACTCCTGACAGACCCTTGCATCTTTCATCCAGTGCTCCACTGACATTTCTGTATTCTGAGTCATTGGGAAAGCAAAATAATTATCAAAGGATCTGTGGGAAAGGTAGTTGAACTGTATAAAACAGGAAAGAGATAAAAAAAGATATCCAAGGAATTGAGAAGGCCAATCAGCAGTGTTCAAGCTCTAATCAAGAAGTGGAAAATGAGGGGTTTTGTTTAAACCAAACCATGGTCAGGCAGACCAACTAAGATTTCAGTCACAACTGCCAGGAAAATTGTTTGCGATGCAAAGAAAAAAACACAAATAACTTTAGGTGAAATACAGAAATCATAAATTCTGCCAGGGTATGTAAACTTACGAACACAACTGTATCTCTAAACACTGCAGAATTCAACCGGGTGCTTCTGTCTTCTGTCACATCATCAATAAACACAAAAGACCCAGTGCCACTTGAAGCCATGCATGTCCATGCCATAACACTGCCTCCACCATGTTTTACAGAGAACGTTCTGTGCTTTGGATCATGAGCTGTTCCAAGCCTTATTCACACTTTTTTCTTCCCGTCATTCTGGTACAGATTAATCTTAGTTTCATCCATCCAAAGAATGCTTTTCCAGAACTGGTCTGGCTTTTTTAAGACGTTTTTTGGCAAAGTCTAATCTGGCTTTTGTATTTTTCAGGCTTATGAATACATGAAATGTATTTGCTTTTGTGAAGTCTTCTCTTGATTGTAGACTTTGACAATGATACTCCCCCCTCCTGGAGAGTGTCCTTCACTTGTCTGGATGTTACGAATGGGTTTTTCTTTACCATAGAGAAGATCCTGCAGTCTTCCACCACTGTTGTCTTCTGTGGACATCCAGGCCTTTTTATGTTGCTGAGCTCACTAGTGCCTTCTTCTTTCCTCAGAATGTACCAAACTGTTGATTTGGCCACTCCTAATGTTGATGCTATCTCTCTGATTGATTTGTTTAGTTTTTGAAGCCTTACAATGGCCTGTTTCACTTGCATGGACAGATCCTTTGAACATATGATGTAGGTTCACAGCAATAGATTCCAAATGCAAATACCACACTTAGAATCAACTCCAGACCTTTTACCTGCTTCATTGATGGAGAAATAATGAAGGAGTAGCCCACACCTGGCCATGAAATAGCTTTTGATTCAATTGACCAATTACTTTTGGTCCTTTGAAATGGAGGAGGGTGGCTATTCTTAAGAGCTTTAATTCCTAAACCCTTCCTCTGATTTGGATGTACATACCCTCAGATTAAACATGAGAGTGTGCACTTTAAGCTCATATCCATTATATAACTATAGCTTAAATATGTTTAGGTAAATACCTGAAAAAAAATAAATTGTGCCTGTGACCAAATATATATGGACCTAACTGTATATACCAGTATCTTTTAGTGCCGAGATTTTGACACAGGGTGGTCTTGGTGCTGGTAGGTAATTGATCATTTAGCAGTTGCCTAAATTACTGATAGGGATTTGTTTAAGGATTAGGTTCAAGGGTTAGGGTTAAAGGTTTATTTCAGCCAAAATGTAAATTTAAACATGAAAGTGGTATTAAACCCAAAACCAAAAATGTAATGTATTGCAGCTTAGCTATCCTTAGAGACAGTGGCTGCATCAGTTTTCTTTTTCTTTGGCTGTTTATCCTTTGTTTTTACCTGGTGATCTGACCAGTAACACACCTCCTGTATTACTAAGATACAACTCTACATGAATGAGCACAGGAGGAGGCTCAGAGGACAGCAGCATTGTCAGATTTGGGAGGGGGGGGGGGTGTTAAATGTATTAGCAGATTTAAATACACTAAAAAAATTAAGCCAAACTCCAGCTCACACTTTATAATCAGTTATAACAAACTGTTTTTTTTCATTTTGGGATAAAGGTTTTGCATGAGTAAATAAAAGCTAATAATTTTAATCATCCCTGCTAATCCATGTAAACTGATACATTCTGCTGGAGAGCTTGGTGGCTGGGTCATCAGCTAAAATAAAAGAAAGCCTAAAAAAATACATTTTTGCTTTTGGGTTTAATACTGCTTTAACTACTTAACAACAGCCCGCCATCACTTTACTGCTGCAGAATGGCTCGTTCCCACGAATTGCCGTCATTGTACGTCGGCGTTGGAATAAGCCACTGAGGGCGTGCGCTCACTGCCAAGAGGGGGGGCCAATCAGCGGGTGGGCGGACTCGATGTCCCCGCCGGCCATATATATAGGCCTAAACTGATGAAGAAATTAGTTTTTTTACATTTTTTTTTGGATATTTATTATAGCAAAAAGTAAAAAATACTGATGTTTTTTCAAAATTGGCGCTTTTTTTTGTTTATAGCGGAAACACATAAAAAGCGCAGAAGTGATCAAATACCACCAAAAGAAAGCTCTATTTGTGGGAAAAAAAGGACGTCAATTTTGTTTGGGTACAACATCGCATGGCTGCGCAATTGTCAGTTAAAGCAACGCAGTGCCTTATCACAAAAAATGGCCTGGTCAGGAAGGGGGCAAATCCTTCCGGGGCTGAAGTGATTAAAATGTATTTATGAGGCATAGCCTACCTTGTGAATAGCTTGGTTTGCCATTCAAACAGGGCCTCACCCCTTCCAACATACTCATTGGTCAGGTGGTCAGTTCATTACATTAAAGGGCCAGTAGGAAGACTCAGGAGGTGAGAGGGGGTGGGCACAAGGGGTTGTATACTCTCCTATCGTTTTCAGCTAAGGAAGCTGACATCTTAGCCTCTGTTTAATCTGCAACTGCCATGAGGCTGCACCTGTGATCCATTATGACACCACCCATTGGATGGTTTGCTAGTTAGGTTGAGAGCACAATCAAGGAGACAGCTAGCATTTCCGGCATGCCGGGAATATTAACTCTTTTTTGACACTATCAAATCGATGGGTAGACAACCGCTTTAATCATTACAGTAAAAGTTGTTGTGCTTGGTGTGAATTGCCTTTAGTCAGGATTAAAGTGTTTCTAAACTCAAGAACAACAATTTAATATATTGCAGCTTACTAGTCCTAAGATGTAGTGACTGCATTTGTTCTCGTTTTAGGCTTTTTTTCTATATTCAGCTGATGATCCTGCCGGTTAACACACATTCTGTCTTGGTCACTCACCATGCAGTATTGAGGAGCAATGTTGTCCCTCTAAGACAGGAAATGTGTTTGGACTACAGAAAATGTTCTTCGTTTCCTGTTTGTGTTTTAGCCCCCGTTCATACTGAATCTGACTTTGAAATTGTGTGACTTCAATTTCAAAGCCACATGTCAGTGCGACTTCAGGTAGGACTCGGCTGACATCTGTGCGACTTCATGTGCAGATGTCTATGCAAGTCGCACCTGAAATCACAAAAAATAGTGCAGGAACCTTTTTAAAAAAAATCAATGTGGCAAAGTCAGAGTCGCACCGATTTGAACAGTTTCATTGCCGACAATAGGGTGCAAATGCGATTTGGACCTGTCAAATCGCATGTCAAGTCACACCGGTGTGAACGGAGGTTTATAGTTAACAGATGCAACCTCTAATAGGTTAACCAAGGCCGATAAAACTGTTTGAGATAATCTAGCAGAGTGCACTGGACAAATGAAAGCTCTGTATTTCTGGCAGGCTTAACAGGTTTTTTTTGCACTTATCCAACAAAAAGCTTTCAAAATAATAGCAGACCAAAAGGAAGAAACTAAGAGTATAAACAACAGATTATCAAATAGAAATAGATTAAAAATCATGATAGTTTTACTACATAATATAATGTTCTTGGTTTATCCCTGCTTCAAGAACTAACAACCCTGGCCCCTGGTGGCAACACCTCCCCTCCTTTTTTGCCATTAAGATTTGGAGAGTTGAGATAATAACCTTCTTGAACTACCCACTCCCTTTTAATGCTACATTGCAAAATTTGACACTCATTTAGAGCTAATATTTGCTTAAAATAAACAGTAAATTAGTACATAACTTTATAAATGCATTTGCTTGCAAAACAGTTAAATGAGATGCATCATGAAAAAATGTAAAAGCAATCCAATGTTAATATGTCTGTAACTGTAAGGTCACATCATTTTGGTTATTTAACACAGTATTAGGCTTGTACTATGTACAGACACTGTAGGTAGTAGGGATGGGCCGAATACTCCCCCCCCCCAACAGGGGAAATGTTCTAACCCGAACAGTGAACTCCATTGACGTCTATGGGAGCCGAACAGGAAAAACGCCCATTTTGAAGGCTTATGTGCAAGATTCCGATAAGCCCATCCACAGAACCTGACAACCACAGCCCGGGGTTGTCGGGTAGAGGCCCTTGTCCCCATTAACATGGGGACAGGGTGCTTTGGGGTGCGGGGACGCAGTGGGGGGGTGCTCGCTCACCCGCCCCTTTTCCTGACCTGCCAGGCTACATGCTTGGATAATGGTCTGGTATGAATTTTGGGGGGGACCTCATGACGTTTTTTTTCTTTAACTTTTAATAGCCTGGTGCCGGCAATTGTAACCGCAAATTCTTTTAAATTTAGTTTTTTTCTATAGAAATGTCAGTTTTGCTGTAGCATGTTCTGTATATGCTACAAATGTGCCACTTTACAGGCACATTAAGGCCCCCCCCCGCCCCAGGCACGATATTTAGAGGAATTTTTTATTTTCATTGTTGCACTTTAAGCATCATTAAAATCACTGCTCCTGAAAAAATTATTGTTTTTTTTTTTATTGATATATGTCCCCCAGGGCAGGACCTAGACCCCCATATGCCTTTTATGGCCAATCACATGCATATCATTCTGTTTATTTATTTATTTTTTTTACCGGCACTTTTTTTTAATTCAGCTGTGGGGAAACCCATTGACAGCTGTTGACTTATCGGTTGTTGAGGAAGCGAAGCCCGGGTTCCCGACCCCGTTCATTAACAACCAGCTTACACTGTTCCCTGATTGGGCAAAGCTTTGCCCAATCAGGGCACAGAAGGCACTGTGCAGCGCTCAGTGCATTGCAGGGTGTTCGTCGGGACGAACACCCAGCGAACACCCTGCAAATTTGGATGTTCGGCAAACGGCCAAACAGGCAAATGTTCGGCCCAAACTCATGCTCGGGCTGAACCATTCGCCCATCCCCAGTAGGTAGCCCCTTTATTCAGGGTTCACACTGGTGCATTGTGGTTACGTATGGAAAAACATGCATTTTATTTTGTGTTAACACAGCACACCTTAATGGGCGCCATTCATCTAGAATGCATTTTAATTTGTGTTAATGCAGTACACCCTAATGGATGCTATTGGTCTAAAATAGGACCCAATTGCATATATACAATATTTGGCCAATGCACCGGCTCTACACCATAACACAAAGCAAATGCCATGTGTTGTGGAGCACTGCATTGCTGAAAATGCTGCATGTCCATTTTTGTGTGCCTTGAGGTACATTGAAAGCCCCTGTCTTAAAATGCTACTAAACCCACACCAGTAAAATCAGTCTGTATGTGCAGAGACACATGCTTGTTATACTCACTGTGGAACCTAAAGTGTTAACCCACCACATTGTGTAAAAAGGCTGTTTGACTACTCTATGTTTCTCCTACAATGGGACCATGGATCTTGTTTTGTTGCCACTATATTTCAAGCCATCACAGCAAAGAATTTGGAAAATGTTTCCATTACAAAAAACTGTTTGACCCTGCTTCTGTGATCCTTCCATTGCCCCCAATCCATCTGCTGATAGTAGAGAGCCATGGGCGGCCCTTTGCAGTTTGGTGTGTATTGCTAAAGAGTTTTTTTTTTTGGGAGGGTGCATGTGATCAGCACAGGCCAATCAGCACTGTCCAAACAGAGGGACAGGGGTCATGCAGCTTCATAGGACAGTCAGAGGATTAAAACTCCTCCTACCAGCTTTGACCAGTGCTCGGCTGGACACTGCTAGAAGTCACAAGACTGCTATAAGTGCTGATGAGAAAAGGTATTTAGCAGTTTATATTTACTAAAATAATTGCATGTCCATGTTCTGTGTACTGTGGGAGACCAGATATAGTGAAGTTCCTGGGTTTAGTAACACTTTAGCACAACACAAGGCTGCTGTGAAGGTACCCATTAACCCTAACTGGGTCTTCAAGGACTATAATAATTTTATAGTTAGAAATTCAAGCACTGACAACTTTTATATTGTAGTTGATGTGTAGTGATGACTCTTGAAGGGGCCACTGGAAATATACTTCGTCCTCCCTACCTGTTCAGAAGCTGCCCACTCTGTTTCCAGTCCCAGTAGCACACTGACAAATTCTGGCTCATTCTAGGGTTCTTTTTAGGGTTTTATTGCAGGCAACAAAAATGCAGAGAGGAGAGTCAAGGGTACAGGATACCTAAGGCACACAAATCTTGGGGGACAGTTTCCTGAATATCTTGTCTTGTCTTATCTTAGGCCATGTAGTAAGATCCTCAAAAATAATGCTGATGGAGAAGGGACAGCCAAATAATCTGTAACCCTATGCGAGCATAATCCATAAGCAGCAATTACTGGTGTCTAACCCTCAAGAAGTACTTCCACACCTGGAGCTACAGGCAAAAGGTCCCACCTCTCCCATCCAGCTCCCACAGGTAGGTTTCCTTCAGGCCCTCAGGTCATAGTACCTGCTGATTTCTAGTAGCAGTAGGTTCTCTGGAACACACACATGCTTCCTTCCAAGGGGAGGAATGACTGTACACCAGAAGGCACGGGGAGACTATGCTAATACAAAGGTGCGCTTTGTGAAGATTCTTACTTCCTTTGGATGTGGCACTAATGTTTTTACTGTCTATCGCGTACATAGAAAATATTTGTGATTCATCTTATAAAGTCAAAAGGTTTTTTTACCTTGATGCATTACTGCAATAAGCTAAAAAAAACCTTCTAGCTGTTCCTTTGCCCCTACCCCCCTAAATACTTACCTGTCATCTCTGCCGATCCAGCACTGTGCCCTTCTGTAGCAGTACTGGTCTCTCTTCCTGCCCATACAGAATAGACTAAGAGCAGTGGGAGCCATTGACTCCTGCTGCTGTTAGTCAACTCCTATGACGAGTGAGCAGGGGAGGCGTGGCTGTTTGTCTATGGATGCACACAGTGTGGCTCAAGAGCGCACCCGCACCTGTGCCCCCATAGCACATGACTTGCCTTGGTCGCACACGCAGGAGAGGAGGAGCGGACAGTGGTAGGGGACCTCAGAAGGGATGTAAGGGGTTGCACTGTGCAAAATCCTTGCACAGAGCAGGTCTGTAGGGAAGCCTAGGAAATAATATTAATAATTTAATAACACTTTAATTACTAATCGCAATGAAAATATACTAATCTAATAGGGGACTGTTGACATTCATCCTAACAGACGTTTTTTTGCCATCTGTGTGCTTAGAGGGCAATGAAATTCTATTCTTACCAGTGACATTTATTTTACAGCTGCTTTTTTGTTCTACTGTCCTAGAGAAAGATATTTAGAATATAGAAAATGATGACCTGGCTGAATGTAGATAAATGTGTATGAATACCAAAATGGAGCCCTCATATCTTTACAAGTTTGCACGAATATGTCACAATATACAGCAGCAAGATACTGTTAATAGAAAAGGAGCTCTATCTTATATCACTAAAGAAAGTAATTGAGCTAATCCAGGCATATGCATGCAGGCATTGAAATATATAGTAGCTTTTTAGCTGACAAAAGTTTTATAATGTAATTAAAGATGAACTTAGAACAAAAGAACACTTTGATGGCGATTTATAGGAGTAGACACTCATTATTTGCTCCACTGTGTAAAAATGTAGTTTTCCTAGCATAATAGTAAGCCAATAAAAAGGGGTCCAAAGAAACCACTTAGCAGCTCACTATGCAGCATCTCATTGGCCACAGAGCCCCCCAGTGGATCTGTTGGGATTCCCACTTTAAAAAAATCTTTCCTGAAAGAAACATGCCATTACTGACTGAAAGAGATAAATAACATTTGTTTTAAAACATATAACAGGTTAACTTGCAACTATGAAAACTATAATGGTTTTTGGACACTTCCATTTTATTTTTGATTTCCAGTGTTCCAAGTTTATAAATTGACCATTTTTTAGCATTTTTGTTTCATTTTATGCCATTTTATGAAAACTTTATTTTAATGCAGGTCACTTTCCTAACGTTTTGTTTTCCAGGGCATGCTGGATTTTCCAGTAGGAAAGACCAACCTGGCCCTTTCCACTTGTTGACTGATTGTGTCCAAATAAAAATCCATATAGTTGGTAAGCATATCAGGAGAGACTTTAGGAACTTAAAGTGGTTGTAAAAGCAGAAGGTTTTTTTATCTTAATACATTCTATGCATTAAGATAAAAAGCCTTCTGTGTGCAGCAGCCCCCCTCAGCCTCCCTAATACTTACCTGAGCCCCCTCTTGATCCAGCGGTGTTGCACGAGAGACCAATGAGGAGAGAGAGGGGACGGGGCCAGACCATGGCTCTGTGTCTGAATTGACACAGGGAGCTGTGGCTCCGCTCAGGTGCCCCCATAGTGAGCTGCTTGCTGTGGGGGCACTCAACAGTAAGGAGGGGCAAGGAGCACAGAAGAGGGACTGGAGAAAAGAAGGATCTCTGGGCTGCTCTGTGCAAAACCACTACACAGAGCAGGTAAGTATAACACGTTTGCAGAGGTGTAACTAGAACCTTCAGGGCCCCGGTGCAAGAAATTATGAAGGGCCCCCTGACCCCTGGCCAGGGCCCTTCCCCCTTCCCACTGATCCTGGGGCCCTTTATGCCTATTGTGGGTCCCTTTATTACGGTACTGCAGTGGGGCCCTTTCACAAGTTCTGCAGCAGGCCCCAGTGTGACCAGGGAAGCACACAGGGGCCCTGGGAACAGCAGAAGACAAGTAAACTGGATAGAGGAAAATGGAGGAGATTGGGTCCTCTAAATGCCACCCCCACCATCCCTCATATTCATGACCATGGGGCCCGGTGGCAATTGCAACCCCTGCAACCCCTATCGTTACGCCCCTGCACGTTTGTTATTTTTATATTTTATTTTAACTTACTGAAGATCTGCCTGCCACTTGATGACTGTGAGGTATACATTTCAGATATTCATATAGAAAACATATTTACATGACATGTGTATATATACAGTATAAAATATATAATAATGTCCAATCTGCAGCACCTCATATATCTTTTTAAGCATCAAAATAACAACAGTTTCTAATCTGTTGGGACCCTTCATCAGGTATAACAAGCATGCCCTTAACAAATATACGAGGTGCTGTAGATTGGACCTCTTTTGTGCTATCCCCAACGTCCCCAACGTTAACGGTGGCCCGGGGTACCAGTACTTATACTCCCTACCACCCCCACCGTAAATCTCCTGGGTTAGAGGAGGTAAAAGGAGATAGGTCAAATGAACAGAAGACGACAAGGGTCCCGGGGACAC
>BLSH010105655.1:618814-642701 GCA_018402905.1 Glandirana rugosa | reverse complement strand
GCCTCACCAATTGTTGAGGGGCATTCGGGCCTACCATATACCGACCACGTCCTCTCCTTCCAACAGGGGGTTCACCAACATGACCAACATCAGCAGCACCAACATCACCAGCAGCACCATGACCACATCCCTTATTTGCTCTCCTCATTGTGCCCGTAAATGTACTATGTAGTCCTATGTAAGTATTTATTAATACCAATTAATACCTTTTTTTTTTTTGAAAACACCAACGTAGCCAGACTTTTTATTTTGGTGCAAGAAATGCACTGCTCACACCAACAGCTGGAAGCTCTCCCTTTAGAACTAGGAGATGATTTTTGAACAATAATGTGTCACTTACAGCAACAGCTAGAACTTCTCCCTTTAGAACTAGGAGATGATTTTTGAACAATAATGTGTCACTTACAGCAACAGCTGGAAGCTCTCCCTTTAGAACTAGGAGATGATTTTGAACAATAAATAATCTGTCACTTACAGCAACAGCTGGAACCTGGCCCTACGGGAGTAGGCAATGATTTTTGAACAATAATCTGTCCCTCTAAACAACAGCTGGAAGCTCTCCCTTTAGAACTAGGAGATGATTTTTGAACAATAAATAATGTGTCACTTATAGCAACAGCTGGAACCTGGCCCTATAGGAGTAGGCAATGATTTTTGAACAATAATCTGTCCCTCTAAGCAGAAGCCTCTACCTAGTGCAGTCAGATCATTGTGTAATGCAGGGTTTGATCTGCGATCTGTCACTCAAAGCAGCAGTATGTGAAATCTCAAATTACTCCCACAATCTGATCGTTGTGTACGATCCCACAATCTGATCGTTGTGTACGATCGTAACGATCGTTGTGTAATGCAGGGTTTGATCTGCAATCTGTCACTCAAAGCAGCAGTATGTGAAATCTCAAATTACTCCCACAATCTAATCGTTGTGTACGATCGTAGCGATCGTTGTGTTATGCAGAGTTTGATCTGCAATCTGTCACTCAAAGCAGCAGTATGTGAAATCTCAAATTTCTGCAATCTGTCCCTCAGAGCAACAGTAGTAGTAATCTCAGGATGCAGGATCAAATGTTAAAATGTCTGCAATCTGTCCCTCACAAAAACGCTGCCAGCTTCCTCTCCCTATACTATTCAGAGTCTCAGAGAGCATGTGACTGCAGCATCAAGTGACTCCAGCTTATATAGAGGCTGGGTCACATGATGCACTGGCCAATCACAGCCATGCCATTAGTAGGCATGGCTGTGATGGCTTCTAAGGGCAAACCAGTGCTTGTTGATTGGCTGATCTGCAGCTATTCAACATGCGTGATCAACTACCAGAACCCAGAACCCGAACCCAAACATTTTTTGAAATGTCCGTGTTCGGGCCCGGGTCCGGGACACCCCAAAGTTCGGTACGGACCCGAACGTTACAGTCAGGGTTCGCTCAACTCTACTCCTGAATACTGCGTCCCCATTCTCCATCCACATTTCCATTCTTTTCGATATGGTCATAAGAGCCCAGGCCGACTTTCGGGCTATTCACTGCACCTTCCAAGGAAGAGTGACATGCTTGCTCTTTTCATCAAGGCCTCAGCAATTAAAAGAGGCAGCCTTTAAATGCTTCACACCATTATCTCTAAATGGATACAGCTTGGTCATCTTGCTCAGAAGGGAGGGATGTCTCATGACCTTGCTCCACTTATCCAAAATGATGTACCCTAGTTCTGTTAAGAATGGGTATTTAGAACACTCTCTCTATGGCTACGTTTCCACTGTTCAGACTCCCCCCCCCCCCCCGCCCCCAAGGCGCGTGATTCAGAGTGCAACCTGAATATTAAACAAAATATTTTGTTTAAGAAAACAATGAGACATGGCTGTTGTCCCAGAGGGAAGCCTCTTTTAAAGATGATGCACAAGAAAGCCTGCAAACAGTTTGCTGAAGACAAGCAGACTAAGGACATGGATTACTGGACCATGTCCTAAGGTCTGATGAAACCAAGATAAACTTATTTGGTTCAGATGGTGTCAAGCGTGTCTGGCGGAAACCTGGTGAGGAGTACGAAGACAAGTGTGCCTTGACTACAGTCAAGCATGGTGGTGGGAGTGTAATGTTCTGGGGCAGCATGATTGCTGCTGGCACTGGGTAGCTACAGCTTATTGAGGGAACCATGAATGCCAACATATATTGTGACATACTGAAGCACAGCATGAGCCCCTTCCTTCGAAGACTGGGCCGCAGGGCAGTATTCCAACATGATAATGACCCCAAACCCACCTGCAAGAAGAACACTGCCTTTTGAAAGAAGCTGACGGTAAAGGTGATGAACTGGCCAAGCATGTCTCCAGACCTATTGAGCATCTGTGGGGCATCCTCAAATGGAAGGTGGAGGAGCTCAAGGTCTCTAACATCCACCAGCTCCTTGATGTCACCATAGAGGAGTTGAAGAGGACTCCAGTGGCAACCTGTGAAGCTCTGGTGAACTCCATGCCCAATAGGGTTAGGACAATGCTGGAAAATAATGGTGGCCACACAAAATATTGACACTGTGTTCCCAATTTGCACATTTTCACTGTGTGCTGTGTGTTTTGCTGTGGGTTGAGTTATTTTGAGGGGGCAGCAAATCTACACTGCTATACAAGCTGTACACTCACTACTTTACATTGTAGCAAAGTGTAATTTCTTCAGTGTTGTCACATGAAAAGATATAATAAAATATTTACAAAAATGTGAGGGTGTAGTCACTTTTGTGAGATACTGTATGTTTCATTATGGGTGGCATCATGCCTCACCATATGCAGTTTTCTTAAGCACAATGTTTTTTGTGAATCTGGTGTTTCTTAACTGGAGATCTTATCAATAACAGAACTGTCTCCAGCCAACTGACAACACTAAGCCATTCTCTCTCAGTTAGAAGCAGCTTTGTTAACTTGCCTTGTGTGCTCATTCAGTTAACTGTTGGGATGCCCATATGGTGGACTCGATAGGCAGCCCAACAGCCAGTTGAAATACTGCTGATACTTGTGAGGCAGTGGCTTAGTGTTGTCAACTGTGCTGTTACAAAAAAAATATATATTTTTAAGAAAACAGTGAGATATGATATCAAACATACTAAAAGAAACAGATTTCAGGTTACATACTGTACATAGTAAGGAGAAGAGCATTAGAGGATGAGAAGATGAAGGTGGCTTCTTGCTCAATATCCCTAGAGTTCGAAATAGGAGATAGGGACTTCTAGGGCAATGGAGGGCGCAGGTACCCGGAAGCTGAAAAAGCAGACTTGAACTTGGGATGCTGGTGTCAGGTAAGCAGAAACGCAGCAAAAAGGGCACCCCAAGTTCACCCAGACCACTAGAGAGCAGAACTGAGTCACAACAGTAAAACCCAGACAGGAAGGCACCAAATCATGAGCAGGATCAAGTTCAGAGAGAAGCAGAGGTACATGAAGGCAATAAGGTACATAACTGATAGGAGGAATCTTGGTTAAGAGTCCAGGCTGATGTTGGCAACACAGGTAGGCAGCAGAGATAGACATAAATAGGCAGGGGTAGTCCAGAGGCAGGTCAGATGAAAACTAGGTCAATGACACAATCAAACAAGGATACAGGATTCAGGATCAAGGATAACAGAGAAACCAGTGCAAATATCATCCAGCAATGATCACATGCGGACCTCAAATTTAAATAGTCCACTAGGCATTAAAGTGTTACAAAACCCACAACAGTAAAATCAGTCTGTATATGCAGTAAATAATGCTTGTTATATTCACTGTGGAACCTAAGGGGATCTGTTTGTCCTGTATGTACAGATCCTCCTCTTCTTCAACTGACTCCAAAACAGGTCCGGATAAGACAAATAAATGGAGCCAGGCTGCACATGCTAAGTTTGGTGTGTATTGCTAGAGAACTTTTTTTTTCTTGGGAGAGTGCATGTGATCAGCACAGGGCCAATCAGCACTGTCTAGACATAGGGTCAGGGGTCCTGGATCCTGATAGGACAGTGCAGTGTGAAAACTCCTCGAACAAACATTAACCAGGCACGGATAGAAGTCACAAGACTGCTATATACTGCTGATGAGAAAAGGTATTTAGCAGTTTGTATTTACTAAAATGATTGTGTACTGTGGGAGACCAGATATAGTGAATGCAGAGTCCTGGATTTAGTAACACTTAAAATCTGTAGTGGACATGCCTGTGCATCCACGGATACAAATTTCTTTGTGTATGCGCATGCACATCCTTGCACACTTAGCTAGGCTTCCATGGATGTAATTATGTGCACATTTATGCACTTGTGCATGAAAATGAGCACAATTTCTCTGAAGGCTGACAAGAGGTTCCTGACATTACCTTCAGTTATAAGAACTCTGTTTTTTTCTACATCAGCAGTTAACTGAAAATGCAAAGAAACCTGACTCCCTTGTCAGTAGCACTGCTGTTTTTCTTACCAGTCCCTCTGTCCACTGTGTCGCCAAGCTATCCTGGTTCTCTCGGCTCACCCAGCCTTTCGTGGCAGCGCCCTGTTGCACAGCCCACTCTTGGACTCTGGACAGTGGTTCTCCAGACCCTCAATAGAAACAGACCTGATTCCTGGGATGATACCTCCTGTTTCAGGGCTTTGGCACCTCTGACCCCTGGTTGAACTCGCCTGTCTCTTGAATCCTGGCTGGGGCACTTCTGACCCCTGGTTGAGATGTCCTGTCTCCAATATAGGAGCTGTCTCCAAACTGGGAGCCCTGAGCTATCCTCAGGCTTAAGTATATATTGACCTGCGCACCTGTGTACTCACACAGTAAAATCGAGACACAGTATTGAAGGTTCTGTCCCACCCAAGACACTGTGGAACTTTCAAGTTCCAGGCCCCAATCCAGGTTTACAGTATCCAAAGAAAGCCAAAAACACAGCTTTTTCTGCTCAGACGTAATAGTCTGGGACCTTGCATTAAGCCTTAAAGCAATACTGTGTCATTTTCTCCTAGACTTTGCACAGTGACAGGGCCTCGCACTGTCACAACACTTTAACGACAATCATGGTTATAGCTTGTTTGGGGTGATAGAAAATGTTTGGAATGTTTTGGTGAAAAAAAAAGAATAGGTATTAGTTTACCTTTTAAAATATGACAAAAAGGGTGGACTAATTGTCCAGTGCAGCCTAATAAGTAAGGATAACTGTTGGGAATGATATTTCTCATGAAAAAAAGATCAAAATAGCAAATTTTGACCTTTATAAAAAGGTCCTTTAAATGTTAGGTTCTCTGCAATGAGATGTCATTAACTGCCAATAAATTAGTTTTGGAAGGAAAGGAAATGATACTTAAAGTGTAAGTGTAGGCAAACAGCTAAATACAAAGATGAAATATATTATTGTGAACCAACTTACCAGCTAAAATGTAAGGCTGTTTGGCTTGTTTTTGAATCCAGAGACCCCTGGCGGACACTTGATCTGACCGGTCACTTTTCTGCACTGCGGTCAAAGAAATAAAACTTGGTCAAAACTGAGATAGGATAATGAAGGAGCAGTGGCTAATTCATAAGGTCATCTTCATCTTCACCTAAGACATGCGAAGGGGAGGAAGTGGGATTGGGGGTGGGCTAAAGGGGGTATGAGTCAGGCTTTAAAATTTCTATCCATTTTCTTTTTACCTTTTTTTATCAGTGTCCTTACTGGCTGGGGAGTTCCCCTCCTCCCCACTTAATGTAAGCACAGGAAATGATGGAAAATTTGTCCAACGAGGACACAAACAAAAACACATTTGTGGTAGAGCTAGGAAGGGTTAGATCAGGGCTGCCCAAGACAGTATTTCTTTACTGGACTTGTATATGTTTTATCTTCCCAAAGAAAAATATCCCACTCTTCACAATAACACCTTATTCATGTCATCAGTTTTCAGCAGCACCTATATTTGTGAGCAACTATTTTCAAGAATGAAGCACACAAAGGGCAAAATTAGAACCAAAATATCTGATGAGCACCTTGACAATTAATTGAGAATTGCTATTATACATCCATCGAACCAGATATTGATGATTTAGTTTATCAAAAACAGTGTCAAATATTGCATTCGTTTTATGTTACCCTCTTTAACATTTATAATAAAAAATATTACAAAAAAAGTGATCGTTAACTTGTGATCTGCCTGACTTTTCCTGTTCATCAGCCATTGTTATTGCTAGCGTATTTTATGTGTGACCCAAGACAATTCCTCCTCTTCCGATGTGGCCCAGGAAGGTGAAAAGGCTGGACACCAGGATTAGATGTTCTGATTACAAATGCTAAAAGTGTGGCTGCTTCTGTGCATTGTTTGGAAGGTTGGAGTTTGAGTGAGCCATTTTGCTGCCTCCAGTATAACCCAACAGTCACAAGTATGCACAGCATCAGCCTAGAAGGGTGTTCCTTTGTATGTTTTGTAACTGGAAATATATATGCATACATTCTTGTGGCTGAGCATAGAATAGAAAAAGTATTACATTTGCCTACAGTTCTTTCAGCACAATTTTTGCCAAGAATATACTTTATTTCTTTAAACAAAACAACATTCTAGTTACGGTTTTGCAGTCCTTAACTTTTAAATTAGAACAAATAACATAGGAAAACGGAAGCAAGAATACTGTGTAGTATGGGTAATTAAATCGACATTAATCTTTCCATTTACCAAGCCACTGTTAAGTACCAAATGAATGGATGTTTGTAAACTACTAAGCTGATCATTGTTGTCTTCAGTGGAAATACCCATAGTAATTAAATCCTTCTTTAACCTCCTATTCCTTTCAGAAGTAAAACAGATTGACTATAGCCAGCATTGCATTGCATACAAGGTGAAACTTCACTGAAACTGCTGAAATTACCATGCATTCAATTAAATAATATAATTGATTCTGAATTTGTTATGGCTAGGAGTTATTAATCAAACTAATGAATACCTAATAATCTTTCCATGAGTAGTTGGTTCATAATCATAATAGCATCGTTAGCATATAGTATAGTTTATACATTTTTAGATTTGTGGCAGGCCTTAAAAAGAATAAAAAGAATATAAATTATGGTTTTAAAATATTTTTTTACGAATTTAAATTATATATATATATATATATATATACAAACATGGAAGAAGTAATTGCATTCATTGTCAAGAGATTGTTAGGAGAATCTCACCAAACCAAATTTTTATTACATAGCTCCTTAAGAAAATGTAACTTAAAATGGACATTAAGTAAAAAAAAAAAAACATCTAGGTTTCATCATTCCTCTTAAAGTGTTACTAAACCCACAACAGTAAAATCAATCTGTATATGCAGTAAAGCATGCTTGTTATACTCACTGTGGAACCTAAGGAGTTTATCCTCTGCACTGTGTAAAAAGTCTGTTTGATCCTGTCTTCTCCGATCCTTCCCTTCTTCCACTCTCCCCAACCCATCTCCTTATAGAACAGAGCCTTAGGGGCAAGCTGCACAAGCTCAGTTTGGTGTGTATAGCTAGAGAGTTTTTTTTCTTCTTGGGAGAGTGCATGTGATCAGGACAGGGCCAATCAGCACTGTCCTCACAAAGGGTCAGGGGACCTGCAGTCTCATAGGAAAATCAGGGGAGAATGAAAACTCCTCCTACAAGCTTTAACCAGTGCTCTGCTGGACACTGATTAAAATCACAAGACTGCTCCAAATGCTGATGAGAAAAGATATTTAGCGGTTTATATTTACTAAACTAATTGCAACTTTCTGTTTCCTTTGTTAGCTACAGAGTAAGACTGGATCAGTGTGAGCAACAGGCTCTGCTTGTGAACTGTCTCAGCTCCCCATTCAGTTCTTTTTTTTTTTTTAATCCCCATTCAGTTCTAATGGTGGATTTACTTGCAATACAAATTTGAGCTATTTTTCCTTAGACATACCCGTACAAGTTGTTTTAAAGAAAATTTGTCCCCACCTTCACCAAATGTATTTTACAGTCAAAGCCCATATGCATTAAATTATAACACTAGACAAATTATTCTCTTGGAGGGGGGGTCAGACGTGGGAAGAGTTATAACCCATGCTTCCCCATCACTGAGACAGAAAATGATGGGAAATTAAAAAAAAAGGTTACATATGTCACAAAACAGGAGGTTATGGAAAATCTTCCAGTGGTGACAGATTACAGTACATTGTAGAAACTTCCTCTCACTTGGTGTCATGTCTCTGTGAAGTAAAAACAAGATCTCTATTTTTGCCATATTCCCAGCAGCTACCTACCCAGTCTAAGATACCAATGGTGTTGACAGTGCCTCTGGTGCTTCCACACCCAAGAAACCTATAAAGGTAGTCCGTGTTGTTACTCTTCTGCTTCATTATTGGCCCTCTGCAGAGCCAATCTACTTACAGCCAACTGCTTACAAGCCAACCTAGGAGGACAAGCTATGGCCATCATGCTCCTGTAGTAAACCAGAAGGATAGCACAAATGGTCAAAGCAGTTGGTGTCTGAGTGGGCATGCAAGTTGTAACAATGCAAATAGAGTGACTTCTCTGTGCCTATTGCAGTCGTTATTCATGTCAATTAAAGGTGGTGGTGGTAGAGAAGATCTGCTACCTTGCCTGAAATGCAATTCTGCTTAATCTATCTCTGCCCGGCTGCATCATCTAAGATACTTTATGATGCTGCAAATAGACTATGGCATTGCCACACTCTGAACAATTTGTTGTAATCTCTTTTAATCCTATTCATTCTTATTTTCTGTACCCCCTCCAAGATTCCTATAGTGTTGATGATGCTCATGTGCTTCTGCATTTTATTTCATTAAGAGACTGGTGGGTCTATGAACTAACATTGGCAGTGAGGTGAGCAGGTTTTTCACCTGGTGGTGGGATATCACAACAAAAGGAAGATTATTTTGATTATCAATTTGGAGTATTTATTCACTGGAACAGTGGACACATGGATTTTTATTTATTTTTTTTATTTTGTCTTTTATCTTTCTTTTTTTTGGTTTTTGCATTGGACTTATTTTGAACACTATATTGTTTTTTTGAGAATTTTCTTTTGGAAAGATTTTTTATCAAGTTATATGATTATTTTGCATTCACATTTAAAGTAGCGCTGCACCATATATATCACATTTTATCCTTTTTTAATGCTTGCTTTCCTGCCTGTCTGGTTTGCCATGATGCCGAAGCTGAATATCCATGATTCTGTGCAGCAGCACAATGAAATAATTTTCTGTTCCTACCTTGTAAATATTGCGGGCAGTGCATTATGTTATTTACCTATATGGCCTTAACCTTATATTTTTTCTGTAATATTTATATCTGGACACATGCACATTCAGCTTAAACATAAATAATAAATGAGTGTGAGACCTCAAAATGTCTTTTCTAGCATTTGCAGGATGAAATAATAAAAAAAAATAGCCAACCTTATAAAAGATATTTACAACAGGGCCAGGGTAAATTCATTGCAGAGTGTATTCTATGAACGTTTTCTTATTTCTAGTGAAGAAATAAAATCCTTCAAGGCAGTATTACTATAAAGGTTATATATTGGAAATGCGAGCTAGGTTCAGTCAATAAAAAAATTGAAAGTACTAACATGAAAGTTCTATGAAGGATGCAAAAGGAGCTCTAATCATATGTGTAGAAAAATGTTCCAAACACTGCACACCTAGCAAAGCCATTAGTAAATGGGTAAAAGCAGCCTCAGCCAGCTTCATCCAAAGCCACGCCCCTATGCATTTCACTCCGCCCCTGGGGTTTAATCTTGGAGATGATTCCTAAGCTGCTTTCACCCGTTTACTAATGGCTTTGCTAGGTGTGCGGTTGTTTGGGACCTTTCTCTATGCATATCCACAGTATGTGAGGAGCTAGGCTGGCCATACATGATTTTCTGTCCAATTTTCTTTAGATTTACCATAAACCATATAATATGAGGTCAAAACTAAACAGCACTTTCAATTGTATCCACTTAGGCAGGCTTGGGTACTACATAGTTAAAGGTAAATCTAAAGAAAATTGAACAGAAAATCTAACATGTATGGCCAGCCTTATACAGAATCCTGCACAGCCAGCACCCATTACAGGAAACACCATATAGATTTACAAGAGCCTGAGACCTTAAGTTTTATGAGGTTACAGCTCTACTCATATGTCATACCTTTAAATGAGACAAGGCTTTAATAAAAAAAAAATATATAAAAGAAGCTTTTTTTGATTTATGTATCAGATTTGTTCAATACGGAAGACACAAGTTAATTGATTTATTGTTACGCAACAGTGGATATGAACTCTATTCATGCAAAAACAGGAACAACTGTAACATATTTGCAAAGTCTGCAACTGATTTATTACTGAAGACAGGTTTTAGCTTTAAACAGATGCTTAATTAAATCTGAAGAGTGGGCAAAAACTTTATTGGGGCATTAGCTAGGTACCAATAAGGTACCCCAATGGTGTATGCCCACAGGTGGCAGCTGTTTCCTAAAACAATAAAATGTTACTGACAAGCAACCTTTGGTGGTGTGGTAAGCACTGAAATTCTAGTAGTGAAACTGACAAGGTTACAGCACTGCGATCACAGCACCTATTTGCAGAGTCACACTCTGTGCAGCTCCTCTATTCAAAAAACGAATGTATTCTTTTCAGAGAATGCAAGGCATTCTGTGATTTGGGAAGCGGAAAGCATGATGCTCAAATGGCCATTGTCCAATAGCAGAATGCTTTGTTGTCAGATAATCAGGTATTTGTCATTTACCGACAGTAGTGCTACTGCTGCTAAATTACAGATCCCTGGCTGCTGTTTTTAACCACTTGACCACTGGGCACTTAAACCCCCTTAACAACCAGACCAATTTTCAGCTTTCAGTACTCTCATATTTTGAACGACAAATACTCAGTCATGCAACACTGTACCCGTATGAAATGTGCGTCCTTTTTTTCACACAAATAGAGCTTTCTTTTGGCGGTATTTAATCATTGCTGGGTTTTTTATTTTTTGCGCTATAATTAAAAAAGACTGAAAATTTGGTATAAAAATGAAATTTTCTCAGTTTCTCTTATACAATTTTGCAAATTAGTAATTTTTCTTCATACGCATTGGCCAAAATTTATGCTGCTGCATATCTTTGGTAAAAAAAAACAACTAATTAGTGTATATTATTTGGTCTTTGTGAAGGTTAGAGTCTTCAAGCTATGGTGCCAATCACTGAATATTGATCACACCTGATGAACTGACGGCCTATCTCATTTCTTGAGACCCCTTTTTGGAAAGTAGATATTCCAAGGTACTTAGTAAGAGGCATGGTGAATTTTTTGAAGTTAAAATTTTTTCCCACAATTCTTTGCAAAATGAAGATTTTATCTTTCTTTTTTTTTTTTCACAAAATTGTCATATGTTAACAGGTTATTTCTCACACCCAGCATATGCATACCACAAATTACACCCCAAAACACATTCTACTACTCCTCCTGAGTATGGTGATACCACATGTGTGAGACTTTTACACAGCCTGGCCACATAGAGAGGCCCAACATGCAGGGAGCACTATCAAGCGTTCTAGGAGCATAAGTTACATATTTCTTGATTACCTCTTGCACTTTTGAAGGTCATGGATCACCAGGACAATGGAAACGCCTAAAAAATTACCCCATTTTGTAAAGCAAACACCCCAACGTATATTCTAGGAGGCATAATGAGTCTTTTGAACATGTCATTTTTTCCACAAGTTTTTGGAAAATGTGGAAAGAAAATGAAAGCGCATTTTTTTTTTGTCCATTTATACAATATTTCTAACACACAGTATGTACCTAACAAAAATTACACCCCAAAATATATTCTGCTACTCCCCCCAAGTATGGCGATACCACATGTGTGACACTTTTATACAGCCTGGCCACATACAGAGGCCCAACATGTAGGGAGCACAGTCAGGTGTTCTAGGGGCATACATTTCAAATCTTTTACACTATTGTTAGGCATTGTGGTGGCATGGATAGGCACTGTAGTGGCACGGATGGGCAGTGTAGTGGCACAGATGAGCAGTGTAGTGGCACGGATGGGCACTGTAGTAGCACGGATGGGCAGTGTATTGGCACGGATGGGCACTGTAGTGGCACGGATGGGCAGTGTAGTGGCATGGATGGGCACTGTAGTGGCATGGATGGGCACTGTAGTGGCATGGATGGGCAGTGTAGTGGCACGGATGGGCACTGTAGTGGCATGGATGGGCACTGTAGTGGCACGGATGGGCACTGTAGTGGCATGGATGTGTCACGGATGAGAACTGATGTGGTATGGATGAGCATGAATGAGGCACAAATGAGCCATGGATGGGGATGGATGAGCCATGGATGGGGCTCAGCATGGTCCCAGAAATACTAACCCCTGCCATTCGGTCAATACCCTGGTCAAACCACTGTGTGGTCTTTACCTCCCTAGCCTCATTTATCTCAAAAACCCAGGACCCTACCTGGTGCCTTCTGGATACAATACTAAAACACCCATCCCATTGATTTGACATAGAGTTAGCTCTACGAGAATACCTAACCCTCAATTTCACTCCAGACATTTCCCCAGTAACATTATGGGAAGCCCACAAGCCTGTCCTACGCAGAGCATTTCAGAAGCAATCATCCTTATATAACCGAGTACATAAAATTCTAGAACGCAACCTAGAATCTGCTTACCAAATTGCCCACGCAGCATTTAATCTAAACCCCTTCACCGAGGCGAAATCCAAATTAGATAATGCCCGATTAGAATATGACCTCTTTCTAACTGAAAACCTGGACAAAATACTAGAACCAGACGCACGTATTATATGAAAGCTAATAAGCCTGACACCATGCTAGCTCGTACGCTCAAAACCCTGAACAAACCAGCCAAACCCATAAGGCTTAAAGTAAACAATGATGCATACACTAGTAACCCAGCCAAGATTGTACGCAAATTCAAAAATCATTTAACCTTGCTATACACCACAGATCAACCCTTCAACCCTTCTGAAGCGGACTCCTTATTTTCCCAGATGAAACTCCCCTCCATATCCCCCACAGAACGTGAAAACCTTGAAGATACCATCTCTACTGAGGAAGTATCACTAGATATCAAAGGCCTGAAATTAAACAAGCGGCCCGAACCAGATGGCTATTCAGCCATATATTACCATACCTTCATGGAGATACTCTCCCCAGTCTTAGCCAAAACATTCAACACAATACTTAAAGGCCACTCCTTCAGACAAGAAACCCTGACAGCCATAGTTTGTATGGTCCCTAAACCTCGCACTGACCACAACCACAAATTACCGCCCAATATCTTTACTAAACATAGACATTAAACTCCTATCAAACATTTTGGCCACCCACCTAAACAGAATCATAGGCAGACTAATCCAGGACCAGACCGGGTTTATACCAACACGCAAAGCCAGTGATAACATCCGACAGGCAGTCCTTTTGGCTCATACAGCCAGAACACAACGTATCCCGGCATGCTTCCTCTCGCTCGACATAAGGAAGGCCTTTGATTCTATATCCTGGTCCTATTTATACTACACCTTGCAGAAGTGGGGATTCGGCCCCCATTTCATGCAAGGGATTTCAGCATTTTACAATAACCCAGGTGCATATGTCAAATATGCTGGTTACACATCAGGGATGCCCACTTTCACCCCTCCTATTTGCCGTACTCATCGAGCCACTGGCTCAGCTCATCAGATCTAACCCAACGGTCACAGGTATAGAAATGGGTGGATACCAACATAAGATCTGCTTATTCGTGGGCAACATCCTACTGTTCTTGTCGTCCCCGATGTCTACCAGCCCCACCCTATTACCCATTCTCAGCAGATTTGCGGCGGTCTCAGGCCTTGTAGTGAACCCACAAAAATCAGTAATACTAAATGTGTATTTATCCACTGCAGATTTAGACTAAGCACGGGCATTTCTCCCATTCACATGGGCATCAAGTTCTATTTCCTATTTGGGAATACATCTTACAGCAGACCCTGCACAACCTTTTGCGTCCAATTACCCGGCAATCCTGAAACAAGCCACAAATTTAATGATGCATTGGTCTTCCCTTCCACTCTCATGGATAGGGAAAATAACGATGGTTAAAAGGTTCATATTGCCCAAATTTCTCTACTTATTTAGAGTCCTACCAATGCAGTCCGAACATATTACCTACGGATCATACAAACAAGAATCACTAAATTTATCTGGGGAACCATCAAACCGAGAGTCTCCAGACACACACTATACCTCCCCAAATTAAGTGGAGGTCTAGACATGCCAAACTTCACAGCATATTACAAAGCGGCCCATTTAGCGAGCCTTACCAAATATCACCCCTCTCGGGAAGTTCCACTCTGAGTAGCGATAAAATCAGTTGATTGCGACCCGCTATCAGTCTCCAACCTCCTATGGCTTCTCCAAGTTGACCGCCCAAACATAAGCAACGCAATCACAAAGCACTTCATCACCCTCTGGGATAAGTTAAAATCAAAGCACAATATATGATCCCCCCCATAATCCCCTTCTCTCCTTCCTCTAAAACCCAGCCTTCTACCCAGCACTGGAATCACTGGCAGCAATCCACTCTTGGGCCTCCCTAGGGCTACTCCGATTACAAAATCTAGTCACCCCTATCTCCTTCCTCACATTTCCACCACTCGTGGAGTCATCTGACCTACCTCAATTGGAAATATTCCGCTACCTCCAAGGAAAAAACTATTATGTACCATAAGTACAAAATAATACTCCCCTCGCACACCTCTAAAGCTTTGAAACCATGTGCAAACAAAACCCGCATGCTAAAGGCTCAATCTCAACTCTGTACATTCACTTCCTAACCAACATAGGCCCAGATAAACCACAATACGTCCAGAGATGACAGAAGGACCGTGGTTACACCCCTGACATATCTGACTGGTCCGAAATCTGGTCTACAACTAAAACATCCTTGCCCAATACCCAGGCGATAGAAACCAATTATAAGGTACTAACCCGATGGTGCCTAATCCCCTCAAGGATAGCTACATTCGTCCCCTTCTACTCATCCCAATGCATTAGAGGCTGTTTAGACATAGGTACGCATTACCACATTTAGTGGACCTGCCCTGTAGCTCAAGCCTTCTGGAAAGGCATCTTTGATATAGCATCCAAACTATCTAATATACCCAAACATCTGGACCCAGACATAGCCCTCCTCTCCCTTAAACCAGACACACTGACCCGCAAACAATTTAAACTTGTAATCCAACTATTAACAGCCATCAGACAAACCATAGCCAAAGCGTGGAAATCACCTTTTCTAACAATAGCTGAAACCAAACACAGAGTAACCAGATTCATGACACACATTAAAATGGAGGCTTTTGAAAAAGACCAGATCCCTAAGTTTGAAATAATCGAAAAACCCTGGATTGATCATTACCTACCCCCCTCGTTTCAGCAAGAAGTCCTATTACCATGGTGAACCACATATCAACTACTAAAGCAGACGCCGAGCTGATGACAGGACCAACCCCATGAACCCATTATCCTCTTCCCCCCTTCCTTCTTCCCTCTCCCCCTCCTTCTCCTATTGGGTTTAATATTACCTGTTACTTTTTATGACACAGTCCTGTATATCTAGACACGACTATTTGCTACCTTTGGTCTCTCTTCGACCTAAGTGCCCTAAAGAGGCACAAGTCAAACACCCTTCATCCTCCCAAGGACACAGTATGTTCCCAGATGGGGTGTCCTGGAGAAGAAGGCACTACAACCAAGAAGACCCTCTTGAATTAGCTTTTATTCTAGCAATATTCACGTGTCTAGATTACATGTTCCGTTCAAGTATGCCTCTTTGCTGTTATAGTAACTCATCTTTCTAAACCATCCCCTAACTGGAATGTTTATGTATAACATATGTGTTGCTCAGACAATGTAAACAACAATAACAATTTTGAACAAGAAAATTGTGTCCAAATATATATGGATCTAACTGTTAGGCTTCATGCACACAGGACTTTAAAAAAACATCCAAAAAACATCAGTAGCTTATCAGTGATTTTTTCAGCTTTTTCCAGCGTTATATTATGGTGCTTTTGTGCGTTTTTTCGTGTTTTTTAAACAAACGTTTTTTTTTTGTTTTTTTTCCCAATTGATCTAAAACGTCCAAACATGTTAGGATTCAACGTTTTTGAGCATTTTTGAGTGTTTTTGGGCATTTTTGAGCTTTTGAACGTTTTTACAGCTGAAAAACATCTCTCAGAACCCTCTGGTCTTGGGTTTTTTTTACAGCTCAAAAACGTCACTGCTAAAAACAGTTTTTACTGTTTCCCTTAGACAAAAAAGGAGAAGTGCACGAAAGCCCATTTTCAAGTGTAAGATTTATTTTTCTCAGACTTCAGCTTAATACCAGGAGAGATAAGTTACAATCACAGCATTGGGGCTGATTTATATTCTCCAAGGCAAGATCTTACTACCTGGACCCTTAGGAGAAATGAAAGGGCAGTTATTAAACCTGCCATCAAATAGACAAAAATTACATTTTAGAAGATTTGAAATTGAAGTTTCAGTTATTACTGAAAGTAAACCTGATGTCATTCCAAATATATTTTAGTGATTGGGTTTACATGTCCAGCATTTAAAACCCTTTTCTGATAAATACCTCCTTTTCAGATGAGGCATTTGTCAACAAGGATTTAAGCTTATGTCAGTGAATGATTAAAATGACATGTGAGATAAGCCCTTAACACGTTCTGAGTGCAAATGTGGATGATTTGAATGGTCTCCCTAACAGCAGAATCATTATTACAGCTGATAGACTAAACAAAAAGGATATCTTTCAATTGTGGGTAATTTAGGCTATATCTGCATAAAATCATGAAACCATGATCTGCTTCAAACAAATGTAATTAAAGTTAATTAACCAATTACATGTCTCTGTGAAAACTATTAACAAGTCCTAAAAAGGCCTAAAAATAGCAGCCTGTACTACATGTCAGCTTCTTTTCAATCTCTGAACAGTACTTCATCATTTAATAAGCTGCTTTTGTCATATACCTATAAAAAAAAATCAGCCTTTTAAGTGTGATGACAACCAATGGCAGTGTTTAATGCTTTTAGAGTATGATTCATAGATTAGTGGAAATGTGCTGGAAGACCTTTGTTGTGACTTCTCTGTAATCGATATATGTCAATTTATAGCTTTGCTGCTGGGATCGCTGAGATTACACAATTATCATTGCTTCAAATCTAAATGAATCTGTCATTGGCAGAAAGGGGTTCAGATTCTAAATCTACAGCATTTCCTAACAAAAGGAATCAGTATTCCTACCTGTTAATTTTTACGGCAATTCATACTGCATGAAACCTTCTTGAAGAGAGTTCCTAAGGAATTGGCTTTATAAAAACTGTATAGAGAGTAGAAACATGGAACCACATAAAAATGAAATAATGATGCAAAGATAAGTTATTATCTGGTATGATCCACTTCAATCCAGAGCCTCAGCAAATCAGGTCACTAAGAGATCCGAGATTCACCAGGTATCATTCTCATGAACTGGTAGAGATGCTTTGGGCCATTTTTTGGTAATCTCTCACATTCAGATTGCACATTATCCTTCCTGTCTTTTCTCTGTTCCAAACTTTGGGTCTCTCACCAACCCTTGGTGCTTTTTCAACCTTTTACCAACTCTCTTCCTTAGCTCAAATTGTATCTTGGTGCATGGCCTATCCTCCCAGTAGAGTTTTGGACAAATTAATTGGCAAATTAAACTTACAGGCATACCTTTATCTTTGGACTGCACTATATGCACAATATGTGCCTATATTCAAAGTGTGAGAGTGGGGGGCCTGCCTTTACGTAAAGTGTGAAACACTACTTTTAAACAAAGCATGGATAGAGTTGAGCGAACCCGGACTGTAAAGTTCGGGTCCGTACCAAACTTTTGGGTGTCCAGGACCCGGACTTTTCAAAAAAGGTCCGGGTTCGGGTCCGGGGTTCTGGTATTTTATTCCACGTGTTGAAAAGCTGCCAATGGCAGCCAATCAACAAGTGTTTCACTGGTTTTCCCTAGAAGCCATCACAGCCATGCCTACTAATGGCATGGCTGGGATTGGCCAGTGCACCATGTGACCCAGCCTCTATATGGGGCTTGAGTCACTGTGCTGCATGTCATATGCTCTCAGGATAGTTTAGGGAGAGGATGCTGCTGGCTCTGTGAGGGACAGATTGCAGAACATCTCATCCTGCTTTACTGAACAATCTGATTGTGGAATAGGGAGAGATACTAGTACTGGTGCTTTGAGGGACAGATTGCAGACCTCATCCTGCTGCACAGAACAATCTGACTGGACTAGGTGGAGTCTGTTGCTTTAAGGGAAAGATTATTCTTCTAAAATCATCATCAAGTTGTACAGGGAAAGGTTCCAGCTGTTGCTTTAAGGGAAAGATTATTCTTCTAAAATCATCATCAAGTTGTACAGGGAAATGTTCCATCTGTTGCTTTAAGAGAAAGATTACTGTTCTAAAATCATCTCCAGAGTGTGTGGGAAAAGCCTATTGCAGCCGCATAGAGCCATATTACTGTTCTAAAATCATCTTCAAAGTGTTTCCCACACACTTTGAAGATGATTTTAGAACAGTAATATGGCTCTATGCGGCTGCAATAGGCTTTTCCCACATACTTTGAAGATGATTTTAGAACAGTAATATGGCTCTATGCGGCTGCAATAGGCTTTTCCCACACACTTTGAAGATGATTTTAGAACACTAATATGACTCTATGCTGCTGCAATAGGCTTTTCCCACACACTTTGAAGATGATTTTAGAACAATAATCTTTCCCTTAAAGCAACAGCTGGAGGTTTTCCCTGTACAACTTGGAGATGATTTTAGAATCTAAAATCATCTCCTAGTTCTATAGGGAGAGGTTCCTACTGTTGCTTAAAGGGACAGATTATTGTTTCTTGCACAAAATTAAAAAGTGCATCTACATTGCTGGTTTAAAAAAAAACAAAAAAATTTCAAAAATAAAAAAAACAGTGTTGGCTACCTCCTCCTCCTCCACCGCCACTTTCACCGCCTCCTCAACCTCCAACTCCACATCCACCTCCATTTTTTATTTTTTTATGTGATTTTAGCTTAAAAATTATTTTAAGTTATTTTCCTATCCCCATTTCTTTGTAGGGCACTTGTCCGACCCTTACCCCCATTTTCCTTCCTTTTGCAGACCTCTAGGACTTTCCCGGACTTTGTTACAGCCATTTTTGTGCCTAAAAGTTCGGGTCCCCATTGATTTCAATGGAGTTCGGGGTCTGGGTCAAAGTTCGGGTCAAGTCCGGACCCGAACCCGGACTTTGTCCCGAAGTTCGGCCGAACCTGCCGAACCCGGACTTCCAGAATTTCGATCAATTCTAGTTATGGAGGTGAACTGGTAAAAGTTCCAAATATCCCTTATTAACACAAAAGAGAGCAAGCTGAAAGGAGAAGGCCACTATTATGTGCCAGTTAGGCATCTCTTGCACTGCACAGGACTGTAAATCTAACAATGAGCTTGTTTACAGGAGGAAAGTTCACAGGGATGACCCCATGCGAGGATTAAACATCTTTATTGTTTCATCAGCCAACTGGGGACAGGGATTTGAGAGTTTAAACATGAGGTGTGGGAGTTGAAAGTACCTCAAAACCTTGACAATTTTAAACAAGGTAGTGCCATAATCTCCTCTGTTATAACATTTTTTCCTTTGGAAATTTCATTCGGAAAATTGTGCTTTCAGAAGACAGTGATTCTTGAAGATGTGATTCTTTCCTTTACCACTGAGGGAAGAGCTGTGATCAGAGACTACATCAGGCAGGCCATACCCGATCAAATCTCTGCCAGATCAGCAGGACAGAACTGTGTATGGGCAGGCTGAATGTACCAAGTTGACTGATCGATCAACTTGGGTACAACCAGCATGCAGAGTTTTACCTGTGATTATCGCTAGCGGCTGCTATAGCCGCTAATGATAATCACTTTTTTCTCCTGGCGGCGGCGGCTTACAATGACTCAGCAGGAGGGATTCCCACATCAACACTGTCTGTGTTGATAGGGAAATCAAGCAAGTTTCTTTCCTGCAACCCGTGTATGGCCAACTGTTGTGCATGTTGTAGTTTTAAATTTTAGTTAGTGTGCCACAATTCATAAGCTTAATTCATACAAAATATTTCTAATGATGTATCCATATGTACTGCTACCCCTGGAGGTACCGCTAGAATGTTTGGGCCCTTTTGCTCTGCTCTGGTAATGAGCCACCCTGTTCCTGGACTGGAGTAACACTGACACACTTGAAACTGTTCTTAAATGGGCTTTATTGACAGGAAAAAATAATAGGGTTAGGAAATAAGAAACAGAACAATACTGCAAACCACATTATTACACATGCGGCACCCTTAACAAGGTAACTGTGGTTTGTTCCCACAGCTGCCCATGGAATAATTGGTCCTGAACACACACACACACACACACACACACCAGTGTGAGAGAACAACACTGACACAATAAGCAAGAGTAACTTTTCTACACACTGTAGGACATAGTGCAGAGCCGCCGTCCCACTGTATGACACCTCACAGCCCGACAGGCCGCCGCCTGCCAGGCTACGGTGCTGTCCACCCCAGTGTGTGTGTGTGTCGGTGCAGCACAGACGAGCCCTCTGTTTCCACTGGGCTTCCTGAAATGGGGGGAGACTCTGGGGATTGGCCCCTGAATTGCTACTGGAAATAGAAAAAAATGGCTACAAGTCTTAGCATGAACCCCTCAGAGCTGAAGATGTAACACCCCACCCCAAAAATTGGCAAGAAAAGTATAAAAAAAATCATCTTTTTTTGGGAGGTCCCTGAATGGCAGTTTGGAAATGTGGTCACCCTAGTAGAACAGTATACCTACCATCACGCCGTGCCAACTTATATATAGCCCCATTGAGCTTGATGTGATGGCAGGTATATCCCCCTGAGGAAGCCATGCGACCCTGTGGTGTAACACATAGTGGAGGGGCCAATTTGTGGTCATGCTGAGGTGCGCATTGTGAGCATACCGTGGTAATACTGATTGTATTATACCCGCACTGTGAGGACTAAATGCTTTTTGCAGTTTGGTGCACTCCACGCACCAGGAAAATGTGAGTGTTTTCATACTTAGACTACTTTCACACTGGGGTGGAGTGGCGGTAGCGGTAAAGCGCCACTAGTTTAAGCTATGCATGCAGGAGTGGGGTGCTTTTAACCCCCAATAAGGGCTTAACAAGGGGTTAAAAGTGCCACTGCACGGCACGACCGAGGCTTGATTTCAATGGAGGGGGAGGGGGAGGTGGAGGAGCGTTGTATACACCATTCAGTGCACCGCCACAAATATGCTGCTTGCAAGACTTTTTTTCATGTCTTGCAAGTGCACCACCCCAGTGTGAGAGCACTCAGGCTTTCACACTGGGGAGAATAGGGGGGGGGGGGGTTGTACAGGCGCTATTATTAGCACAGCAGCTCCTGAAAAACAACCCAGTGTAAAAGGGGTCTTCATGTTTAATAAACCAGTTGTTTTAAAAGAATAAGCACTATGTCCAGCTTTCTCTCTTTATGATTTGGGTGTATGGAGATAAGTGTAAGAAAAGGCGACTTCTAATCTCAAGATTACCAGCAAAGGAGTGAAACAGCATAAAACAGAACCCCAGAGAGGGACAAAAGCACATATAGACCATTGGTTGGTCTTATCCCCCAGGTGAGGGCAACTTGAATGAGGTGATTATCACTAATGCATGTGGATGATTGGAGAACATAGTGGTGAACACTAATTAACCACTTCAATACAGGACACTTACACCCCCTTCCTTCCCAGACCAATTTTCAGCTTTCAGTGCTCTCACAATTTAAATGACAATTACTCAGTCATGCTACACTGTACCCAAACAAAATTTTTATCATTTTTTTCTCACAAATAGAGCTTTCTTTTGGTGGTATATAATCACTGCTGGGTTTTTTATTTTTTTCAAAATAAGCGAACAAGTAGCAAAAGTTTTGCAAAAAAAACACTTTTTTATAGTTTGTATTGAAAAATTTTGCAAAAAAGTAAAATTTCTTCATAAATGTGGGCCATACTTTATTCTACATATCTTTGGTAAATCATACATACTACATATCTTTGGTAAAAATAACCCAAATTAGTGGATAGTGTGAAATTTATAGAGTCTACAAGCTATGGTGTAAATCATTGAAAATTGATCACACCTGATATACTGACCACCTATCTAATTTCTTGAGACCCTAACAAGCCAGTAAAGTACAAATACCCCCCAAATAACCCTTTTTTGTAAAGTAGACATTCCAAGGTATTTAGTAAGGGGCATGGTGAGTTTTTTGAAGTTGTACTTGTTTTCCCACAATCCTTTGCAAAATGAAGAATTTTTTTTTTTTCAAAATTGTTAAACGACAAGTTATTTCTCACACACAGCATATGCATACTTGCAATGACACCCCAAAATACACTCTGCTACTCCTCCTGAGTATGGTATGGTGATACCCCATGTGCGAGACTTTTACACAGCCTGGCCACATACAAAGGCCTAACATTGAAGTAGCACCTTCAGGCGTTCTACGAGCATAAATTACACATCTCATTTCTCAGCCACCTATTACATTTTGAAGACCCTGGAGCACCAGGACAATGGAATTGCCGACAAAATGACCCCATTTTGGAAAGCAAACACCCTAACGTATAATCTATGAGGCATAATGAGTCTTTTGAATGGTTCATTTTTTTCCAGAAGTTGTTAGAAAATGTGGGAAAAAAATGAAAATGCATTTTTTAACACAAAGTTGTCCATTTATAAGATATTTCCAACACATAGCATGTACATAGCAAAAAATGACACCCCAAAATACATTCTGCTACTCCTCCTGAGTATGGCAATACCACATGTGTGAGACTTTTACACAGCCTGGCCACATACACACCCCCAACATTGAAGTAGCACCTTTAGGCGTTCCACGAGCATAAACTACACATCTCATTTCTCAACCACCTATTACATTTTTGAAGGCCCTGGAGCAACGGGACAATGGAATTGCCCACAAAATGACCCCATTTTGGAAAGCAAACACCCCAACGTGTAATCTATGAGGCATAATGAGTCTTTTGAACATGTCATTTTTTTCCAGAAGTTTTTGGAAAACGTGGAAAAAAAATGAAAACGCATTTTTTTTTTACACAAAGCTGTCCATTTCAATATGAGGATTCAAACAGCGCAGTATGCAGGTAGTAAATAACTTAATATACTAAATAGCAGCTGAACACTAAAGGTAATTCATCCAAATCCTTCAGTCAAAAGTCCAAACATAAAACAGTGCAGCGCTTAAATGAACTGATCTCTATCCAATACTTGATCACCCAATGTGTTTCTATATTTCTGACAGAGACAGGTGTTATAGTGCCAGATATCCTCCACCAGCCACACTAGACTCTCACCTTCCTCAATGGGCTCTCATTACAGGAGCCAAGAAGCGCCTGATAAATGACAAGTGAGGGTAGTTGTCCCAAGACAATGATTGCCTCCTGTCTTGGGACAACTACCCTCACTTGTCATTTATCAGGCGCTTCTTGGCTCCTGTAATGAGAGCCCATTGAGGAAGGTGAGAGTCTAGTGTGGCTGGTGGAGGATATCTGGCACTATAACACCTGTCTCTGTCAGAAATATAGAAACACATTGGGTGATCAAGTATTGGATAGAGATCAGTTCATTTAAGCGCTGCACCGTTTTATGTTTGGACTTTAAAGCTGTCCATTTATAAGATATTTCCGACACATGGCATGTACATAGCAAAAATTACACCCCAAAACACATTCTGCTACTCCCCCTGAGTATGATGATACCACATGTGTGAGGATACATGTACGGTACACAGCCTTTATAGAATATTTACCTGTCGAAA
>BLSH010105655.1:596574-613783 GCA_018402905.1 Glandirana rugosa | reverse complement strand
TTTATGAGGCATTATGAGTCTTTTGTACGGTTAAGTCTTTGAAAAACGCGGAAAGAAAATAAAAACTCTTTTATTTTTACACAAAGTGGTCAATTTATAAGATATTTCTAACACATAGCATGTACATAGCAAAAATTACACCCCAAAACACATTCTGCTGTTTGTCCCGAGTATGGCGATACCACATGTATGAAACTTTTACACAGCCTGGCCAGATAGAGAGGTCCAACATGCAGGGAGCACCATCATGCGTTCTAGGAGCATAAATTACACATAAAATATCCTAATGACCTATTACAATTTGAAGGTCCTGGAGCACCAGGACAGTGGAATTACCCACAAAATGACCCCATTTTGGAAAGCAAACACCCCAATGTATATTCTATGAGGCATTGTGAGTCCTTTGTATGGTATATTTTTTTTTCCACAAGTCTTCGGAAAACGTGGAAAGAAAATGAAAACGTATTTTTTTTACACAAAGTTTTCAATGTATATGATATTTCTAACAACTAGCATGTACATAGCAAAAATGGCCCCCCAAAATATATTCTGCTATTCGTCCCAAGTATGGTGATACCACATGTGTGAGATTTTTACACAGCCCGGCCACATAGAGAGGTCCAGCATTGAAGTAGTACCTTCAGGAGTTCTAGGAGCATAAATTACACATCTAATTTCATTCCTACCTATCACTGTTTTGAAGGTCCTGGAGCACCAGGACAGTGGAATTACCCACAAAATTACCCAATTTTGAAAAGCAAAACACCCCAATGTATATTTTATGAGGCATGGGCTGCAGATACATACTCAGTACTCTTATGGGCTGCAGATAGGTACTCGTGTACTCTGATGGATTAGTAAAAGATACTCGGGTACTCTGATGGGCTGGTAAAAGGTATTTGGATATTCTGATGGGCTGGTAAAAAGTTCTCGGGTACTCTGATGGGTTTGTGACAGGTACTTGCGTACTCAGATGGTCTGGTGCCAGGTACTTGGGTACTCAGATGGGCTAGTGACAGGCACTCGGGTACCCAGATGGGCTAGTGACAGGTACTAGGGTACTCAGATGGGCTAGTGACAGGTACTTGGGTACTCAGAAGGGCTAGTGACAGTTACTAGGGTACTCAGATGGGCTAGTGACAGGTACTCTGATGGAATGGTGACCGGTACTCGGGTACTCTGATGAGCTGGTGACAGGTACTCGGGTACTCTGATGGGTTGGGGACAGGTACTCGGGTACTCTGCTGGGTTGGTGACAGGTACTCAGGTACTCTGATGGGCTGGTGACAGGTACTCGGGTACTGTGATGGGTTGGTGACAGGTACACGGGTAATCTGATGGGTTGGTGACAGGTACTCGGGTACTCTGATAGTCTGGTGACAGATGTTTGGTACTCAGATGGGTTGGTGACAGGTACTTGGATACTCAGATGGGCTAGTGACAGGTACTAGGGTACTCAGATGAGCTAGTGACAGGTACTCGGGTACTCAGATGGGCTAGTGACAGGCACTCACATGGACTGGTGACAGGTACCTACTTATCACAGTTTTGAAGGTCCTGGAGCACCAGGACAGTGGAATTACCCACAAAATTACCCCATTTTGGAAAGCACACACCCCAATGTATGTTTTATGAGGCATGGGCTGCAGATACGTACTCGGGTACTCTTATGGGCTGCAGATAGGTACTTGGGTACTCTGATTGATTAGTAAAAGGTACTCAGGTACTCTGATGGGCTGGTAAAAGGTACTCGGATATTCTGATGGGCTGGTAAAAAGTTCTCGGGTACTCTGATGGGTTGGTGACAGGTACTCGCATACTCAGATGGTCTGGTGCCAGGTACTTGGGTACTCAAATGGGCTAGTGACAGGCACTCGGGTACCCAGATGGGCTAGTGACAGGTACTAGGGTACTCAGATGGGCTAATGACAGGTACTCGGGTACTCAGATGGGCTAGTGGCAGGTACTAGGGTACTCAGATGGGCTAGTGACAGGTACTCAGATGGACTGGTGACCGGTACTAGGGTACTCTGATGAGCTGGTGACAGGTACTCGGGTACTCTGATGGGTTGGTGACAGGTACTCGGGTACTCTGCTAGGTTGGTGACAGGTACTCAGGTACTCTGATGGGCTGGTGGCAGGTAGTCGGGTACTGTGATGGGTTGGTGACATGTGTTTGGTACTCAGATGGGTTGGTGACAGGTACTCGGGTACTCAGATGGGCTAGTGATAGGTACTTGGATACTCAGATGGGCTAGTGACAGGTACTAGGCTACTCAGATGGGCTAGTGACAGGTACTAGGGTACTCAGATGGGCTAGTGACAGGCACTCACATGGACTGGTGACAGGTACCTACCTATCACAGTTTTGAAGGTCCTGGAGCACCAGGACAGTGGAATAACACACAAAATTACCCAATTTTGGAAAGCAAAATTTTATGAGGCATGGGCTGCAGATACGTACTCGGGTACTCTTATGGGCTGCAGATAGGTACTCGGGTACTCTGATGGATTAGTAAAAGGTACTCGGGTACTCTGATGGGCTGGTAAAAGGTACTCGGATACTCTGATGGGCTGGTAAAAAGTTCTTGGGTACTCTGATGGGCTGGTGACAGGTACTTGCGTACTCAGATGGTCTGGTGCCAGGTACTTGGGTACTCAGGTGGGCTGATGACAGGTAATTGGGTGCTCAGATGGGCTAGTGACAGGCACTCGAGTACTCAGATGGGCTAGTGACAGGTACTAGGGTACTCAGATGGACTAATGACAGGTACTCGGGTACTCAGATGGGCTAGTGGCAGGTACTAGGGTACTCAGATGGGCTAGTGACAGGTACTCAGATGGACTGGTGACCGGTACTAGGGTACTCTGATGAGCTGGTGACAGGTACTCGGGTACTCTGATGGGTTGGTGACAGGTACTCGGGTACTCTGCTAGTGACAGTTACTAGGGTACTCAGATGGGCTAGTGACAGGTACTAGGGTACTCAGATGGGCTAGTGACAGGTACTAGGGTACTCAGATGGGCTAGTAAAGGTACTCAGATGGACTGGTGACCAGTACTCGGGTACTCTGATGAGCTGGTGACAGGTACTCAGGTACTCTGATGGGTTGGTGACAGGTACTCGGGTACTCTGCTGGGTTGGTGACAGGTACTCAGGTACTCTGATGGGCTGGGGACCGGTACTCGGGTACTGTGATGGGTTGGTGACAGGTACACGGGTCATCTGATGGGTTGGCGACAGGTACTCGGGTACTCGGATGAGTTGGTGACAGGTACTCGGGTACTCAGATGGGCTAGTGACAGGTACTTGGATACTCAGATGGGCTAGTGACAGGTACTAGGGTACTCAGATGGGCTAGTGACAGGTACTCACATGGACTGGTGACAGGTACTCAGGTACTCTGATGGACATGTGCCAGGTACTTGGGTTCTCTGATGGGCTGGTGACTGGTACTCGGGTACTCGGATGGGCTGGTGACAGGTACTCGGGTACTCTGCTGGGCTGGTGACAGGTACTCATGTACTCAGAAGGGTTGGTATACGGGTACTCTGATGGGTTGGTAACAGGTACTCAGGTACTCTGATGAGATGGTGACAGGTGCTCGGGTACTCTGATGGGTTGGTGACAGGTAGCTTTACCCTGATCGGGGTTGGGCTTTGTCCGAGGGACAAGCCCGAACCCCGATCACCGCGCTGCGCGCCCCGCACGTCGCTGTTTGTTATTATCGGAAGTGACCGGCTGTGATAGGACACAGCCGGTCACATGGTAAAGACCCAATTTCATTGGCTCTTTACCTCGATCATGGAAGGCTGGTGTCTCTCGGGACACGGCCGATCCCTGATCACCGCAATGAGGTGAAAACGGGAGGACGTTATATGACGTCCACCTAGGATGGGGAGTGCACCTTGCTGGCGTATTATTACTATATGCCGGTAAGGAAGGGGTTAAGGAAGCAGTCATTTGGATATTTGAACACATGCTTGTTTTTTATGAAAGATTGAGCTAGAGTGGCTACCTGATCCCTTTAAAACCGAACACATATTAATTACACAGCTTCTGTGGCTGATTAACTAGTTCCACACTGCACGCAGTATATTTACTGCGGCGGTGTGGACGCTTCCCGCGAATCGTCATAAATAAGCGGCGATCTGCGGGTGGCCGCTAAGTAGCGCGCGCCCGCCATGCTCCTGAGGAGTGTGCCCGCGGCTCGGGCGGACCCGATGTCCACCGGCGAGCCGCGATGAGCGGCCACAGCTAACGAACGGGGAACCGCCAATGTAAACACGGCGGTTCCCTGTTCTCTGTTAGTGGGGGCATAGGAGATTTACTGATCCCTGTTACTGGGATCAGTTAGATCTCTTATGCCCATGGTAGCCCAGCCCCCACCCCCACAGTTAGAACACACCCAGGGAACACAGTTAACCCCTAGATCTCCCCCTGCAGGTTAACCCCTGCACTGCCAGTGACATTTATACAGTAATCAGTGGACATTTAAATTTCTGATCGCTGTATAAATGTCATTGGCCCCAAAAAAGTGTCAAAATGGTCCGACATGTCCGCTGCAATATCACAGTACCGCTAAAAATCACAGATTGCTGCCATTACTAGTAAAACAATTTAAAAATTTAAAAAATAAAAAAAAATAAAAACCCCAGAAATGAATTCTCATCATCCGTAAACGTGGCCACTTTTGCGCAAACCAATCAATAAACGCCAATTGCAATTTTTTTTTACCAAAAATATGAGGAAGAATATAAATCGGTCAAAACCGATGAAAAAAAATGTTTTTTTATATTTTTTTTTTGGATTTGTAGTTTAGCAAAATGTAAGAAAAACTGTATTTTTTGCAAAATTGTCGCTCTTCTTTTGTTTATAGCGGTGATCAGAAATGACACAGAGGCAATCAAATACCACCAAAAGAAAGCTCTATTTGTGGGAAAAAAAGGACGCAAAGTTAGTTTGGGTACAACGTCGCACGACCGCGCAATTGTCAGTTAAAGCAATGCAGTGCCGAATCACAAAAAGTGCTCTGGTCCTAAAGTGGGAAATCCTTCTGGGGCTGAAGTGGTTACGGTGGTAATTAAATTCACTTGGTGCCTTATCTGCATTAAATTAGCTTCAGAACCTGTGTAATTCCTATGTGTTTGGGTTTAAAGGGATGAGGTGGCAACTCTAGATTGAGCATATGCAAGTAAATTCATACCAAAGGACACGTTATGGACTGATGCATTGTTTGCTTTGTTTTTTTAAACATAGTTTGATGTGATATGCTGATTCTGAAAATTGGTTATGCAAACAGATTTAAAGGGATACTAGCACATTAGCATTTGGGAGAGCAGCACCACTTTTAAATATAATATTTCACATTGATACATGTTTAGAGAGTGTGTATAGGTGTGAGTGATCCGCTTAGTAAGTTTTGTCGTTTTATAGCACTTAATAGCACAACATAGCAGTACACCCATTTTTTTTTTTTTTTTATCAAAAAGAAGCATGTTTATTGCACAGAACAACACACACACAAACAAAAAACAAAAACATATCCACAGGTAAGTAACATTAGACAAACCAGGTTAAAGTGGTACAAGTCAAAAATGTAAAGTATCTCAGGAGAAGAAGTTATGTCAATTTGAATAATACAGTGCAAAATACGTATACCAGGACACACGATACTAACATGTGCATAATAATATAGCCTTAGATAAAAAAACAAGAGCAGAAAGAAAACAAATTCAGTAGAACCAAACCCTCAGAGCCCTGAGAGTAAACAAGAATAGAACCATTACCTATATAGAACCTAGCGGAGCATTTTGCTGTATCTCTCAAAGGAGACCACCCTGAGGAAGCCTATCCCTGACCAGCTGATAGGGTGCAAGACCAGGAACATCCAGCCAAGGTTGCCACATGGCATAAAATTTACTAGAAACATTCCTATGTTGGTATGTCACTTTTTCACGAATCAACAATTTGTTTACCTGTTCTACCCACTGTCATCTGGTAGGCACACTGGAGAACATCCAATATTGAGGATACAAGCTGCGTATAACAGTCTCAGGACTGCGGTATGAGCTTGTGGAGTTAAAGACTCCTCTTCCAGTGCACCCAACAGACACACAACGGGCGTTCTCAGAATACGAAACATAAACACTTGGGATATCACATCTTAAGCCCCGTACACATGGTTCGACGATCGCACATACGATCGTGTCGAATCGTATGTTGGCTGTTGTATGCAGCATACTGACTGCACTACACGATCGTACGGCCGGGGAAAGAATGTTCAGGTGATTGTAATTAGCATCCAGCCATTCCTGACTTTGGGCATGCGTGTAACAATACCACTTTGTTGTACCAACTGCTCTGTACACACGATACAACGGTCGTATGAGAGCTTGTTGGTACGACCAAGTTTTCTAGTTTGCTCATACAACTCCCTTGTACGACCATCGTATGTTCGCCTGTTCAAATCACACATACGAACGATCGATTTCGCATACAACGGTCGTGAGTACGACGTGTTGTATACGACCGTCGAACCGTGTGTACGGGGCATAAGACCTCAGTCCAGTAGTGAACGAGTTTAGGACATTTCCAAAGCATGTGGATAAGATCTCTGTGATCTCATTCACATTTTGGACACAAAAGAGTATCGCGTTTCCCCCATTTATATAACTGAATGGGTGTTCTATATGAAGTAGATATAAATGGGATAGTTTTTGAGAGGCTGACACTGAAACTAGTGGGGTAGATGATAAGCAGAGTTCCAATGTCTCCCCATCTAAGGCGCCTATATTACTGTCCCATCCCTGTAGGGTCATTTAGAAGAATCTTGTAGGGCATTGAGCAGAATGGCATAACTTCTGGATACCATACACTTCCTATCTCTTTCCAAAAAAACCTCCTGAATTAAAGGGTGGTCGGTTAGGTTCAGCCAAGTGTGCTGTGCCTGCGCCTGGATGCCTCAGTTTAGGTACCAAAAGAATTGTTTATGGGGAAGGTCAAACTCCGCTTTTATATCTTGAAAGGACTTAAGGGTCGAACCCTGGTATAGTTGAAACATATAACATAGTCCTACTCTCTCCCACTCCCGAAACCCCTTTAATTTTAGAATTTCCTTATAATGGAGGTTACACCATGATGGGGTATGAGTTAGAAAGCCCTGTATCCCCAGCACCTGTTTAACATAGGACCATCAAGTTTTAAGCAAGCCTACTGCAGAGGCTGAGGGGTCTAAATTTATAAATCCAGCTTCCAGATAAGTAAGAGCAGAGTCATCAGTTCCCTGGGGAATTAACAAACTACATATCGGATCCTGAGGATCCGTGGTACCCCAGCCCCCCAGTTTCTGCAACTGAGAAGCAAGGTACTAGGCTCTAGAGCAGTGGTTCTCAACTCCTGTCCTCGGAACCCACCAACAGGCCAGATTTTAAGTATTGCCTTGGGGAGATGCAGACTAGAATACTGCAATCACTGAGCAGCAAATTATATCACCCGTGATGCATTTCAGTTATCCTGCAAACCTGGCCTGTTAGTGGGTCCCGAGGACCGGAGTTGAGAACCACTGCTCTAGAGTGTGGGACTTCCAAGCCCCCTTGATCTTTGCTGTATTGCAAAGTCACTAGGCTAATGTGAGCTGTCTTTTTCATCCACATCAGTACTCTGAATTGAGAATCTATCCTGAGAAACCATTGCTGTGGTATCCAGACTGGGGCATTATTGAAAATGTACAACAGCTGGGGTGCCCATACAATTTTTATAAGATTAATTCTCCCGACCATCGACAGTGGTAGTTTACACTACACTAGCAGTTATGAAGAGCCAATAAACAACAGCTGCATCCATGGGGATGGACTGAAAATATGCAAACATTTTCACAGTGATAAAAAAAATATTACAATGTTTTGTGTCAGTGGTTAATGCTTTTTTTAGTACTCAATGTAATGGATGTGACTTTAGTACTCATTTTAATCTCCCCTCACTTTTGAGAGGTATTCACTTACTTTCTGGCATGTCTCTAGGACAGTAAGTGATGGGAAATCTCCTCAATGAGACACAAGGCAAAATAAAAAAAATATGTGACAGGGGTTCCAAACCTTCCTTACTCTATCGACAAATAATAAGGGAATATAATAGAAATAAATGTGTTGAATAATCCTAAGAAAGTGATTTTGAAAAAACAACACCTGTAATTTTTTACAGTTCATAAACCTCACAACCCCTACCACATCCCACATCACCCACAATATCAATATAATGTTAACAATTGGATTTGTGGAAAGAGGACTGGACAAGGGCAGATGTAAAATGAATGCCATAATAATTCCATTGGCCACTGTGGGACTCCCCTACTCTTTCTTTCCTTCTATAGCAGATCTCTTTGCTCTTTGGATATCCAAACAGATAAGACCTTTGTCAGAGCACTCTTATCTGTCTTCTCACACCTGTACAATATTTTTACTGGCTTCAGTTTGGCAGGGAATGTGAACTTTCCTTATATTGCAGAAGTTGGCAGGATTTTCAAGCAGCGCATAGTAGAAAACAGACACAAATGTCCATCTGAATTATGCTTTTATTGATGTTTATATGAATTCTATTGTTAGTCATTGTTTCATATCTCATTTTTGCCTTTTCAGGGAAAGCTTGATCACAAGGGCACCAACTTCCCAGCCTCCCATGCCTACTGACTGTGATGGAAGAACTTGATAGTAATGTGAGGTAAGACAGCTTAAAGTTACATTAAAGCTTCATTTTTTTTTAAATTAAAATAACAAACATGTTTACTTACCTGCTCTGTGCAATGGTTTTTCACAGAGCAGCCCCGATCCTATTCTTCTATCATGATCAGGGGTCAGGCTTGAAGACCAGTTGCTATAGCAGTAGCGGGATTGCCACCGACCAGCAGGATAGGTACACAGGCAGTCACCCCAGCAGATGATGCAGGCTCATCTGAGGTGCGGAGTCTGAGTACTAACCGTTGTTCACCAGAGCTCCTGATGGTGGAGATGGATGTTGCTGTGTGTTAGTACCAGATCGCAGTCCTCAGTATCGCCCTACCAGGAGGTGAGCAAGCCGGGGTCCAGAAGCGGATAAGCAGGTAAGGATCAAACAGAAGCGTGGTCATTAAAACAAGCCAAAGTTCAATAATGAGTAGTTGCAGGTTGGGATCAGGCAGAAGCGTAGTCAAGGTACAAGCCAAGGGTGGATAACAAGTGGTAGCGCAATATGGACGTCAGTAGGCAAGACAAGAGTGAAATACTGGCTGAAGAGAGCACAATAATCTGCAAACAGGAAGTGCAAAGACATGGCATAAATCAGTAAGTTCATTGGAGCAAAGAGTTCAAGGTTCAGTAGAAGTAAAGCACCAGGCGGGGTTATCCAATTGATCAGACAGGGTGCTGTCCAGCATCTCATGCAGCTTAGCGAGAAGAGTCATCACCAGACACAGCAGAGGTCCCATTTTCAAGTCCAGGCCCTGACATCTTTTGGCATTGCAGGTTCCTCCTCTTCAGCAAATGCCTCCATGGAAAGCCGCTTTTCATGGGAGCACCCTGCATGCTCGCTCCTGAGCCACTCTGCCTGCATCTATTGACACAGAGCAGGCTTTTTGGCCCCACCCTCCCTCGCTCAGCACAGCATTTAATTGACAGCAGTGGGAGCCAATGGCCCAGGGAGGAGGGAGACAGCGGTGAGAGCCGCTGCTCTCGCAAACATCATCGGATTGGGTTTAGGTAAGTATAAGGGGGGCTAGGGGGATTTTGCAGCACAGAAGGTTTTACACCTGTGCATAGAAAGTATTAAGGTAAAAAATGTTAAAGCTTTAGAAGCACTTTAATAAGATTTGTTGGCAAATTTTATTTAAATTAAAATGTATGATAGTCTATAAATGCCCACCACTCCCAACCTCACCCGCTCCCTCCCAGTAAAAATCACTAGCTCTTAGTACGTGCCAGAGTTGCCTGTAAAGAAAAAAAAATAGATTTAAACTTTCCTTACCCCCTCTTCCACATTGCTTGTGTGACATTATAATACTTCCAGGAAGATTCTCGGAAAATACAGAACAGGCAAAATCCCACAAGAAGATACTCTAGTCCAGGGGTCTCCAAACTATGGCCCTCCAGTTGTTCGGGAACTACAATTCCATCATGCCTAGTCATGTCTGTGAATGTCAGCGTTTTACTATGCCTCATAGGATGTGTAGTATCACAACCACTGGAGGGCCATAGTTTGGAGATCCCTGCTTCCATTGCAAGAGCAACTTCTCATGAGATGTGGGCTTCTCTGTACTCAACACAACACTATTCTTCTTGCTGGAAGAAATGTTACATCATCCTACCCAAGGCACAGTGGGCAGAAAACTGAGGTAAGGTAAGCATATATCTAACTTTTTCCTTGAGGCCTCATACACACGGATGTTTCTTAAAAAATAAACAAAATGTCGTGCCCGACGTCAAGGAAAAAAAAATCGGCGTTTTTCGGCGTTATGCATCGGCGTTAGTGAGCGTTGGCGTCAATAGGCGTTTTTTAAAAAAAATCATCCCTCTGCTATTTTTCAACCTAAAAACGTTGGCGTCAAAAAACCGGTACGGCGTTAGTTGGCGTTAGTGAGCGTTTTGCGGCGTCTGCGTCAAAAAACACCAAAACATTACAGCCTCAGAACATGTTGGCCGTGGGTTCTAGTTTCAGCTCACTAACGCCGACGTCATCTACAGCTCAAAAATGTCTGTGTTTTTATGGGGCCATTGACTAACATGGAGAGCTGCAAAAAACGTCAGAAAACGCCAGCGTCAAAAAACGTCCGTGTGTATGAGGCCTTATAGGTACCTTTTGCATATACAGCTGCATGCAGGAGATTTATATGGTGGGTGAAGGTGTTTAGAGCCTAGACATTGTAAGCAACTCTTATGCTGTTTGCACGGTCTGCTTTAACTGCAAGACCATGAAATCTATCAACCTATTGTATGTGTTATCTCCCATAACCTATTGAAAGATCTGCTTGAATGTCTGAATTACTTATTATTAGCAAATCTTCAGTCCTCCTTCCAAGAAAATAAAATAGAGAATGTTTCAGTCAGACAGCTATTATACATTATATTTTGAGCTGGTAACAATTACTCAATTGATTAAATAGTTCTAGGATGCTTACATATTTTGTTCTGATGTGCAATTGCTTGTCTTAGTATTTACAGCATATAACAGCACCCATTCTAGGAATACAGTTATTTTTATAACAATAGTATAATGGCACCTTCAAAGGATTGTCTACTATTAGAATAATGATGATAACCAAGCTTTTGGTTATGGTGATAATGAGATAAATGCGTGCCATATCCATAGTTGATGTTCCTAGCTCAGCCTCAAAGATATACTCGCTTTAGCGCTAAAATACAGCGAAAGCAAAAAAAAATCACTCAATATATTTGAAAGATACATGCATTTTTGTAAATAAAATCTACCTTGAAGTAAAACAGCAGGACAATTTTCCTTCTTTGTTGGATAGAATGGGGATATGTTTTTTTTTTGTCTGCTAAGCTTGGGAATCATTGAATAAATCTCACCATTTACATTGTACCATCCTGACAGTAGCTACAAATGTCCTGGGCTCACAGGAGACCAAGGTGAACCGTGTAAATGTTTGGATGGCTTTTCATAAAGTAAAAACATATCTAAACTGAAGGCCTACTCTGGGCTCAGCCCTCTCCCAGGAAGTGACACCACCCTTCCCTGCCCCAACCCCTCAAGTCCCCGTTCCCATCCCCAGGGTTCCCCCAAAATGCATTTTTTTTTTTTTACATATATACTTACCTGTTCCAAATGTCATCTGTCTGCCACCTAATCCCCCTTTTAGGCCTGCCCACAGGAATATAACATATTTAAGCATTGGTAATGGCTGTTATCCTAAATATCACTGCAGGGCAAAAGTTCTCAGCATAATTACAACTTCACACAATCTGTTGTGACTGTGGAAGTACCTATCAGTGAAGGTCTTGTGCATTTCAAAGTAATGCTCTATGAAAATCTTTGAGGCACTGTGTGCTAGAATGTCGGTAGGCAGCTTAACAGACAGGAGGAAACTTGAAGGATCGAGTGTGTGTGTGTGTGTGGCTATGAATATTCACAGTAAAAAATAGCTGGAAAAGGGAAGGTGACACTGAAATTGAGGAGCTGCTGGATCTAAATGGTGGGTGAACAGAATTAGGCCTCTTGAACACAAATGAAATAAAATAAATCCATGCTTGTATCTATGTAGAGTTTTTTTTTTTATTTGTTTTATTTAGGGATTTGAACACAGTTGCACAGTAGAGATAAGCCAAACACACTTCTATTCGGTTTGCAGCAGAACTCCATAGAAGTCTATGGGAGCCAAACAGGAAAAATCAAAAGTGCCCATTTTGAAGGCTTATATGCAAGCAATTGGCTATAAAAGAGATGTGGGGGTCCAGGAACTGCCCTGGGGACATGTATCAATGCAAATTAAAAAAAAAAAACAATAGTTTTTTCAGGAGCAGTGATTTTAATGATGCTTACAGTGCAACAATAAAAACAAAAAAATCCTTTAAATATGCCAGGGGGGTCCCCTTAGTCTGCCCGTAAAGTGGTGCATCTGTAGCATGCATAGAACATGCTGTAGCAAAAGTAACATTTCTAAATGTAGCCAATGGCCCTTTTAGGGGTGGCTGGTAGATGTGGTCCATCTGTCACTCTGCCCTCAATCACACAACTTTCCTTTCATCCGAAGTCACTGAACAGGCCGATACTTTGTTTTTTTGTTGTTTTACTGAGGGATTAAACTTGGATAAGGTAGGGACGACTGTGGGATGCCCAATAGATCAGAATATAGGACCATTCTATATACACCTTTGTATATACACTGCTTCTTTCTTCAGCACTGACACTTGTGGACCGTTACACTCCTTTACTTCCCTCCTTCACAACACTTGCTTCTTCACAGTTAGGCCTGAAGGGAAATTTATCAAGCCTCCCTTATATCTTCCTCCACCCTAGCTAGCACATGGTGAGGCCTGCACTCCTGTCAGCAGGACCTCTGGACTGCCCATTACAGGCAAGGGCCATGGGCCCTTAAGGTGTAGCAAAGTTCAATGCTGCTAGCAGGGTTTTGATGGACTACTGCTCCCAGCCCATCCTCTTACAGGCCACTGTACTTACCTTACTGTCCAATGACACCGCTCCCCTGACTGGCTCGTCCAACTCCCACAGACTGTCCACTGTCTCCTCCCAGCCCGCTCCAGTCCCCTACTCCAGCTCCCAGGGTCTGTCACTCACCGATACCAGTGGAGCCGTTAAAGAGCCTTTCTTGTAGCCTCTCTGTTGCTCTCCTGCTCCTTTGTGCTGCACCAGGATCTCTCTCTCCTCCTGGCTGCACCCAAGCTTCCAGGCCTCAAGGTCACCCCCAGACTGGGGGGCTCCAAGGTGAGGCCTCAACAACCTCTGCTACATCTCCACTCTTCCACCTGACACCCTCCTCCCCCAGCTGGGCAGACCACAGTATTTAAGGAGGCATGCCATCTGCCAATCCAGGTTGGGGATTGGTCAGGGCTCCTTAACATACCTCAGAAAATCCCACATCCTGTTCCATCCCCTTTTCCAGAACCTTCTGGACCCAAAGGGGAGGAGTAACCAAAGGGTGTTCCTTCCTGCAGTCTCCAGCTCTTCCTGGGACTCTCCCCTGCCCAAATCAAAACATTCAGGCCTGCACAATAATCAGGCCTGCCTAAATATGCCTCTCCTAGCAAAAATGTATCATTACAGCACCTATTCATTATGGGGGTGATACATAAAAAAAAAAAAAAAAAATGTGTCAAATCACATTGAAATTGACTCACGGTTGCAATTGCCGGAACCTGGCTATTGAAAAAAAATAAAGAAAAAATGGTGCGGGGTGCCCCCCCAGTCCATACCAGACCCTTATCTAGGGATGTAGCACCCCTGCCCCAAAGCACCCACCCCCCCATGTTGAGGGCATGTGGGCTGGTATGCTTCAGAAAGGGGGTGCTCCCTCTTGCCTGAACTGCTGGGCTCTGTGCTCGGATAAGTGTGTGATATGGATTTTGGGGGGCCCCATGCTGTTTTTTTCTTATTTTGGCATGCAGTTCCCCTTAAAATCTATACCAGACCCAGGTCCGAAAGTTCCTGGACAACAGGAGTCCTGTGATTCTGTTTGTGTGATTTTGCAGAGATTTGGCGGGTGGCAATTGCGGCAAAATCAAGCCGTGATTGGGGTGCGATTATAAGTAATGGGATCACAAGCGCGTCCCACAATTTGTGGCGATTCGGGAATCACAGGCAGAATCACTGTGATTCACATACGCGATCCAGAATGCCAAGGTGTGAATAGAGCCTTATCAGAGTTAGAGCGTTTTTACAGCTGAAAAACTCCTCTTAAGGCTGGGTTCACATTGGTGCGAACACAAGCATTTTCGCCGCATTGCTGTGCAGATCACATGCGATGTCTGTGTTATGCGTCTTGAGCCATACAAACTGTATGGCTGAAATCGCATCACATTCCCACGAAAATGGTGCAGGACCCTTTTTTTGGTCCACACTGGAATTGGATCGCATGGGTGTTCACACCCATGTGATCTGATTCTTGTACCATTTGTCATTTCGCACGGCGATCGGCGAACCAATCTGGGGGTGTCATTAACTTTCTATTGACACCCGCAGCGGTTCGTATAGGGCAGTGTGAACTGCCTGCGAGAGACATGCGATGGGGGAACACACAGGAATTGCGATGGTTCCCGCATCGCATATGTGTGAACCCAGCCTTAAACCCACAAGTTTTGTTTTTTTTTCCAGCCAGAAAATGCCGCTGCCAAAAAAACGCTGATAACAACCTATGTGCATGGACACATAAGATAACATGCTGGGGATTTTACTGGCCATAGAAAAAAAAAAAACGTCTGAAGCCAAAAACACCAGTTATAAAAAAGTCCAATTTGCATGAGGCCTTTTTTATTGTTTACACAAAGCAGGTGTTTCTAAGCTGTTAGAAACTGAAAAATACCCAACTTTATAGTCTTTGTTGTGATCTTTGAAGATCTTTCAGAAAGAATTACTTTACAATACATGCTGCTGCTTGTCAAGAACATGTAAATATCTTAATGTCCATAGTCTGGGCATAGGTTGTTTTTTTTTTTGTTTTTCTACTCTCTAGACTAAAGCATCAGGGGCTAAGTTATGAGCTGTATTACTGAATCACAATCCAAGCTCTATTACTTGCAATTGGTGGCTTAGTGTTCTGCTAAGCCTGGGACACATACCTTCTGTCACATCATTGTTTTTCTTCATATGCACCTCAAAACTGACTTCTTAACAGAAACATTTATCAAACATTAAATCTAAGCAATTATAGAAAGGATGGACTTTATAGGCACTAGTTATGTTAAAAATAGAAAAGAAAAATATTATTACAAAAAGTTTTTATCATAAAACAGGATATACACAAAAAAGGAGTTATACAATACATATATTCGCATTTCTAGTGTCTCCAGAGAAATAGCCACCAGATGCTCTGGTAGTCACTTTGTAGATATGAATCTTAATGTACAGAACAGCTCTATATGTTTTGCGACAACTCGCTTCTTCGGGAGCTGAATGATCTGTTTACTGAAGAATGGAGACAATATGACAGTAAGTATCTATATCTTAGAAATATCAATATTAATTATCAAAAATGTACATTGCATAGATAAGTTTATATAAACACAATATAACATGACCATCGGGTAAGCCCACCCCCGCAAAAGGAAAGAACACCATATAGACGTGGGGACATGTCCTTAGTACTCAAGAATAAGAGAAAAGTCACACGCCTGTATCTGTGTGCAAGATAGAAAGATAGATAGAAAGGACAATGTTAAAAGTGTTGTTTTATCTTTACAGCTAGTCTGGATACAAGTGTAAAGCTCACTAATTGTAGCGTTCCACCTACCAAATTACTCACTAAGGTACTAGACTCGATATTGAGTAACATGCACATGTGGCATAATAATAATATAGTACTGGGATCCTATCCACCACAAGAAATAAACAATAAACATAGTTGTCACCCTTTGTAGAAAAGATTTATAAGACTGGGTTTCATTGAGTCCTGGAGGAAAGGTGGCATTAAGACGCTCCACTCATTTTGCCTCCTGTCGCAAATTTTTTTTATCTCAGTCGCCACCTCTCGGGTCCTTCGGAATAACCGCCAGAACCCAGAAGGTGACCACGGATGAATCAAATCTGTGGTAGAAATCCAAATGCCTACTCAGAGGCGTGAGCATTTTTCCATTGGTGGACATGTTCTTTAAGTCTTTGTCTAAGTTGGCAGATTTTTTTCCCAACATAGAATATGCCACACGTGCATGTCATTAAATACACAATTCCTTGGGTGCCACAATTTGCCCTGAATTTTGGGCAGAATGGTTCACCGTTGGGGAGTGTAAAAGTGGATCCCGTTGATATCCAAGGGCAGAACATGCATTCTCTGCATCTATAGGTACCTTTATTAGTGCTACGAATTGCCGATGCTGAAGTGTAGTGACTATTAGTCAGCCTATCCCTCAGTGACATAGATAGTTTGAAAACAATTTGTGGTCTCTCCTGGAAGTATTTGGCCAGTGTAGGATCATTGCACAGTATATGCCAATGTTTGGACAATATAGACCGAAGTTGTTGGTGTTGGGCAGAATACTGTGTGATGAATCTCACAGTGGTCTGGTCCTTCTCCTTTTGATTGGGTTTATATAGTAGGTCGCTGCGAGATTGTTGCAGTGCCCTATTATATGCTTTCCGCAGGAGTGACTTAGAATATCCTCTCTGTAATAACCATTGTTGTAAGAGTTTGGCTTGGCATTTAAAATCACTAAGATGTGTACAATTTCTTCTTAGCCTGATGTACTGGATGTCTCTCCTATAAGATTCAGTGAGGACGCCTTTCGTATATTATCCCGTGACGTTGTTAGAGCGTCGCTGGATGATATATTTGGGTTAGTTTTCCTCTTCCTGGTCTGGTGACACTCTAAGTAGTGTGTCATAAGACGGGTTGTGGTTGTTGAAGCCAGATATAACAGGTTTGTAACCGTATATGACACGTTACTAGGATGTGACCGGTTTATGAAGGTCCTCTCTGGTGTTTAACAAAAGTTTGATAGATACAGTGACTCCCTATCCGACTGATTATCAGTGATGTGAAGTCGTAGCCGT
>BLSH010105655.1:549229-593874 GCA_018402905.1 Glandirana rugosa | reverse complement strand
GGCTGGTGACAGGTACTTGGGTAATCTGATGGGCTGTGACAGGTACTCGGGTACTCAGATGGGCTGGTGACAGGTACTCCGGTACTCAGATGGGCTGGTGACAGGTACTTGAGTACTCTGATGGGCTGGTGACAGGTACTCCAGTACTCAGATGGGCTGGTGACAGGACCTTTAGTGGGTTGGTGACAGGTACTCTTTATTACTGGGGGAGCAAACAGCGTGCTTGGTGTATACTTTAAGCAGTAACGAGCTGTTACTGCAATGTCCTCCTCACACACGATCCCTTAGGGGCACGCACAAGCGCCCTGCACGAGGACAGTACATGTGACAGACTGTGATTGGACACAGCCGGTCATGTGGTAAAGAAACATTTTTTATAGGCTCTTTACACTGATCGGGGATGGGCTGTGTCCGAGATAGCTAGCAATGCTCTGTCTGTGGTTTGCTTAAACCATTTTACCAAGTGTTCAAAGCCAGTAAGAGAATACCCCTCAAGTGGGTAGTACTAAAGTGAAGTAATTTACGGTTATCTCCAGGCATCGAATGGGAACCTACAATATGCTACTCTAATTTCCCCCAAAGGGCGCATTCTCCCATCTCGCAAAAAAGCTAGTATCTCCACCCATCGCCCAAAACCTAAAGAAGAACAGGGATTCACCCAGAGTTAACCAATAAAAACCACCTAAATTTGACAAGTCACCAAATTTCTTTAAATCTGCTATTAGGTTGGGTAGGGATATCACCAGTTTGGAGTTATAATAGTGTACCCTCCCATGCTCGCCCTGGGGGAATCTACTTGGGCCTCAGTATCTGGTCGGTGTGATTTGGTTCCACAGGTGAGCCTCATCGTGGATTTATGCATGCATATATATATGAACATATACACATAGATGTTTTCTTCCTTTTTTCAAGATGTTAAATGCATGTATACTAATTTATGTCATTACTTGTAGTGTATAGCTCGGAAAAAGACTGTGCATATTCTCCTGAAGAAGCGGCCATGCCGCAAAACATGTTGGGAAGCACAGATCATTACCCTGTGAGAACTTGAAATAATCCCCTTTGGGAATAAATTGTATATATTGCTTGTCTGTTTGTTTTGTTTTAAATATTTCTATGTGTAAACTTTGTATCAAAATAAATATCTAAATTTTAAATGAATTTAATTGTGTAAGCCTATTGTGGTACCATTAAAATCCCACAGCCCCATCCTGTACCCTTTTTGATTGTTTATTAAAAAGCTATATTTATTTACAAAGAAACTCACATTCAAATTTCTGTATGCTGATGAACGCATGAAACAGGATTAGGAATTATCCTAAAAAATCAAGAATTTCACTATGGACGAATTCAGAGCACTAAGGGATTTGATTCTCCTTTCAGAAGAAAACGAAAATTCCCCTTAGACCAGTACGCATCAACAGGAACACTACCCACTGACACAATTTCTCTCCCACCAGTAACTTCCTTGAGTGGAAAATTTAAACCCAAATTGAGGAAGTTCCCCGACCTAACCGCTAACATTTTGAGCCTTTTTGATAGCCACCATCAGTGACATCAAGGATATGTGACTTGACTCTGCCCAGGATAATCTCTCCACCAAACATCAGCGTGCGATCTCCAGGTTGCGGAGTCATCCCGATCTGGCGATTAAGCCCGCTGATAAAGGCGGAAATATTGTCCTTCAAACCTGGGAACAATACGTCAGGGTGTGTACTGACATCCTGTCGAACCAGTCTTGGTACCAACCCATTTCAGCCTCAGCCACTACGTGATTTGAAAGCGAATATAAGTCACTGATTGGTGAGGCCCATCAACGAGAATTGATAGACCAAGATACCTATGACTACCTGAACCCCTAATTTCCACAGCAGGCAACTTTTTATTTACTACACAAGGTACATAAGAACATGCATTGTCCCCCTGGTAGACCCATTGTGTCAGGCCTAGGGTCACTAACAGAAAATGCCAGTAGACTAATTGACTTCTTTATCATGCAGCATGTGATAAGTCTACCATCCTATGTGAAGGATACGGTAGAATTACTCAAACAGATTGAAGGGATGGTGGTCTGTAATGTGCAGTCATGTACCTGGTAGTAGAGCCCGTCTTTTGTAGAAGGAGACAGTGGTCTCAAGAGCGCAGTGAGGTAGGAGTGCCTCTGTAATGCAGCAGCAGACTGGACGCTGAGTGCAGATTCTGGAAGAGCTGGTAGTAGGCAGCAGAAGACTGAAGAGGCAGATGCAGGTCAGCGACCCCAGGAGCTGGATGCAGAGGCAGACTAAAGCAGAGTGAAACAAGCCGGGTCAAACACGGATAGGCAGATAAGGCATAACAGCAGGCAGAGAGTTATCAAAAGGCAAGCTGGATTCGGCAATGGGTATCAGGCAGGTTAGACTTATGAGCAGAGTCAAGGCAAGCCGGGTCAGGAGAGGAAAAGGCAGAGGAGTCAAACAGGCCAAGGTTAAATCAGGTAGTAGGTATCAGCAGGTTCAGGAATAACAGGACAAGCTGCAGATCAGACAGCAATGCACAAGTGCAGTTGCTGTCCTTTTAAAGGCCCCTGGGCTCCAAAGCAGATTAGGGCCCGCACACGCAGCGCACACGCACGCGCCGGCGATCAGCCAGGGGAATCCCTGTGTGAACCCGCATGCGCATGTTCACAAGCTCGCGTGGCTGCAGTGACATTCTGGATCCCTGACATTGTCCCTTCCCAAGGGGCAGCCTCCGGATGCCCATCTGTGCTCTTTTCTCTGGATGGGCATGGAAAAAGGCCTGGCCCAACTTCTTGCATGGATATTGCACTCAGACTCCCAGGAATTATCCTCCGGACCATAACCTTTCCATTTTATCAAAAACTGTACTTGGCCTTGTCATCTCCTGCAATCAAGAACAGTCTCTACCTCATATTCCTCATTTCCAACAACTAAAACATGTTCTGGTGGTCTGGATCCTCTATCAGGGAAGGGATCAGTTACTGTAGGTTTCAATAAGGCAACATGAAATACAGGATGAATTTTCAATGAGTCAGGTAAGGAAAGTTCATACGATGCCTCATTTATCACTCTTTTCACCGGGAATGGTCCAATGAATTTGGGTGCCAGCTTCTTGGAGGGACAAGCCAACCGGAGGTTCACTGTGGAAAGCCATACCCAATCACCAGGTTGCAGATTCAATTCTCCCCTTCTTCTCTTGTCTTTTGTTGTCTGCTTGTGCTTTAGCCACTGACTCTTGGAGAAATTTGTTGTGCCAGCTTAGAAAGTCCACTGTGTTCTATACTGCTGGAACTGGGGAATCAGGAATAAGGTTAGGCAAAAATGACAGATGAAATCCATAATTTGCAAAAAATAGAGATTGGCCCGTGGCTGAGTGACTGGCATTATTGTATGCAAATTCTGCAAGTGGTAGCAAGCATACCCAGTCACCCTGGGAAAACGACCTGAAACAACGGATATATTGCTTTAGAGTCTGATTGGTGCATTCTGTCTGCCCATTGGTTTAAGGGTGATAAGCTGAAGAAAATGCCAACTTGATCTGTAGTAGTTCACATAAGGCCCTCCAAAAACGTGACGTATATTGTACCCCACGATCCGACACAATGTTTGCAGTTACTCCGTGTAATCTCACAATTTCATTGATAAATACTCGAGCAGTCTGCACAGAGGATGGGGTGCATTTCAGGGGCAAAAAGTGGGCCATTTTTGACAGACGATCTACTACTACAAATATTGCCGTGTATCCTTCAGACGGTGGGAGTTCAACAACAAAGTCCATAGAAATCATCTGCCGCGGTCTGTCTGGAATGGGTAAAGGTTTGAGCAATGCCCAAGCGGCGTTTTACTAGTTCAGAGGTCTTATGGATACCAAAGTGGCCTGCCAGTGGATTGTGATGCAAACATTTCAAAACATGTACCTCTACGTTCTCTGGAACAAAAAATTGGTCTCCCTTCCACAGCAGGTTATCTCGGCATTTGAGAGTCACTCCCGTGGCACTGGAAATGTTCGTAGAGGCCTGTTTGATCTGAGACAGGAGATCTGCCTGTAAAAGAAGGAAATTACCTGCCAGCAAAATACTGTCAGGAACAGAGAAATCCCTGGGATCATCATACATTCAGGATAAGGCATCTGGCTTTGTGTTCTTTGATCCAGGGTGGTACGTAATGTGGAAGGAAAATCATGAGAAAAACAAGGCCCATCTAGCTTCTCGAGATCTTAATCTTTTAGCTGCTCTTAAATACTCGTGATTCTTATGGTCAGCATATATCAAAATAGGATGGGTTGCGCCTTCCAACAGGTACCTCCACTCCTCCAAAGTGGCTTTGATGGCCAACAACTCCCGATCCCCGACGTCATAATTTCTCTCTGCTGAAGAAAGTTTTCATGAGAAAAATGCCACAGGGTGCATCATGTCTTTGCTTCCTTGGCGTTGGGAAATAACTGCCCTTACTGCTATCTTGGAACCATCTACTTCAAGGATAAAGGGCAGTGATGGGTCAGGATGACTCAGGATTGGGGCAGACATGAAAAGTCCCTTTAATGTTTCAAAGGCCCTTTGGGATTCAGGATTCCAGCAGAAACATAAGTTTTGCTTGGCCAGCTGTGTGATGGGGGGAAATAATGGTAGAAAATCCCTTGAAGAATTTCCTATAAAAATGTGCGAACCCCACAAAGCGTTGTACCCCTTTTTTGTCTGTGGGTACTGGCCAGTCAATTGCAGCAGACACTTTTTGAGGATCCATCTTGATTCCTGTTGGGGAGATAATCAAGCCCAGAAACTGGATGCTTTCCTGCTCAAATTCACATTTCTCTGGTTTAGCAAACAACTTGTATTGGCGGAGTCTCCCTAGCGCACAGTTGACATGTACTCGATGTTGGTCACGGGATCCAGAGAAAATCAAAATATCATTTAGATAGACGATCACAAAAATATCCAAAAAGTCTCTGAACACATCATTAATGAAATGTTGAAATGTGGCAGGGGCATTACAGAGCCCAAAGAGCATCACCAGGTACTTGAAATGCCCAAACCTGGTGGGAAAAGTTGTTTTCCTCCCGTCCCTTTCTCTGATACGTACCAGGTTGTAGGCCTCCCTCAAATCCAGCTTGGTAAAAATATGAGCATATCTCAGTCTTTGGAATAGCTCAGTTATCAAGGGAAGGGGATAGCGGTTCTTTACCATGACCTTATTTAATTCTCAGTAATCCCCACAGGATGAAGAGATTGGTCCTTCTTGGTTACGAAGAATATTCCCGCTCCAGGGGGAGCTTGGAAGGGTGAATGAAACACTTTTCTAGATTTTCATCAATATAGTCTCTTAGAGCCTCCTGTTCCCGTTCAGATGTGTGAAAATGCACCCAAAGGGAATCTCGGCCCCTGGAAGAATATCAATAGCACAGTCGTATGGGCGATGGGGAGGAACTGATGATAAGGTTCAGGTACTGACTGTTGAGCTTCCAAGTCCATGTTCAGGCATAGGAGTGCTGGAGGGGTATCAGGAAGCCTGGAGATGCAATGTCTCTGACAGTATGTGGAGGAAAACTTGACTTCTGCGGATGTCCTATTGATTTGTGGATTATGGGCTTGGAGCCATGGAAGGTCCAAAATAACCAGAAAAAGTGATGGTGTCAAGGCTTAACAGTTCCTCATGATGGGCATATTTAACAGGCAGCAAGGGAGTTTCTTGGGTAACCAGTCCAGACTTGATATGTGAGCCATCAGCTAAATATACAGAGAGGCCATGTGTCTTTGGTTGCAGAGGAATCTTGTGTTAGTTGGCAAATTGTAAGTCGATAAAACAGCTGAATGCTCCAGAGTCAACAATAGCATTGACCAGAATTGTTCTTCCCGGCAACTGAAAGGAGAGAGGTAAAGCAAGATGAGTGGCATTGGCGGATAAGGTTGATAGACTGGTAGGAGCAGAGGATGGACACCTATGGGCTTTAACACGACAGTTGCCGATGTAATGGGCCGCTTCTCCACAGTACATACACAGGTTGTTCTGTCGGCAATGGAGTCACTCTTCAGGTGTCAGTGCCAGTCAAATCAGTCCTCGTTGTATAGGTTTGGGTGCATCAGAGTTGCTGGAAACAGGCATGGTCAGAACTGGACTGGGTGAGCCATGGACTGGGGCACTTGGCAACATCCAGGTAGGCCGATTAGGCTGGGCAGATCTCTCTAATCAATCTGTATGGCTCAAGTGATCAGTCCTTCCAGAGTATTGGGTATTCCTACCCTATCAAGTATGTTTTTTCAGCCCTTCAGAGAGACCCATGCAGAATTGGTGTTGCAGAGCTGCATCGTTCCATTGGGTGTCTATGCTCCAGCGTCTGATGTCTGTAACATAGTCCTCAGCCACTCTGCGGCCTTGCTGGAGCGCATGTAGGGCAACTTCTTCGGTGGTGGTTCGCTGTGAGTCATTGTATAGTTGTGCCATGGCATCAAAGAAGGTTAACAGAGTCTGTATTTGTACGCTGTTTTCCTCCAGCAGTCTGTGAGCCCAGGCCTGCGGTTCTCCTTGGAGTAGGGAAATAACAAATCCCACTTTGGTAACCTCTAGTGAGAAAGTCTGGGGTTGAAGGGCAAAGAACAGCTGGCAGGTGTTGTGAAAGGCTCGGAACTTGTCCCCGGAGAATCTTACTGGAGTAGGAACTCTGGGTTCTGGAGATAGCATGACCACAGAGAGGCCGGAGCTGGCCTGTGCAGATGTGGCAGAAGATGCAGAGGTGGATGCCATGCTGGTTGATGGTGAAATGGACTGGACCCCTGCTTGCAATTTGGTATAGCCCTCCTGCAAGGACTGGGCAGCTTGAGTAAGAGCAGAGAGATGTTAACAAATCCCCTCCATGTATGTGGTTCCTCCTGCAGGCTCAGACATGGCTGTCTGATACTGTAACGTGGAGTCATGTACCTGGTAGTGGAGGCTGTCTTTTGTAGAAGAAGACCTCTCATACAGCTCTGGCACTGAACCCACTGGAGTGGTGACAGTAGTCTCGAGCGCAGCGAGGTAGGAGTGCCTCTGTAATGCAGCAGCAGACTGAACGCTGGGTGCAGATTCTGGAAGAGCTGGTAGAAGGCAGCAGAAGACTGCAGAGGCAGATGCAGGTCAGCAACCCCAGGAGCTGGATGCAGAGGCAGACTGAAGCAGAGTGAAACAAGCCAGGTCAAACACAGATAGGCATATAAGGCATAACGGCAGGCAGAGAGTGGTCAATAGGCAAGCTGGATTCACAATGGATATCAGGCAGGTAATGAGTAGAGTCAAGGCAAGCCGGGTCAGGAGAGGAGAAGGCAGAGGAGTCAAACAGGCCAAGGTCAAATCTGGCAGCAGGTATCAGCAGGTTCAGGAATAACGGGACAAGCTGCAGATCCGACAGCAATGCACAAGTCCAGGGGAATCCCTGAGTGAACCTGCGCGTGCATGTGCACAAGCCCACATGGCTGCAGTGACAATCTGGATCCCTGACATGGTCCCTCCCGACACCCGACTCGTGACTTTGGATGTCTAAGCATTATATTCAAGTATCCCTCACGAGTTGGGCGTTGTGATGGTTCACACCTTTCTTAGAGAGCAGGACCACCATCAGTGGCCTTTCAATGACTTTCTTCTGAGACTGTTGTTGTTTATATTGACGCACAATTGGTTTACATTTGACAGCTCCCACTACCTCCAGGCACAAGCCGTAGCCATGGGCAGCTGCAGTGCACCGGCCTAAGCCAACCTGTACCTGTGGGGTGGGAGCGCAACATATTTTTGGATGACCTGCTAACTGAATACAATTGCCATGTGTCCGTATGACTACGTTATATTTAGAATATTTTTATTACATGGACGGGTACTCAGCAAATGCTGACTTCCTTTCGTCCACCTATTGAACAACAAAAGATTCAAACTCAGATTTACTGCCTCTAGCCATAATGAAACCATTTCATTCCTTGATCTTCAAATTTCCAAAGACCCTGAGAATTGCCTTGCAACCTCATTATATTGCAAGAATACTGCAGGCAACACCATCTTACATGCCTCTAGTGGCCACCCACGGTCAGTGATTTTAAATGCCAAGCCAAACTCTTACAACAATGGTTATTACAGAGAGGATATTCTAAGTCCCTCCTGCGGAAAACATATAATAGGGTGCTGCAACAATCTTGCAACAAACTACTATATAAATCCAATCAAAAGGAGAAAGACCAGACCACTGTGAGTTTCATCACACAGTATTCTGCCCAACACCAACAACTTCGGTCTATATTGTCCAATCATTGGCATATACTGTGTGATGATCCTACACTGGCCAAATACGTCCAGGAGAGACCACAAATTGTTTTCAAATGAGCTATGTCACTGAGGGATAGGCTGACTAATAGTCACTACACTTCAGCATCTGCAACTCGTATTACTAATAAAGTTACCTATAGATGCGGAGAATGCACGTTCTGCCCTTGGATATCAACGGGATCCACTTTTACACTCCCCAACGGTGAACCATTCCGCCCGAAATTCAGGGCCGATTGTGGCACCCAAGGGATTGTTTATCTAATGACATGTGGCGTATTCTATGTTGGGAAAACAATCCGCCAACTTAATGAAACCTGATCTTATAAATCTTTCCTATGAAGGGTGACAACTATGGTATATAGATTGTTTATTTCTTGAGGTGGATAGGATCCCAGTACGATATTACTATTATGCCACATGTGCATGTTACTCAATATCGAGTCTAGTACCTTGGTGAGTAATTTGGTAGGTGGAACGCTAAAATTAGTGTCCTTTACACTTGTATCCAGAGCAGCTGTAAAGATAAAACAGCACTTTTAACATTGTTATGTTATGTTGTGATGTGTCATTTTAATGTTACTTTCTTTCTTTTCTAGGGAATAGTTTATTTCCTTTGCTTTATACTATGCCATGACCATCGGGCTCACTCCCTCCCTGCAATGTGAGCATACCATATGACGTGCGGCCGGATAGCCACAGCCGTGCATGCGCCCTTGTGGACCCAGCGACTGTGGCAATTGGGCTGGCTGTGTGTCCCCCTTTCCCTTTTTGGCTGCTCTTTTCTCCCTGTGCCCCCCACCAAATCGGCATGTGGGGTGGCTCCTAGCCCCTCCCTGTGGCTATGTGCAGTGAATTCCACTCAATGCAGTGAGTGAGGGTGCCACTAGGGGAGTGGGTCTCCGTGTCCAGCCCCAGTGGTGTGCTCTGTACACTTATTCAGCTGCCACTGGCCTCTAGTGGCCGATGCGCATGCGAGATGGGTGTGGGATGAGCGCATCCACTCCCCAAGCTGAATCAGGAGTTGTTGGAGTAATTACTCTACACCCTGATTGGGTCATGTTATAAGGCTCACATTGAGCCTTTACGCATGCAGCCTGCCCTATAGTCTTCCTACTAGGAATTACGTTTTAATGTAAGTAAACCATTGGAACCAAGCTTGTTCCCACCCCCCTTTCTCTTCCCCACTCACTTTAATAATTGTCTGCTGTTAGTACAATTTATTGTTTCTTTATAGAGTACCTTGCTGCCATTTTATTCAGATGCTGATCTATTATGACCATACCTTAGTGTATGGAAATCTTCTATATACCTCTACATCCGTTTGAATATTTTTGACCTAAAAGACAGCAGGCACTAGTGAATCATGCCAGCATAGGTGAGGATGTCTTTACTCCCCCTTCCCACTCCACCCCTCTGTCATTCACCCCCCTTCCCCCCCAACCCTTTTCCTTCTACCCTCCCCTCCCCCCTCTCCATCATACCTAACTCCCTTTATGCTTCTCTTATGATAGTTTCCAGCACTACAATACCCACTACATTTTTATACTGATTCTGGCAATACTTTTACATATCTTCTATTTTGTTATATACTTTCACAGATTGCAGGTGGAACTAATCCCCCTGCCTATTGTCTTGCTTGTATTTTCATATCTACCTAAGTACTACAGTTTACTGGCCACCTGTTATAATGCATGTGACCTTGTGTGGGTAAGTAGGGCTATATGACTCTTTTTCCGTAAGTGTCAGCCCTCCATGTCCCTTGTCTGGCCTTCACTCTGTTATATGTTATATTTGAATCTTTCTTTGTGGCATGTCATGTTGACATCTGGGAACTTGGCTGCATATACTATCTTTATATCTTGCACGCAGATACAGGCGTGTGACTCTCCTCTCTTTATATGTTATTCTTGAGTAATAAGGACATATCCCCACGTCTATATGGTGCTCTTTCCTTTTGCCGAGGTGGGCTTACCCATTGGTCACGGCATGTTATATTGTGTTTATATGCACTTATCTATGCAATGTACATTTTTTGATAATTAATATTGATATTTCTAAGATATAGATACTTACTGTCATATTGTCTCCATTCTTCAGTAAACAGATCAATTAGTTCCCGAAGAAGCGAGTTGTCGCGAAACATGTAGAGCTGTTCTGTACATTAAGATTCATAATTACAGCATGACTACCACCACCAGAGCATCTGGTGGCCATTTCTCTGGAGACTGTAGGAATGCGAATATATGTATTGTATAACTCCTTTTTTGTGTGTATCATGTTTTTATGATAAAAACTTTTTGTAATAATAAACATTTTTTCTATTTTTAACATAACCAGTGTCCATAAAGTCCATCCTTTCTATAATTGTTTCAATTTACTGTTTGTTAAGAAGTGGCACTCTGCTACTCAGCCTGCACACCCGGTAGGCCATTGTGGGTTCTAAGTGCAGTTATCCCCTGATTTTGACATTTATCAAACATTACCTACTGGCCTTCAAAGTATGCTTTGATCTTTATTGGCTGCCTTTGGAAAAAACTTTACATATATCTACTATACCAATACAGGGAGTATATTTGGAAAGAGTTTATTTCTATGCCAACATATGAGGTCTAGTGTGCATTTGCTAATAGTAGAGGACAGCTTGGATTTATGTGCAGACAACACTTCCCAGAATATGAGCAGCACATGGAAGATACTGGCAGCAAGCATGGAGAAATATAGGCTATTTGGCCACATGCCAAGCAGTTCTACAAATCTGAAGATGTAAATCACTTCAGTATTACACTGAACAAAGTTACTGAATGCTAAATGTTACATGCTGTAAAGTAAGTAAAGCATTGGATAAAACATTTCCATCTTTAAAAGGGTCACATGTTGAATAGCTTTAATTTGTGATGCTACTTGACAGAAAATGCCAGGATAATACCAGGATAAAAAGGATTACATGGATGTTCTAAGAGAAACAGTCTTTTTTTACAAGCTTTAAAACCACATTGTGTTGCACTTTATTGGGTCAACCAATAAAAGAGAAAAAAAATCATACAATCCGTTATACACAATCCTATACCCACAGTTGATCCAGAGAAAGGCGAAAAACCCCAGCAAAGCATGATTCAATTTGCTGCTACAGGATAAAAAATACCTTCCTGATTCCCAGAGAGGCAATCAGATATTCCCTGGATCAACTTTACCTATAAATGTTAGTACCCAGTTATAATATGTACATTTAGAAAATAATCCAGGCCTTTTAAAGCAATCTGCTGAGCTGGACAAAACCAGCTCTTGAGGGAGTTTTTTCCACATTTTCACAGTTCTTACTTCTGTGAAATAACCTTTCTATATTTTTGAGATGAAATCTCTTTTCCCCTAGATGTAAAGAGTGCCCCCTTGTCCTCTATGATGACCTTAAAGTGAATAACTGAACACCAAGTTCACTATATAGACCCCTTATGTATTTTGACATGTTTATCATATCCCCCTTAATCTCCTCTTCTCAAAGAGTTCCTCTAATCCAGTGGTTCTCAACTCCTGTCCTCGGGACCCACTAACAAGCCAGGTTTGCAGGATAGCTGAAATACATCACAGGTGATATAATTTGCTGCTTAGTGATTGTAGTATTCTAGTCTGCTTTTTCCCAGGTAATACTTAAAATGTGCCCTGTTAGTGGGTCAAGAGGACCGGAGTTGAGAACCACTGCTCTAATCTATCCTCATAGCTGAATTCCTCCATGCCTCTTATCAGTTTGGTTGCCCCTCTCTGCACTTTCTCCAGTTCCAAAATATCATTTTTGACAACTGGTGCCCAAAACTGCATATTCCAGATAAGGTCCTACTAATGATTTGTATAGGGACAGAATTGTATCTTTCTCTCTGTAGTCCATACCTCTCTCAATACAAGAAAGGACTTTGCTCGCTTTGGAAACCAAAGCTTGGCATTGCATGCTATTATTAAGCTTATGATCTACCAAAACCCCCAAATCCTTCTCCATCATTGATTCCCCCAGTTGTACTCCCCCCTAGTATGTATGATGCATGCATATTACTAGTCCCCAAATGCATAACTTCATATTTATCAACATTAAACCTCATTTGCCATCTAGCTTCCCAATTAAAAAGTGTATAGAGGATGACTTGGAAGTTGGAGACATCATGTAAGGATGCTATTCCACTGCATACTTGGTGTCATCTGCAAAGACTGAAATGGTACATTTAATCCCAAACCCTATATCTTTTTTAATGATATTAAAAAGTAAGGGTCCCAACACTGAACCTTGCGGGACACCATTGATAACCATAGACCATTCAGAGTTAGAATCATAAACCACTACTCTGAATTTGGTCTTTTAGCTATTTTTATATCCATTTACAAACTGATCTTTCCAAGCCAGCAGACCTTACCTTACACATTAGCTGTGTGTGGGGAACTGTGCCAAACCTTTATGCAAAATCCAAGTATTCCACATCCACAGCCACACCTCTGTCCAAGGTTTTACTTACCGCCTCATAAAAGGAAATCAGGTTTGTTTACTTCTGTCTTTCATGAATTCATGCTGTCTGTTGCTTAAAACATTTTTTTTCCAGCAAGAACTCATCTATTTGGTCTTTTACTAAACTCTCCAGTATCTTCCCAGCTATAGAAGTTAAACTAACAGGTCTATAGTTACTTGGTAAAGACTTTGATCCCTTTTTTAAATATAGACACCACATTGGCCCTACACCAATCCAGTGGTACCATTCCAGTCATTAAAGAGTCCCAAAAAGTTAGAAACAATGGCCTTGAAATGACAGAGCTCAATTCCTTTAGGATCCGTGGGTGGATGCCATTTGGTCCAGGGGCTTTATCCACCTTTATTCTGTCTAAATATTTCTGGACCATATCACTTTGGAGCTATTGTGGATCATTTGGGGCTGTGTCAATACCACCCCGATTATGGACATGAGCTCCCCCATTCTCCGGAGCTGTAGAAAGAATTTAATAAATTTGCCTTTTCTTAGTCCCCAGTCATCCACTCTAGATTATTTTTGTAATGGGCCTACATGCTCAGACCTGACCTTTTTAATATAGTTGAAGAATTTTTTGGGGTTTGTCCTACTATGTTTTGCAAACTGTCGTTCGTCTTTAATTTTTGCGTCCCTGATTTACTTTTTACATATTCTGTTATATTCTTTGTAACATTTGAACACTGATAGAGTTCCTCAATTTTTATATTTTTTTAGAAGCTCTTTTCTTATTATTTATAGTTTTTTTTAACTTTGGCCGCGAGCCACATAGGTTTTATTTTTAGCCTTTTAAACTTATTGCTCATAGCATTATACTTTGCAGTGAGTTTGCATACATTCTTTTTGAAGAATTCCCATTTCTGTTCTGTGTTCATCAATGCCGATATTCCTTCCAAGTTTTGGGGAGCAGCCCTCACCCTTGGAAAATTTGCTCTCTTAAAGTTAAGTGTTTTTATCTTTTCAATATGTGCTTGTTGCTTACAGCTAACATTAAATTAAATCATGCTATGGTCACTGCTACCCAGATGTTTTTTTTTATATGAATATTGGCAATAAGCTCTGCATGATTTGAAATTACCAGGTCCAGCAGAGCACCATTCCTAGTTGGGACCTCAATAAACTGGACCATAAAATTGTCTTGTAATAGGTTTATACATTTTGTCCTTTTAGGACTCATACACACAAACGTTTTTACAGCTGCGTTTTTTAGCTATTTTTACAGCTTAAAAAAACACCTCTCCATGTTATTCAATGGCCTCATACACACACAGACGTTTTTGAGCTGTAAGTGGCATAGGCATTTTTAAGCTCCAAAAAAACCACAGGACCAGCGCGTTCTGAGGCTCCAGCGCTAGAGCTGTAAAAGTGCAGGCGCCGGTAAAAGCTCAAAAACGGGGCTTAGCGTTGTATACACAGCTTTTCTCAGTCTCTATTCAAAAGCAGTGGTTCCCTACGGGAGCCCATTGATTTGAATAGAAGTTACACCAAAAGTCGGATCATGATGATTTGACTTGCGGTGCGACTTGTGTGCTGAGGATCTTGAAGGGGAACCCCCACAAAAATGAAAAAAAAAATTTGCGTGGGGTTCCCCCCCAAGAGATATCAGACCCTTCAGTCTGTCTATGTTTTAAGGGGAACCCCCACGCCAACAAAAATGGCGTGGGTCCCCCCAAAATCCATCCCTGACCTTTATCCGAGCACGCAGCCTGGCAGGTCAGGAAAGGGGGGGACAAGAAAGCGCCCTCTACCAGGCCACATGCCCTCAACATGGGGGGGTGGATGCTTTGGGGCAGGGGGGCCCTTCACCCCCCCACCTTAACCACTTCCGTACCGCCGGACGTCATATGACGTCCTTGGGTTTGAGTGGTGATATCTCAATGGTGCCTGCAGCTCAGATACCATTTTTTTCTTCAGACGATTCTGCATCTGATAAAAGTGGTCTCAGTGGCGGATTCGCCGCGAGATCACTTTTATCAGCGGCGGGAGAGGTGACCCCCTCCCGCCGCTTTCTGGTCATCTCCGCTGCTTACTGGACCCTGCAGCGGCGGAGATGATCCGATCCGTCTCCCCCGGTGTCTGTGAGCGTTGAGGTTCCATAACACGGTGGGGCGGAAATGACGTCAGAAGTCACGCCCGCCCAACGGTCTTAAAGGGTCCGTTTTTTTTTTTTGGGCTGTCATTTTTTTCAGATTTTTTTTTTTTTTTTGCATTTTAGTGTAAATATGAGATCTGAGGTCTTTTTGACCGCAGATCTCATATTTAAGAGGACCTGTCATGCTTTTTTCAATTACAAGGAATGTTTACATTTCTTGTAATAAGAATAAAAGTGATCAAATTTTTTTTTTAAAAAAAGAACAGTATAAAAATAAAAAGTAAAAAGCAAAATAAATAATTAAAAAAAAATAAAAATAAAGTTTAAAGCTCTCCGTCCCTCCGAGCTCGCGCGCAGAAGCGAACTCATATGTAAGCCCCGCCCACATATGAAAACGGTGTGCAAACCACATATGTGAGGTATCGCCGTGATCAATAGAGCAGGAGCAATCATTTTAGCACTAGACCTCCTCTGTAACGCAAAACTGTGAACTTGTAGAATTTTTTAAACGTCGCCAATGGAGATTTTTAAGTTGCAAAGTTTGTCGCCATTCCACGAGCTGATGCAATCTTTAAGCATGACATGTTGGGTATCATTTTACTCGGTGTAACATTATCTTTCACAATATGGAAAAAAAATTGGCCTAACTTTACTGTTTTCTTGTTTTTTAAAGCGGAGTTCCACCCTAAAGTGGAACTCCCGCTGGTTGGATTCCTCCCCCCCTCAGGTGTCACATTTGGCACCTTTCGGGGGGGAGGGGGAAGAGGACACCTGTCTTTAGACAGGTGTCCTTTTCCACACTTCCGGGAGTTCTGGCCGGCGGACGCGGCAGATGACGTCAGAAGCCGGCTCCCTCCTCCCTGCTCGCTCTGCTACTGGCCGCCTGGCCAGTAGCAGAGCGTGGCAGAGCTCGCGCATGCGCGGTAAGGTGCCCGGCGTGAAGCTGTACTGCTTACACGTCCGGGTTCCCTTACCCGCGATGGAAGCGGCTGCACCCGTCCCCCGATCCGAAGATCGGCGGCGGGTGCCGACATCGCTGGAGTCCAGGACAGGTAAGTGTCCTAATATTAAAAGTCAGCAGCTACTGTATGTGTAGCTGCTGACTTTTAATTTTTTTTTTTAGCCCGGACCTCCGCTTTAACTAAAAAAACGGAATTTATTAAAAAAAAAAGCACACTTGGAAGACCGCTGCGCAAATACGGTGTGACATAAAGTTTTGCAATGACCGCCATTTTATTCTCTAGGGTGTTAGAAAAAAAAATATATAATGTTTGGGGGTTCTAAGTAATTTTATAGCAAACAAACCTGTTTTTAACTCATAAGCACAGAATTAAAAAAACAGGCTTGGTCTTGAAGTGGTTAAAGCACCTTGTCCCCATGTTGATGAGGACAAGGGCCTCTTCTCGACAACCCTGGCTGGTGATTAAGCGTCAGATATAGACGTGAAACGCGTCAGCTTTTGTACCTGGGGTTTGTCCCCCAATATGCTCTGCTTGTATGTCATTTGATTTTACCAATAAACGGCAATTTTTGGAGTGCGGCTGTCTGAAGAACTTTTCTCAGTATCTCCTGGCTGGTGGTTGTCGGGGTCTGCGAGCAGGGCTTATCGGAATTGGTGACGTCATAAGGGGCGGGGCCTCCGGGAGATGTCAGTGGGTGGCCCCTCCCCATGTCAATATAAGTCAATGCACAGCGCAGAGACAGAAGACTCTGCAAAAGAGCAGAAGAAAGAAGACCCCGGAAAAGAGCAGAAGAAAGAAGACGCCGGAGGAGGGAGAAGAGCCAGAGAGGGAGAAGACGCTGGAGCTGATTTAATAAAATACTTTAAAAACCTGTGTAGTGTGTTTATTTTTGACATTTTAGGTGAATGGGTAGGGGTACAATGTACCCCATAGACATGTGCATGGCCGAAAAATTAGTTCGTTCATTTTCATTCCGTTTGTTTTTTTATTTTTTTGTAAATTAGGTAATTTGAAAAATTGCCAATTCTAAAATTTGACAATTTGAAAATAAGAAAGAAAATCTGAAAATTCTAAATAATAACTAACTAATAAATAACTATTAAATTATAGGTATTGGAATTTCCTTTCAAATTTGGCTGTTAGTGAACGTAACGAATATGAATTTATCCAAAATTATGAATTATCCGGAGTAACGAATGCTGCTTCTAAACGAATGGAACGTAACAAATTAATAATAATAAATAATAATAATAACAATAATAATAATAATTATAATAATAAATAATAATAATAAAAATGTTTTATTATTTTCATTTGTTACGTTCTATTCATTTAGATGTGGCATTCATTATTTCGGATAATTCATAACATTGGATAAATTCATATTCATTACGTTTACTAACAGCCAAATTTGAAAGGAAATTCCACTACCTATAATTTCCTTCTTTTGAGATATTTTATTGGTGATGAAATATAAGACATTCAGCAGTGGAGATCTAATAATACAGAGGAGCAAAGAAAGGCATCAACCTTAGTCAAGAAAATGGTCTACATAGGAGATGAGTAGTCAACGTGTAAAATTACAACAAGAATGATGCATATCAGTGGGTAACAATGCATGTTCTGTAGCCCAACCGGAAAGGGTGGAGGGGGTGTGAGAGTTGTAGTCTATAGGCTACAAGACCGGAAAGTGGAAGTCAGAAGGGAAGGGAGGTGGTGTTAGAAGAATATAGAGGGGATATCTTTGCACCCAATCTCTGGTTCTGGCTGTAGTCAGTGAAAAATGGAAGGTCCACTACCTTTGCTGGGGTCCGACATATGGCCCAGCATGGATTGGGGAGCAGGAGCTTCCAATTCCATTTGAGGTGGTGCGTGAAAGCGGTTGGTAGCATCAAGTAGGGGATAGGGCATGTGGGTATAAGTGGGCCAGAGTGGGCAAAGGCGGGGGGGAAAGATGGGAGACAATAGAGAGAAAGAGGAGAGGGAGAGGAGAAGAAAGAAAAAAAAAGGGGGGGTCTCCAGAGGGGGGTGTCTATCCAGGCGAGTATATGGTAGATGGCATCCTAGGGGGTTGCATCAACCATTATCGATTACCAATGTCTGGTCGAAGTTCGGGGGGAGACCGTGGATAATCCAAGGGTTCCAAAGCCTTTCAAACTTGGAAAGGTTGTCAAGATAGATAGCTTCAGTTTTAGTGTGTATAAATGCCTGAGTAATCCTGAGTTTACCAGGTGTCATGGAGATGGTGGAAGATTTCCAGGCCTTTGCAATGGATTGTTTCGTAACCGTTGTTACAAAAAGTAGGAGTTTAAATTGCCTATGTGTCAGCACCATGGGTTTGCTATTCAGGAGAGCAACTGCCGATAGAGGTGTATCGAACATGGTGGATTGGAGTTGTAAGACCTCAGACCATAAGCTTCGAGCTTTTGGACAATCCCACCAGATATGTAAGTGGGTGCCTCAATCTGAGCAACCCCGGTAGCAGTTAGGGGGGTAGGTCAGGTGGAATTTGGAGTTCCTGGCAGGGACCAAGTATCATCTGGTAAGAACTTTGTAGTTGGTCTCTAAGGCTGCAATGTTGGGTGACGCGGATTTAGTTGCTAACCATACTTGACTCCAATCAATGTCGTCTGGGCACATGGATAAATCGTGCTCCCATTTTGTTGTGTAAGTGAGCGGAGTAGAGGAGCTGGCAGAAAGAAGTTGCGTGTAGAGGTACAAAATCAGGCCTCATCTATGAGGGTCAGTTTTGCAAGCCTGTTCAAATTGTATGAATTGCGGGCTATTTCGGGCCGGAGTAGGGTATTGTGAAAAAAAGTGTTTAAGTTGGATATACCAAAACAGTTTGACTGGGGGTGGATTATGGGTTTCGCTTAATGTGGGGAAAGGGAGTATGGTATTAGGGCCGCGAAAGTGATGGGCACGTAATAGGCCAGCGTGTGACCAGGTGGAGAAGGAATAAGGAGAGGACCATGCAGGGTAGAAGGCAGGGTTGCGCAAAAAGGAGAGGAGCGGGTTGTGAGGTGACTGGAGTCCGAAGCATGATTTGAGTCTATCCCATAGTGTTAGGCTGTGTTTGATGATCAGATTGTTGAGGCCCTGATGGTGCGTTGGATGTAGCCATAAGAGATTGGCTGTGGATAGCAGATCACAGTCCACTGACTCGAGGGCCACCCAGACGGGAGTTTCCTTAGTAGCGTAGTATTTAGGGAGTTGGGCCAGTTGCGCAGCCTGGTAATATTTAGCGAAGTGAGGGATGCTGAGTCCACCCTGAATACGGGGGGGTGTGTAGGGTACGTGGGGTAGGCATGGTTTGAGAGAGCTCCAGATGAATCGGGAGGATCTGCGTTGAAGTATTCTGAGATAATGGGGGGGACCCTTATTGGAAGGACTTGGAAGAGGTAGAGGATTTTTGGGAGGATGGTCATTTTGATTACAGTGATTCTGCCCAACCATGAAAGTGGAAGCGAAGACCATTTTGACATCAGGTTGGTGAGGTGATTGAGGATCTGGGGGTAGTTTGCAGAGTAGAGATCAGCTGTATCGGGTGTGAACTTGATTCTCAGGTAGGTTAAATGGGTAGTGGCCCAGGAGAATGGGAGGGAGTCCCTTAGTTGAGTGAGTAGGGGGGAGGGCAAAGAAATGTTAAGGGCCTTGGATTTCTGAAGGTTGACCTGGAGCCCGGAGATGCAGCCAAAGTCCGACAGGAGTCTCATTAGGTTGGGGGCTGAGATTATGGGGGATGTCAAAAACAGCAGAACATCATCTGCGAAGAGATATTGTTTGTGGTGGTGGCCACCCAACTCAAGCCCGTGTATGTTGGGATTGTCCCTAATAACAATGGCCAGGGGTTTAATCGTTAAGGCGAAAAGGAGGGGAGAAAGGTGGAAGCCCTGCCGTGTGCCTCTTTTTATGGGAAATAGGTCGGAGCAGAATGCCGAGTATGTCACGTAGGCTTTAGGGTTATGGTATAGTGTCATGATCCAATTTAGGAAGTTCGACCAGAAGCCCCACCTCTGCAATATGGAGTGTAAGTAAGGCCAAGCTAACGAGTCAAACGCTTTGCGCATATCCAGGGAGAAGAAGCAGGTGGGAACGTGGTGTGCCCGGGCCGTATGGGCCAGGAGGGTAGCTCTATGGATGTTATTGCCTGCTTGCCTGGAGGGAATAAACCCAGTCTGATCTTTATGGATCAGTGATCCAATGATAGGGTTCAGGCGAGTGGATAGAATCTTGGCTAGAATTTTAATGTCAAAGTTGAGAATTGAAATAGGACAGTAGTTGGACCATGAGGAGTTATCAGTGTTGCGCTTGGGGATCATAGAGATAGATGCCGTTAATGATTCAGTGCGGAAATGGTGGCTCTTAAGGAGGGAGTTCAAGGCCTCCACAAGGAGCGGGGCCAGTAGGTTGGAGAAGCGTTTGTAATAAGTGGCCAGAAGGCCATCAGGGCCCAGGAGTTTGCGTGATTTCAGGGTTTTAATTGTGGCGACAACTTCCTCTAGGGCTGATCTCTAATCTTGGGTGAGGGATGGGAGGTGAGTGGCAGACAGGAGGGAATCAAGTTGGGACTGATCAAACGTGTTCAGGTCAGCATATAGGTCCGATAATGTCCTGCGGAAGATGTCCAGTATCTTCAGGGGGTTGCTAGTTTGGGGATGATTACAACCTAATTGGCTTAGGGGTGTAGTCAGCTCTGCTTAATGCCAAGACTAGAAACGTGTCTGGTTTATTAGCCTTCATGTATAGTGTGTGTTTAGATTTGTGAAGTGATCGATCGGCTGATTCTGTGAGGCAGATATCTAGTTCCAAGCGTGCTTTCTAGAACAAATCTTTTGTTACTGCGGAAGCAGACTTCTTAAACTGGTCTGAGGCTTTGCGGAAGGCTATGTCCAGTTGTTCTTCCCTTTTCCGTTTCTCTTTTCGCGTGTGTGAAGAGTGACTGATGCAGACCCCCCTAATGTAGGGCTTGTGGGCTTCCCAAAGCGTTAGAGGGGCAGTCTGGGGCGTGGTGTTGTTCGCCAGGTATTCTTTTAGTGCAGAGATGATTTCCAGCCTATGGGCGGGTTGCACTAGGAGACTATCATTGATAGTCCAAGTGCGCTGGGAAGGGGTTGGGATCAAGGAGGAGAGGGTATTGACTGGTCGGACCAGGGACTAGGTAAGATAATGGATTCCAGTATTTGAGCTGAAGTCGCAGCGTGCATAAGGATATGGTTGATTCATGAGAAGGTTTTGCATGGGTGGGAATAGTGTGTGAATTGGCGCCTAGCTGGGTTGTGTTCTCTCCAAGAGTCAACTAGGGACTGTTGGTCCAGGAGCTGCCGGAAAGCGAGGTGATTTGTGTTCAGTGGGATGGGTGATTTGTCAAGGTGAGGGTGGAGTACATGGTTGGAATCACCACATATCAGTACTGTTCTCCATTTGTGGGTATCTATTAGTTGGAGGAGGTGGGAGGGGAAGGGAAGGGGGTTGGAGTTGGGTGCGTAATAGGAGACGATAGTGACTTCCTGGTCGAGAAGGTGACCAGAAAGAAGGAGGTATCTTCCTTTGGGGTCTTTGATCTCTGCCAGGAGTATGAATGGGGCAGTGGAGTGGAATGCGATGAGCACACCTCTGTGTTTCTTAGAGGCTGAGGCCATGTAGGTCTGAGGACAAAGAATCTGAGGGTAGAGTGAGTGGAGAAGTGTGTCTCCTGAAGGCAAACCACATGGGCATTTATGGAGGAGTACGTGTGGAAGGCTTTGTTGCGTTTAGATGGGTAGTTGAGCCCTTGGACATTGTGAGTTAAGAATGTAAGGGGGTCATGGTGAGCCTGGAAGGGAGTCTGGTACAGTTTGGGATGTGGTTGGAGGGTGCTGCCTCCCTCTGGAGACTGACAAGGTGGGGGGGGGGACAGAAAAGAAAGTAGGAAGAATTAAGAGTGGGAAGAAAAGTAGTTGCATGGTAGACTGGAAACGTAACAACAACAGTATACGTAAAACAACAATAGTGCTCTCAAGGGGAGCACGAAAATCCCAAGGGAGGCAAAGTACTACCAACCGGGGGATTTGCAATCCTGGGATCAACCCAAAAGGTGACGGGTTGCGAAGGATTAATGGAGGTGCAGTGGACTGTCACTGGGGACTGGACAGCAGCCAACAGAACACTTGTAAACGTCAAAAGCAAAATTCAGGGTTGTACATGGTAAGATAAGATATCCATGGTCCCACAGCGGTCCCTCCAGTGCAAGGCCAGTCAGGCACAGGGAGTCACATGAGTGTAGCACACCAGAGGAACAGGGCATGGAACTCGGGTGCCATTGTGGGGGGGGCCATGGGTGACCACGGGAGACATGTTGTCATTTATTTACCAGGCAAAAAGGTAGTAAAGTCCCAACAATAAAAGTCCATAAGAGAGAACAGGGAGCCATAAGGGGACAAACTGGAGGCGTGGTAGAAGGAGGTAACGTTCTAGAGAGGCTAGAGTGGCTAAAAGTGGGAAAAATAAACCATTATGGGGTGGTGGAGGTAGTTTCCGTGGGCCACTGGGGCTTGTTCTGACCTATCAAGGCCAGAAGGGGAGTCAGAGAGGCCCAAGAGGGAGTCATTTCCCCAAGTCGTTACCTGCCTGAGGGTGTCCTGTCAATAATGGCACAGCAACCTGTAAGGAGAAAAAAGAAGTTAACTGGCATATCTGGAGGAGGGCGTCTTCAGTCCATGGGGTTCACAGGGGCTGGAAATGCGAGGTGGCTTAGTTTATGCAAGGTCGTGGAGAAGTGCTGGTCGCTGCTGCCAGGTGGTTTCCTAGGGGAGCTGGAAGTTGCCCTTCTCCTGGAATTGTCTGGGGATGGTTTGGTGGGAAGGAGGTGGAGGTCTTGGAGGGCAGAAATGAGCCCCTCTTCAGATCTGCAGACGAAGGAGGCACCCTTGTACGTGAATTTGACCACACAGGAGAAGCTCCAGCGATAAGCAAGCCTGTGTTGTTGCAGGATTTGTAGGTGTGGTTTCAGGGTTCTCCTCCTGGCTAAAGTTTGTTGAGAAAGATCCTGGAAGATCTGATATTAATGCCCCTGAAATGTGAGGGACCTTTTGTTGCGGGCAGCTCCATGATTTGTTCCTTCGTGCGGAAGAAGAGCAATTTCGCGATAATATCGCGTGGCGGGCCCTCCTCTTTGCGTGGGGCTAGGGATCTGTGGATCCTGTCCATCTCTAGTCGCTCTATAGGTATGAAAGGGGCGAGTTCTTGAAAGAGGGCCATTATGGTGGATTGGAGGTCCTCAACAGTTTCAGGTATACCTCTGATGCACACATTGGACCTCCTAGCTCTATTTTCAAAGTCCTAAACGCGGGCTTGGAGGGATGAGTTTTCTTCCTTGAGGGCCTCAATGTCTTCTTCGTGGTTAGCAGAAACTGTCTGCAGGTCATACATTATTTCTTCTAGTATTGTAGTGCGGCGATCAACTTCGCAAATTTCTTTGGTGAGTCTGTCGGTGATGGTGTCAGAGGTATGTTGAAGTGCCCTGTGTAGCATAATTTCAAATTGACTCAGGAGATCTGTGCCTTGAGGGGCGATATGGGATAGTTCAGAGTGCGGCGGAAGTACTGTGGCAGGTTCCCCATTGTAATGCTGGAGGGGCTGGCTGTAAGGCTGCTGAGATTCAGCTGGGGCTGTAGGAGTGAGTTTATGATGCCATTTTAAGTGCAGCTTGTGTTAATGCTTCACGAATTGTTTTGGACTTGATCTTGGATTTTTTTTTTACAACATCCCCCACAGGGGGTCTTATAAGTCTTTGGGGGTAGATGGAGGTTGTAGCGGCTGTTATTATAGGTACTGTGTACTGGTACAACCTGGCACTGTCCCAGCGAGATGGGACATTAGGCGGGCATTTTGAAAGTCAGCAGTACATTGGGCTGATGGCAGGGCACAGATGGAATTACTGGCCTATCACCAGATCCCTAGTCAGATGGTGGGTGGGCCAGGAGAGGGGGCACAGGGTGTCCGCTGGTTACTAGGGGGATCAGGAAGGCAGGAGAAGGCCGCAGACAGAAAGGGAGCCTGGTGGATCTGGGGTGGTTAGGCCCAAGATGGCGGGCACCACCAGGTTTTGAGGAGGGCCGCAGACCAGGCCGCAGCGCAATCGGATTCGTGTTGTGTGGAGCGGCGGCTCCTAGGGTGGCAGAGGATCCACTGTATGCCACTGTGCAGGCTGTGGGCTCACCTGTGGGGGAGGAGGCGGCCGGTGGTCTGTGCCCCTCCGGAGGCCCAGGTGTAGCAAGATGGCGGCTCTGTGTATTGAGGCAGTGCGGCGGGCCGTGACACTCGGAGGGTGGCCAATCTCCAACCCACCGGACTCGGTGAGGGCTGGTGTGGGGTGCTGATGGTGGATTCCTGGGCCCAGAAGAAGCGGATGGAGACTGATTGCAGCTCGGATGGCAGGAGCTCCTCTCCTGTGCATCCGCTCGTGATCCCATCCAGACACGCCCCCCCACTACCTATAATTTAATAGTTAGTAATTATTTCGAATTTTCTTTCTTATTTTCAAATTGTCGGATTTTCGAATTGTCAGGTTTTCGTATTACCGAATTTCCGATATTTTGAATTTTGGCTTTTCCAATTTTTGAATTACCTAATTTATTTTTTTTATAAAATTTTGGCTTTTCCAAATTTCAAATGACCAAATTTATGATTTTTCAAATTTTGTAGTTTCGGATTTTTATTATTTCGAATTAGAAAATTGCTAATTCGAAATAATGAAAATTCGGAAAAATTAAACAATTTGAAATTCGGAAATTCGGTTTTGTTCGAATTAACGAATTAAAAAAAACTTGATAAAAAAACTAATTTGGAAACGAAAATAATTGCACATGTCTAGTACCCCATACTTATTCACATAGGTTGGGGGGCCGGGATCTGGGGGTCCCCTTGTTAAAGGGGGCTTCCAGATTCCGATAAGCCCCCGCCCGCAGACTCCGACAACCACCGGCCAGGGTTGTCAGGGAGAGGTCCTTATCCCCATCAACATGGCGACAAGGTGCTTTGGGGTGGGGACGCATGCCATTTTTTTTTGCTTTAAAATCCATACCAGACCGAAGTGTCTGGTATCTCTTGGGGGGGAACCCCACACTATTTTTTTTTTCATTTTTGAGGATCTTGAAGGGGTTCCCCTTCAAGGTCCTCAGCACACAAGTTGACCGCAAGTCGAATCATCATGATTCGACTTCTGGTGCGACTTCTATTCAAATCAATGGGCTCCATTATAAATAGAGGTAGAAAAACGCTGCTGAAAGCTAGCAGGGCTAAACGTGCATTGATGTCAATGCATAACGCTGATAAAATAACTTTTTTAATGCAGCTTTTTTCCTGGCATTGGTACTAGCTTTACAGCTCAGTTTTCATAACTTCCATTTGTATGTAACCTAACTGTCCTAGCAGTGCCATTACTCCAGTCAATTTCTGGGTAGGTAAAATCCCCCATTATTATCACTGTCCCAGCCCTTGCAGCTCTTTCCATCTGTGCAAGGAGCAGAGTCTCCACCTCCTCTTTAACACTGGGAGGTCTATAACAAATATGCAGATCTACCCATAATGCTTCACACTCATCACACTCTCCATCAACTAGGTCCTCATTCACACTCGCTTTGAGATCACTTCTCACATAGAGACAGACACCCCCACCCTTCCGTTTTACCCTGCCTCTCCGAAAGAGTGCATAGGCAGGAATATTAATAACCCAGTCATGTGAAGAACGAAGCCAAGATTCAGCAATACCAGTTAAATCATAGTTCTCCTTGTGTGCCAAAGCTTCCAGCTCACCTATTTTGCCTGGCAGACTTCTGGCATTGGTGAACAAACACTTTACTGTAATTCATTGTCACATTTTGTACACTTATTTTGCAATTTTTTATTTTATTTTAGTACAAATAGTGCTATTTCCAATGGTTGTTTGAAACATAGGAACCTCCATATCACTGCCATATCACTTTACCTGCCATAGCCCAACCCCCCCCCCATCTTTCCCCATACCACGCACCAACACATTGAGGTGAATTAACAAAGTTAGAGTTGAGATACATACAGTGGGGGAAATAATTATTTTATCCCCTGCAGTTTTGTAAGTTTGCCCACTTACAAAGAAATGAAAGATCTATAATTTATATCTATATTTTAAATGTTAAAGCCAGAATATCAACCAAAATCACATGATAAAAATGTTATAAATTGAGTTGCAGTTCAGTGAGTAAAATAAGTTTTTGATCCCCTACCAACCAACAATAATTACGGTATGGTTCCTGTTACTTCCGGCATAATCATTCATCTGAATACCTATTCTGTTAAAATCATTGCCTAAATGTATACGTATAGCTTTATATTTAACCCTTTTACTGCCACCGACATAGAATCTACATCGGTGGCTTTGGAGGTTTTGCACACACTCTCAGTGGCTGTGTGTATATCTGAGAAGCTGACTGTTGACTGTCAGATGAAAGTGATTCACAGAATCGCTTCCGCAACCCCCATTACTCCCGTTCCCCACCCTGCCATGTTTCCCTGGCTCCATGCGCTCATCAGCAGACCTATGACCAGCATGACGGGTGCCATCAGGTAGAGGCAAAGGAGATCCTTCTCCTGTTACTGAACCAGAAGCAACATGTAGGAACTAATGGAATGCTCTCTGAATCCTATTAGCTTCATTAGAGGACAGGCAAGACATCTTGTAGACCCCTGATTTCTCAATAAAGAGAAGCTATCACTAAAAATGCATTACATAGGAGACTTTTTGGCACCTGTGTGATTTAACTGCTTCCCACATGTAGGGTGTCATATGACGTCCTTAGGCTGAAGTGGTAATATCTGAATGATGCCTGCAGCTACAGGTATCATTCAGGTATCTTTCTTTTTAGCCAGTGATCCCCTCACATGTAAAAGCCATCCCTGTGGCTATTCTGCCGCTGGATAGCTTTTACAGGCAGCGAGAGGGACAATTCCCCCTCTCCCATAGCCCTCTAGTGCCTTTCCAGGCTGCAATCAGGAAGCTGGATTACCAATCTGGCGGTGGTGGCGGATTACCATAGAGCTGGTCATTGACCCTGGGAGGCCGGAAGCAATGTCATAACGTCTCTTCTGGCACTGGGAGATGTAAACACTGCCAGTTTTTGTCCTGGAAAACAGAGATTGATTTTTTTTTTTTAATATCATGCTTTCCAGGTTAGAGGAGATATCTGGGGTCTCACTGACCCCAGATGTCTCCATAAAGAGGACCTGTCATGCCATATTCCTATTACAAGGAATGTTTACATTTCTTGTAACAGGAATAGGAAGTGATAAAAAAAGGGAAAGTGTAAAATGAATTAATTGATTAATTAAAATAATAAATCAAATTGCTTTTGTGTGCCCTAAAATGAACTTCAGTGTATTTTTAATTGAAATGTTATGTTTGCTAAAATGCTGCAATAATATAGTTTGACATAAAGAAACCTGGAACTACTACTATTTTATTCTCCAGGGTGTCTGCTTTGAGCGTATACAGTATCTCACAAAAGTGAGTACACCTCTCACATTTTTGTAAATATTTTATTATATCTATTCATGTGACAACACTGAAGAAATGACACTTTGCTACAATGTAACATAGTGAGCATACAGCTTGTATAACAGTGTAAATTTGCTGTCCCCTCAAAATAACTCAACATACAGCCATTCATGTCTAAACCACTACAACAAAAGTGAGTACACCCTAAGTGAAAATGTCCAAATTGGGCCCAATTAGCCATTTTCACTTCCATGTGAATCATTAGAGTTACAAGGTCTCAGGTGTGAATGGGAAGCAGGTGTGTTAAATTTGGTGTTATCGCTCTTACTCTTTCATACTGGTCACTGGAAGTTCAACATGGCACCTCATGGGAAAGAACTCTCTGAGGATCTGAAAAAAAGAATTATTGGTCTACATAAAGATGGCCTAGGCTATAAGAATATTGCCAAGACCATGAAACTGAGCTGCAGCACAGTGGCCAAGACCATACAGTGGTTTAACAGGACAGGTTCCACTCAGAACAGGCCTCGTCATGGTTAAAGAAGTTGAGTGCACATGCTCAGTGTCATATTCAGAGGTTGTCTTTGGGAAATAGACATATGAGTGCTGCCAGTATTTCTGCAGAGGTTGAAGGGGTGGGGGGTAAGCCTGTCAGTGCTCAGACCATATGCCGCACACTGCATCAAATTGGTCTACATGTCTGTCACCCCAGAAGAAAGCCTGTTCTAAAGATGATGCACATCAAAGCCCGCAAAACAGTTTGCTGAAGACAAGCAGACTAAGGACATGGATTACTGGAACCAAGTCCTGTGGTCTGATGAGACCAAGATAAACTTATTTGGTTCAGATGGTGTCAAGCGTGTAAGTGGGAACCAGGTTAGGAGTACAAAGACAAGTGAGTCTTGCCTACAGTCAAGCATGGTAGTGGGAGTGTCATGTTCTGGGGCTGCATGAGTGTTGCCAGCTCTGGGAAGCTACAGTTCATTGAGGGAATGCCAACATGTACTGTGATACACTGAAGCAGAGCATGAACCCTCCCTTCGGAGACTAGGCCATAGGGTAGTATTCCAACATGATAATGACACCAAACACCTCCAAGACACCACTGCCTTGCTAACAAAGCCGAGGGCAAAGGTGATAGACTGGCCAAACATGTCTCCAGACTTAAACCCTATTGAGCATCTGTGGGGCATCCTCAAACAGAAGGTGGAGGAGCGAAAGGTCTCTAACACCAGCTCTGTGATGTCATCATGGAGGAGTGGAAGAGGACTCCAGTGGCAACCTGTGAAGCTCTGGTGAACTCCATGCCCAAGAGGGTTAAGGCAGTGCTGGAAAATAATGGCGGCCTCACAAAATATTGACACTTTGGGCCCAATTTGGACATTTTCACTTAGGGGTGTACTCACTTTTGTTGCCAGTGGTTCAGACATTAATGGCTGTGTGTTGAGTTATTTTGAGGGACAGCAATTTACACTGTTATACAAGCTGTATGCTCACTACTTTACATTGTAGCAAAGTATAATTTCTTCAGTGTTGTCACATGAAAAGATATAATAAAATATTTGCAAAAATGTGTGGGGTGTACTCACTTTTGTGAGATACTGTATATAATGTTTTAGGGGTTTTCTATAACCTTCAGGTCTAAAATGTTTTTTTAAACAAAAAATGGAAAAACTGCTCTGCCAGGGAAAGGGTTAAAGTACAGGTGACGGTTTACATCTAATTTAGGTCTGTTTCACAGCAAAATTCAAATTAAAAAAAAAAAATACATATTAAAAATATAATGCAATTGAGTTTCTTTTAAAACATAACATTTTAATTTCTTTACAGTACTCTGTATACTGTAAGCAGACATACTAATCATTCTTAGCCACAGTGATCACATTAAAGGCTATTTGGTAATTATAAAAGGTAGACAGCAGTGTCTGTCTTGCTTGTAGAATCTTGATTTGTCTTGCACAAAATAACATCAGGGTACAAAGTGAAATTATGAATATGGAAAAAGTAGGAGACAAATCAAACTGATGCCAGTCAACCATGTTTGCTAGACTCTAGGTGACAGAATCCAGACTCTGCAATAACAAATGAGAATTTCTAATTTTACCAGCAACTGTTGGCATGCATGAATAATGACAGTAGTATTGTACAGACAGTGGGAGTCTGGAAGGTTTGAGAAATTACTCCGCAAAGGGGTGTCATATTCAATCATTTAAGGAAAACAGGGTGAAAAACCTATAAATAGATCAGTTATATAAAGGTAATAGAAATATAAAATAAAAAAATACAAATAATAAAATGTACAATTCTCCCCCTGTCTATGTGTGTCTAATAATACAGTATGTATATATATATATATATATATATATACACTATATTACCAAAAGTATTGTGATGCCTTGCCTTTACACGCACATGAACTTTAATGGCTTCCCAGTCTTAGTCTGTAGGGTTCAATATTGAGTTGGCTCACCCTTTGCAGCTATAACAACTTCAACTCTTCTGGGAAGGCTGTCCACCATGTTTAGGAATGTCTAAGGAAATGTTTGACCATTCTTCCAGAAGCTCATTTGTGAGGTCAGGCACTGATGTAGATGAATAATAAAAATGATGTGGCGCTGGAAATTGATATATCAATGTGCAAAAGTGCAAAAATAAAGTACATATAAAGTGCCAGTGTGGAGTGACCACCAACGAAAACTTCAAGGGAGGTAGATCTTTGGATAAATTGCTCACTCACCAGCTCACAATGCTGTCTCACTTAAGAGAACAACTGAAGCATTTGAATGTATCCACCAGATGGAAATGAACATAGAGGTGCCTCCTTATCCACGATTCCTAACAAAGTAGGAAATAAAAAGTAAAACCAACATAGTGCAGTATAACAACACAATTGGAAATATCAGTTTACAGTAGCACTACGTGGATCTCCCGCGAAGGTGAAGAAAAAAAGTGACTTCAAATGACACACCACTGCCACCACATAGAATGCATGCTCACCAGAAATCCACTCCAAAAATGCCTTAATGGATACAGACAGCTGATTGGGTCCAGATATTTAATCTCCAATCCAGCATGTCCAGGACATCCACTGATACTCAAACAGGTATAGGGGAATATCCGGCCATCATATCATCAACAACGTTGCCCAATGGAAATAAAAAAAGAGGCAACATAGTGTGATCTGTATACTAATTTATTAAAACAATACACTGCCAGCCATAAAATAAAAATAAAATAGAATAGAACATTGACTTACATCTGAGACACCACTGTTACCCACAGGCAGCGGCGGTACTCTGTCACAAGTAAAATAGCTGATGTTGACGAGAACGCCTGGCTTGTAGTCTCTCCTCTAATTCATCCCAAAGGTGTTCTATTGGGTTGTGCAGGACAGTCAAGTTCCTCCACCCCAAACTTGCTCATCCATGTCTTTTTGGACCCTGCTTTGTGCACTGGTCCAAATCATTTGGTGGAGGGAAGATTATGGTGTGGGGTTGTTTTTCAGTGGTTGGGCTTGGCCCCTTAGTTCCAGTGAAGGGAACTCTTCAGGCCTACCAAGACATTTTGGACAATTTCATGCTCCCAACTTTTTGGGAACAGTTTGGGAATGGCTCTTTCCTGTTCCAACATGACTGCACACCATTGCACAAAGCAAGGTCCATAAAGATGATGCATAAGCAAGTTTGCTGTGGGTGAACTTAACTGGCCTGCACAGAGTCCTGACCTCAACACAACAGAACACCTTTGGGATAAATTAGAGCGGAGACTGTGAGCCAGGCCTTCTCATCCAACATTAGTGCCTGATCTCCCAAATGCGCTTCTGGAAGAATGGTCAAACATTCCCATTGACACACTCCTAAACCTTGTGGAAAGCCTTCCCAGAAGATTTGAAGCTGTTATAGCTACAAAGGGTGAGCCCACCTAATTTTGGACCCTATGGACTAAGACTGGAACACCATTAAAGTACATGTGCGTAGTGGGAGATCACTTTTCAGGGGAAAAGATACAGCATGGATGTCAGCCTCTTTAAAATCTGGTGGCTTGCCAGGTTTATTATTTCAGGTTTGCAAGTTCAAAACACAAACAAGAACAGAAAACAAAACCTCGCCGTCTGGCGCTAAACTAAACAAACAGATTCCTCTATATATAGTGTGGGGCTGTCCTCAACACTCACAAATCATAAGCACATTGCAAACCTTGTTCTTAGAGTCCAAATTAGCACACAGAGCTCTTTCAGCTTTCTCCCTCTGAGATCCAGGATCAAACTCTCCTCTGTTCTCTTAATGGTCATTAAATGCAGGTGGAGAGGGGCTTGAGTGGACCAAAAAGACCGTCCGGAACCAGCTCTGCCACGGTGGTTGGCAAAACCCGGGTCAGACTCTCACTAGTCGTCTCAAAATGATAGCATGCGAGGCCACAAGTATCATCACCCGTCCATTGTGGCACCTCGCAAAACATCACAGTGTGTAAAGGCAGGTGTCCCAATATATATATACTAACTATAAATATAGTTAGGTCCATTTATATTTGGACACAGGCACAATTTTAGTTTTTTCAAGTATTTACCAAAGCATATTCAAGCTATAGTTATGTAATGCATGTGGGCTGAAAGTACACACTCTCAGATTTAATTTGAGGGTATATACATCCAAATTGGAGGAAGGATTTACTTGAGGTGATTGTAGCTGTATTAGTGCAATTGTGCCAGAGAAAGTTTCTCTCAGAGGTTTTTTTATCTTTTCTTTTTTTAACATTTGGCTAAAACTGTTTTTATTCAGTACTGCTTGGACCATGAAGAAGGGGAGATATCCTTAAAGCTTGTCCTGAAAAAATTTATGTTAGTGCTAGAGTTGAGCAAACTAAATTCGTAAATTCAAGAATTTGGAAATTGGAAAATTCGCAAATTCAGAAAATAAGAACGAAAATTCAAAAGAATGAAAATCCGTAAATAAGAATTCAAATCTGAAAATTTGAAAACCCGAAAATTCTAAAATCTGAAATAATAACTAATAATAACTTAACTATTACTAACTATTAAATTATAGGTATTGGAATTTCCTTTCAAATTTAGCTGTTAGTGAACATAACGAATACTAATTTATCTAAAGTTACGAATTATCCGAAATAACAAATGCTGCATCTAAACAAATGGAACAGAACAAATTAATAATAAATAATAACAACAATAATAATAATAAAAGTTTTTATTATAATTACTATTGTTATTTATTATTATTAATTTGTTCCATTAATTTTTTTTTGATAATTTTGTAACATCAGATAAATTTGTTTTCGTTATGTTGACTAACAGTCAAATTTGAAAGGAAATTCCAATACCTATAATTTAATAGTTAGTAATAGTTAAGTTATTATTAGTTATTCTTTCAGATTTTTAAATTTTGAGATTTCTCTTATTTATGGATTTTCATTCTTATTTTCAGATTTTTGAATTTTACAATTTTCGTTCTTATATACAAATTTTCGTTCTTATTTTCGGATTTTCTAATTTTCTGATTTAGGAATTTATGCATTTACAAATTTACAGATTTATGAATTTTTGAATTTCTGAATTTATAAATTTACGAATTTTCAAATATTCGAATTAACGAATATGCGAATATTCAAATTTATGGATTTTTGGAAAAATTTGTTAAAAGGGTCTTCATTAATTCAGATATTTATGAATTAACAAATTTGTCAAAATTTGTTAAAAATACTAATTCGGAACAAGACAAGCTGTACATGTCTAAAGGACCGAATGGACCAAATCGTATGTTGAGTCATGTAACTTGTGTACTGACATGCACTACATGATCGTACGACCAAGCCAAACATAGTGACGTGTTATGAACGTATAAAGAGAAAGTTCAGGTGCATGTAATTACCGTCCGGCCGTTCCAGACTTCTGAGCATGCGTGTTTTGCACCGTACAACTTGTTGGACCAACTTCTCTGTACACACAATACAACGGTCGTACGATCGCTTGTTGGTACTACCAAAGTTTTATAGTTTGCTCATACAACTTCTGTTGTACGACCATCAGACATAGGCTGTTCTAATCATGCGTACTAACGGTCGGATAATCATGCAACGAGCAGTTGTACGACCGTTTGCATAAGACCGTCGAACCGCGTGCGAGGCTTAAGAGATATACTGTCAGCCCAGATTCAGCCAAAAGCAGCAAAGTTGATTGGACAGCGCTTCACAGTACAGATGGACAATGATCCAAAACACACTGCAAAAGCAACCCAGCAGCTTTTGAAGGAATAGAAGGGAAATATTCTGTAATGGCCGAGTCAATCACCTAATCTCAACCCAATTAAGCATACATTTCACTTGCTGAGGGCAAAACTAAAGGCAGAAAGACCCAAAAACAAAGAACAACTGAAGACAGAGGCCGTTAGAACCTGGCAAAGCAACAGAAAGGAGGAAACACAGTCTTTGGTAATGTCCATGGGTTCCAGACTTCAGGCAGTCATTGCCAGTAAAGGATTCTCAGCAAAATATTAAAAAAATGAACTTTTTATTTATAATTATATTCATTTTGTTCAATTACATTTGAGCCTCTAAAAATGGAGGGACTGTGCATAAAAATGGTTGCAGTGGCTAAAATTTGTATTTGATATTTATATTCAAGCCCTCAAAATGACTCAACACACAGCCATTAATGTCTAAACCACTGGCAACATAAGTGAGTACACCCCTAAGTGAAAACATCCAAATTGGGCCCAATTAGCTATTTTCTCTCCCTGGTGTCACGTGATTCGTTAGTGTTACAAGGTCTCAGGTGTGAAAGAGGAGCAGGTGTGTTAAATTTGGTGTAATCGCTCTCACTCTCTCATACTGGTCACTGGAAGTTCAACATGGCAGCTCATGGCAAAGAACTCTCTGAGGATCTGAAAAAAAAGAATTGTTGCGCTACATAAAGATGGCTATAAGAAGATTGCCAAGACTCTGAAACTGAGCTGCAGCATGGTGGCCAAAACCATAGAGTGCTTTAACAGGACAGGTTCCACTGAGAACAGGCCTCGCCATGGTCAACCAAAGAATGAGTGCTGCCAGCATTGCTGCAGAGGTTGAAGGGGTGGGGGGGTCAGCTTGTCAGTGCTCAGACCATACGCTGCACACTGCATCAAATTGGTCTGCATGGCTGTTGCCCCAGAAGGTATCCTCTTCTAAAGATGATGCACAAGAAGGCCCGCAAACAGTTTGCTGAAGACAAGTAGACTAAGGACATGTCCTGTGGTCTGATGAGACCAAGATAAATTTAATTGGTTCAGATGGTATCAAACGTGTCTGGCAGCAACCAGGTGAGGCATACAGACAAGTGTGTCTTGCCTACAGTCAAACATGGTGGTGGGAGTTTCATGGTCTGGGGCTGCATGATTGCTGCCATCCCTGGGGAGCTACAGTTCATTGAGGAAACCATGAATGCCAACATGTACTGTGACATACTGAAGCAGAGCACGATCCCCTCCTTTCGGAGACTGGGCCGCAGGGCAGTATTCCAACATGATAATGACCCTAAACACACCTCCAATATGACCACTGCCTTGCTAGAGAAGCTGAGGGTAAAGGTGATAGACTGGCCAAGCATGTCTCCAGACCTAAACTCTATTGAGCATCTGTGGGGCATCCTCAAACAGAAGGTGGAGGAGCACAAGGTCTCTAACATCCACCAGCTCTGTGATGTCATCATAGAGGAGTGGAAGAGAACTCCAGTGGCAACCTGTGAAGCTCTGGTGAACTCCATGCACAAGCGGCATTTAAGGCAGTGCTGGAAAATAATGGTGGCCACACAAAATATTGACACTTTGGGCCCAATTTGGACATTTTCACTCGGGTGTAGCCACTTTTGTTGACAACGATTTAGACATTAATAGATGTGTGTTGCGTTATTTTGAGGGGACAGCAAATTTACACTGCTATACAAGCTGTACACTCACTACTTTGTAGCAAAGTGTCATTTCTTCAGTGTTGTCACAGGAAAAGATATAATAAAATATTTACAAAAATGTGAGGAATGTACTCACTTTTGCGAGATACTGTATATATGTATTTATATCTTCAGAGCAATCATACAGGAAATTATTATTGCACTCAGTTGGATCTAAAAAAAAATATATATATATATATATATATTTTTTTTTTTTTTTTTTTTTTTTTTTTTGAGCATCACAGGGTAAATACCTTAGAATCTACTATTTCTCCAGCCTGGTGTCTTGCTTGTGAGTAAATGCAGATACATAAACCATTTTGTAGACAACAAGGAAAACTGAAGATGCCACATCTGAAGTGATGTAGGTGATCCCCTCAGACTGTTTGTTGTTGTGACTCAGCCTCTAACAATAAAGCATAAATACAATATTAATGAGGCTCTTTTTCCTAAAGAGCTTTCCAAAGTATTCTACTTCACCCCAGATCAGTCCAGTAGATGTGTGGCATTTTGCTACATTAATATGGTATTGTACAAATCCTCAAAGAATCTCAATATCCTTAGTAAGACTTGCTATAAGTCAAGCTACTAGCCATTTTTTTTTACTTTCTATACATACTGGATATTTCTTAATCTGTTATTGTGATGTGCTATGCTAGATACAGGATCATTTTGAAGCATTCAAGTATGTGCAAATATATATTCATGATATGTGTCATTATGCTAAAAACATTTTAGAGAGATAGGAGATGTCCTTGCCCAATCTGCCATCTCTCTAAAAATCTTATAAGCAAAGTTCTGCCCTAAATATTAAGTCAAATACATTTCTCTAAAAGAAAATAGTCCATGTACAAAATAATTAACAAGTAAGAAATTCAAGTTCCAAATTCTTTCTTAAGAAACATGAAAAAGTGTAAGCGTGATGAACCGAAAACATTCACCTCATAAAGCAGATCATCATCAACAGAGTCAGATGCATGCATACCATGTGGCGGGGGCCGGGTACCTTCTAGTTAAAGAAAGGTCAGACAACCTGTTTGGAGTATGTCCCCAGATACCATCCACATTCTTTCGGGCAGCTATAGATGAACACCCAATGATTATGCATGGACATATAAAGAAGAAAGCACTGGATAGTGTAAAACCTTCTTAAAACATTTTTACTGCAGTTAAAATACTACTCACAAAAGATAAAAGGAAATACGCATATCACAAAAACATTCCTGGTAACAATGGTGTTTACCGTAATATCCAGTTGAAGCGATGACTCTAGCATGGCGCTCCACCCTGCACGTTTCTTCATCAAAGGACTTCTTCCAGGGCACAGGCACCATGTTGCATCCTCGCTTATATACCATCAGATGAAAACCAAGTCTCGTTCTCATCTACACTGCATAAAAAACACCCACAGCAAGTAAACCTCTCCAAATCGAATGCATTACCAATTAATGTACCTCCAGCCTTACAAGAAAGACTCAAAATTTCATTTTATATGGTCCAAGGGCTTCATTCCTTACCTTGGGATTAATCTTACCCATTCCATTTATGACTTATTTCAACATAATTACACTATTATCCATACTAAAATTTGTAACACGCTCAAACTATGGAAGATGTTGCCCATCTTGTTTCTAGGAAGAGTGGCAGCAATTAAAATGAGTGTGGCTCCTAAATTATTAGATTTATTTAGAGTCCTACCAATCAAAATATCTAAATCTTTTCTGGAGGGGATTCAAAGAGAAATTAATAATTTTATCTGGTTAGACAAACACCCCAGGCTCTCTAAAAGGGTTCTTTATAGCACTTAACTCTCTGGTGATCTGGGGGTTCCTCATCTCTGGTCATACTATTTACAGTTGTGACCAAAAGTTTGCATACCCTGGCAGAAATTGTGACATTTTGGCATTTATATTGAAAACATGACTAATCATGCCAAAAAACAGTCTTTTATTCAAGTATAGTGATCACACGAAGCCATTTATTATCACATAGGTTTTTGGCTCCTTTTAAAATAATAATGATAATAGATATCACCCAAATGGCCCTGATGAGAAGTTTACATACTCTGGAATGTTTGGCCTTGGTACAGACACAGTAGGTGGCACACACAGGTTAAAATGGCCATTAAAGGTTCATTTCCCACATTTGTGGCTTTTTAAATTGCAATTAATGTCTGTATTTAAATAGTCAATGAGTAGGTTAGCTCTCACGTGGATGCATTGAGCAGGCTAGATACTAAGCCATGGGGAGCAGAAAAGAACAGTCAAAAGACCTGCGTAACAAGGTAATGAAACTTTTCAAAGATGGAAAAGGATATAAAAAGATATCCAAAGCCTTGAATATGCCAATCAGTACTGTTCAATCATTTGTTAAGAAGAGGAAAATTTGGGGATCTCTTGATACCAAGGCAAGGTCAGGTAGATCAAGAAAGATTTCAGCCACAACTGCCACAGGAATTGTTTGGGATACAAAGGAAAACCCACAGGTAATCTCAGGGGAAATACAGGCTGCTCTGGAAAAAGATGGTGTGGTTGTTTTTAAGGAGCACAATACGATGATACTTGAACAAGAAAGAGCTGCATGGTCAAGTTGCCAGAAAGAAGCCTTTAATGCCCAAGTTCCACAAAAAAACCTGGTTACAATATGCCCAACAACACCTTGACATACCTCGTTGGGCTTTTTTGTGGCATTGGCGCAGTACAGGCTTCCTTCTGGCAGCTCAACCATGCAGCTCTTTTTTGTTCAAGTATCATTGAATTGTGCTCCTTAAAAACAACCTCGCCGTCTTTTAGGAGAGCAGCCTTTATTCCTCCTGAGGTTACCTGTGGGTTTTTCTTTGTATCTTGGGCAATTCTTCTGCCAGTTGTGGCTGCAATCTTTCTTGGTCTACCTGACATTGGCTTGGCATCAAATGAGCCCCGAATTTTCCACTTCTTAATAAGGGATTAAGCAGTACTGACTGGCATATTCAAGGCTTTGGGTATCTTTTTATATTCTTTTGCATCTTTATAAAGTTCTATTACTTTGTTACGCAGGTCTTTTGACTGTGCCTTTCTACCTCCTCGTGGCTCGGTGTCTAGCCTGCTTAGGACATCCAAGTGAGAGCTAACAGGCTAACAAATTAACCTTTCATTTCCATTTTATTCTATATGTGCCACCTTCTGTGTCTGTACCAAGGCCAAACATTCCATGGTATGTAAACTTTTTATCAGGGCAATTTGGGTGATTTCTGTTATCATTATGATTTATTTACAAAACATATGATAATAAATGGCTTCATGTGATCACTATCCTTAAATAAAAGACTGTTTTTATTACATGATCAGTCATATTTTCAATATTAATACCAAAATTTCACAATTTCTGCCAGGGTATGCAAACTTTTGAGCACAACTGTAGCTGCCAGATTTGCTTAATTGGCACAATGGTATATCCCTCATTCTAGAGTCCCTTGGATTAAATTGGAAATAAGTTCAATATATCCCTATTACCTTCCTGGCCTACTTTAGGAATCTAAGATCTCCCATTCAGCAATTGCAGCATTTAATTCTCTGCTTGCACAATCCGTACATTTGTGGAATTTAAACACACATAATTACCAGCTGGTCTCATATGTTTCTCCCTTAGCCTCTTTCTTAGGCGATCCAAAATGAACTGCCACATTTTCCTAACCAGGTAGTTTTACTTAGAGCTGGTTCACACAGGGGCGGCTTCAAAGTCGCCCGATTCTCATCCGACTTTGAAGCCACCCCGTGCAGCACGACTTCAGCATGGCTTGCAAACGACTTCTGTATAGAAGTCAATGCAAGTTGCTTGAAATTGTCCCTAAAGTAGTGCAGGAACCTTTTTCTAAGTCGGAACGACTCAAGTCGCTACTATTAGAACGGTTCCATTGCACTGCATGGAGAGCGACTTGTCAGGCGACTAGGTCGCCTGACAAGTCACTCCTGTGTGAACCGGCAGTTAGTGGGAATGCAATCAACTGGCTACTCTTTCCTCCCTTCAGGAGAACTCAAGTTTCATTTCTTTCTCTAGTCTTCAATCTCTTAAAAATATTCCCTTTAGCGAAATGTGGAGATCTATGAGATTAGACTGCAACACAATACTCCTTATCTGCCCCAAAAGAATTTATTCTTTTTGAAAAAATCTGTAAGTCCACTCCTAGAGGTAAAGGACTTATTTCCTCTATATATAATTTAATTCAAACTACTTCTAACTCTGACACAATGCTCTATATCAGGGATATGCAATTAGCGGACCTCCAGCTGTTGAAAAACTACAAGTCCCATCATGCCTCTGCCTCTGGTGTCATGCTTGTGGCTGTCAGAGTCTTGGTATGCCTCATGGGATTTGTAGTTTTGCAACATCTGGAGGTCCACTAATTGCATATCCCTGCTCTATATGATAAAATGGCAACAAGAATACAGAGTACAATACTCTTCGGATGACTGGTCTGATAGGATAGTGAATCTCTGCAAATGCACTCGTTCTCTTTCCATTAGAGAATCAGCCATAAAACTTTCAACTAGATGGTGCTATATATATACACACCTTCTAGAATACATAATTTGTTTGCTGATTCTTCAGAAATTGTTTTAGGGGTTGTGCAACTAAGGGTTCCTATCTCCATATTTTTTCGAGCTGTGAAGTAATTCAACCAATCTGGCAGAAAATGATGGCCTCACAAATCACATCTAGTTCTAGTACACTTTCCCCTTCAATATGTTTACTGTGCTCTTCAGTACCATTAATCCATACGTTTTTTTTTTTCATCATAAGTTTTCATTGGGTTTTACAATAGCATGAAAAAATAAAATCGTACTAGACAAAACAAAACAAGAAAGGGGGTAAAACAAAATTGGGTACATAGGTCAATGATAGTACATGAATTAATGCATCAATTGATGAGGAAGAAGAAAATATTGAGAGAAGGTAAAAAGAAGTAAGAAGATATTTTGCAGGGCATGTACAGACTTATTGCTTGGTGATGGAGCATGCATATAAAATACAGATTAAGTTAATAATTGGTACAACTAGTACAGAATGTTACATAATAAATCTCAAAAATATATGGGTAATACAAGGATATCAGTCTTCATATATACGGCCACATATTCCAGGCTCTTTGAAATTTTTGGTAAGAAAGGGAGTTAATTGCCAACAGTTTTTTGTAGGCTTTATTTGAGTTAACGGTAGCAATTACCTCCAAAATATTGGGGGTGAGGTTGGATTTCCATTTTGTGAGAATAGACGATCTGGCTGCTAGTAGTATGTGTGAGATTACTTGCCGATATTCATGGGGGAATTTGTCAATTTCTATGTTTAGTAAGGCTAGCCGTGGGCAAGTTTGGATGATTATACTGGTTCTTCTCGCTATGAGATGGAAGATTTGTGTCCAAAAACTGGTCAACGCAAGACAGTTCCACAGAGTGTGTAGAAGGTTACCTACTTGTCCACAGTTGCGTCAGCATTGGGGAGATTGGGAGGGGGAGAATTTTATATCCTATAAGGTGTGTAATACCACCTATTTGTAATTTTCAATGTCATTTTCCCGTAGGCATTGCAGTGGGAAGCTTTGTTAATAGATTAGAAGGCTTTTTTCCATTGTTCGGGGGGAATTCAGCATCCTAGTTCTTTTTCCCATTTTTCCATGGGATAGGAGTTCCTAAACATTGATAAGTTTAGTAAGAGGTATTGTATTCAGTGACTATAGCCTCTGTGGTTTTAAGGAGATCTTTTTCATATAGTTGTTGAGTGTTGTTTATGCCACCCTTTTTAAGGGTTTTTTTTTTTTCAACAATATATTTTTATTGAGTTTTACAGTTTACATGACAATAAAATATACATTGTAATATACATGGTAGTTGAAAGAACAATAAAGTACTGGTGACATTAATAGCAAGTAACACAACAGTTACATCATGATGGTTATAGACAGATGGTTTACAATATCAGTTATGGTTGTTGGCAATGAATGTCCAGTCTTTCCATGCCTGGTCAAATTTGTTGACCTTGTTGGCCCTAATAGCAATTGTTCTTTCATATGTGTGGTTAAGTTTTATGATGGCTATGATGATGGCTAAAAGCTCTGACAGATTTGGAGTTATGGAGTTACGCCACATTTTTGTAATAAGGGACTTAGCTGCTAGTAAGATTTGAAGAGTGATGGTGCGATACTGTGTGGGAATATTTTCAATACCTAAATTCAGAAGAGCTAAGGCTGGGTTAGGTGGGGTTAAAACTCCAGTAATTTTAGAAATCAAGTGAAATGTCTGTTCCAAAAGCTAGATAGGTTCTTGCGTGTCCATGAAATCTGGTAAATAGTGCTTATTTGTCCTTTTTAAGGGATTTTGTATCCAACATAGGGATCAAGGCTTCTAGTAGATGTAATGGGAGTGGTGTGGATTGGGAGATGTCATAAGAGTTGTGATTTTTAGATAAATATCTCCAAGCCTTGATGGAAGCTTGGGTGGTGATCGGGAGAGTGTTGGGGTCCTAATTTTTCCACAAATCACTTAGTAATAACATGGGAAGGTTTCTGTGGGAGATTGGTTCTCTTCTATTACTACCCATAGAGGGGTTTCACTGCTGCTAATCCAGTTTTTTATTTGAGCAAGGTGTGATGCCCAATAGTAAGCTTGTATGTCTGGCAATCCTGCCCCTCCCAGTCTTTTGTGACTGGTAAGCGAGAATTTTGCACATCTTGCTCTTTTTCCTTTCCAAATGAACTTATGGTGGTTATTTGTTATGGCTTTTAGTTGGTATAATGGGATTGGGGATTGTTACATTTCTAAAGAGGTATAACATTTGTGGTAGTATATTCAATCTGAATGCTGCCACCCCCCCCCCCCCCAAGAAATCTCAATGTGTGAAATTCTGTCTAGATCTTTGGAAATTTTGGTGAGAAGTGGTTTTATATTAGCGGGGATTAATTGGGATATTTGTGCTGTAAGAGTGATACCCAGATAGCGTACTCCTTGGGAATGGGAGTTGGGCTTGGAGAAGTTGCTTGTCAGAGACTGTCATGCCTAAGTTTAATATCACTGATTTTGGGGTGTTCACTTTGTAGTAGGAAATGTCTCTAAATTGACTAAGGACTTGATGCGCTTTGGGAAGGGAACTTGTTGGGTTTGTCATCATTAAGATTATGTCGTCAGCAAAAAGGTTTATTTTATGGTGGGAATTATTAAAGGAGAAGCTATTTATTTCTGGGTTTGATCATATTGTTTCTGCAAGGGGTTCTATGATTATTGAATATTGTGGGGGACAGGGGGCATCCTTGGCGGCTGCCGTTGGATATGGTGAATGGTTTGGATAGTACACCCGATGTATAAACTTGTGCAGAGGGACATGAGTGCAGTGAGAGTATGGCTGAACGAATGAGACCCTTAAACCCAAATTTAGAAATTACCAGTGACATGTATTTCCTGTGCACTCTGTTGAACGCCTTCTCTGCATCCAATGCAAGAAGCAGAGAAGGCGTTCTGTTTTGTCTTGCAAAGTCAATCACGTTAATTAGACGTCTGATTGCGTCCGTCATTTGGCGACCTTCCACAAATCCCATTTGATCTTGTCTTATCAGATTAGGAATTACTTTCATTATGCGTTTTGCCAATATATTAGCAAAGATTTTTGTGTCTGTGTTTAGCAAGGAAATAGGATGGAAAGTGGCTGGAGTAGTTGGATCCTTCCCTGGTTTAGGGAGGGTCACCAGATAGGCTTTCAACATCTCCGGGGGTAGAGATTTTTCCAGTGCTGCTTTTGTAAATACTTTTAGTAAGTGGGGAGTTAGGATCTGGAGGAAGATTTTGTAATACTCATTCGGGAATCCATCTGGGCCTGGGGATTTCCCATTAGGAAGGGAATGTATTATCTTACACAGTTCAGATTGGTCAAAGGGGTCGTTTAGCTCTTGTAGTTGTTGCTTTGACAGGGTGGGTAAATTTTAGTTGTCTAAAAATGTTTGTATTTTACTTGTAAAGGGTTGAGGGGTTGAGGGGTTGAGGGGTATCGGGATCATCTTCCAGGTTGTAGAGGACACTATAATAATTTGCAAATGCATCTGCTATTTCCTGAGGATGAGAAATTTTGTGGAGTGAGGTAGGATGATTTAAGTATGGGATCCTGGATTTGACCTGCTTTAGTTTAATTCTATTAGCCAAATACTTCCCTGCTTTATTAGCTTGTGTGTAAGAGGTACGTTTCAGCTTTCTTAGGTGTTTACCATACTGTTCTGATAGTAATATTCTAAGTTGCTGTCTCAGTGTGGACAAAGAGTTAGTGATTGGGGGGGGGGGGGGTAGGAGTTTGTTTATTTTGAGTCTCCAAGAGATATACTTCTGCTAGGAGCCATTTTAACTTGGCATTGTAACTTTTTTTAGCCCTCGGACTCTGTTGAATGCATATGCCTCTTATAAAGGCCTTGTGTGCATTCCACAGAGTCCACAGATCAGTTTCTACTATTTGCGCGTTGAATTGGAAAAATTCCCGGAGATGTTGAGAGACCGAGTTAGCGCATGTTGGATCTTGTAAGATTTTAATATTACATCGCCATACCGTCAGGCTTTCCAATGGAGCCTGTTCCTCTATCGATAGGACAATGGCAGTGTGGTCTGACCACATTATATCTTTAATGACAGAGGAAGAGGCTCTCTGGAAGAGCCAGAGATCAGTAACAAAAAGATCAATTCTCAAGTAAGATTGATGCCTGGAGAAGTAGAATGTATAATCCCTCTTTGAGGCATGTTGACATCTCCAGACATCATATACCTGCTCTGCATGAAACACACAATTAAGTGAAGCGGTCCTGCCTTTAGATTGGGAGGATGAGTCTATAAGTTGGTTTACATTTAGATTAAAATTACCACAAATTAACAGATGTCGGTATCTATTCATAGAGATATTTTTTTAACAATCTATGAAACGGAGTTGATGGGTGTTAGATAGTGTTGAGCGAACCCGGACTGTAACGTTCGGGTCCGTACCGAACTTTCGGGTGTCCGTGGCACGGACCCGGACATTTCAAAAATCGTTCGGGTTCGGTCCGGGGCAATGTCAGGCCCAAGCGAGTTGTGATAGATTGTGGGTAGTTGAGGCAAAGTATCTAACAATTTTTTTATAGAGATACTTATCTATGGCTGTAGACAATTAAACACCATTAAAATTAGATTTACATTTGGTTGAATATCTGAGTAGGAGGGTTAGATTTCCGTCCTGGCGAAGTGAATTAACACACAAAGTACGTCTCGTCCATATACTACAGACCTCTACAGTTGTACGGAGTTTCTCCCTAATATGTAAGATGAAGAGGTCCGTAGTTAGAATGAACTCTTAACTAGAAAAACAATGACTAGAGACCGAGAAGGTCT
>BLSH010105655.1:496683-517646 GCA_018402905.1 Glandirana rugosa | reverse complement strand
AACAGTGATATATCATATCACTGTTCTTAGAACAGTGATATGGCTTCTCCCCGCTAATTGATCGTTTTCGCACACAGTTTGCAGATGCTCTTAGAACAGTGATATGGCTTCTCCCCGCTACTTTATACTTTTCTCACACAGTTTTAAGATAGTCCACATCCACCTCCATTTTTGATTTTTTTTTATGTTATTTTTTTAATTATTTTAAGTTATTTCCCTATCACTGTTCTACATTGTAGAACAGTGATATGATATCACTGTTCTACAATTATCTTCTAACTGTGTGTGAAAACTATCAATTAGAGGGGAGAAGCCAGATCACTGTTCTAAGAACAGTGATATATCATATCACTGTTCTTAGAACAGTGATATGGCTTCTCCCTGCTAATTGATCATTTTCACACACAGTTTGCAGATGTTCTTAGAACAGTGATATGGCTTCTCCCCGCTACTTTATACTTTTCTCACACAGTTTTAAGATAGTCCACATCCACCTCCATTTTTGATTTTTTTATGTTATTTTTTAAATTATTTTAAGTTATTTCCCTAGCCCCATTTCTTTGTAGGGCACTTGTCTGACCCTTACCCCAATTCCCCTTCCTTTTGCAGACCTCTAGGACTTTCCAGGACTTTTTTACAGCACTTTTCAGAACTTTTAGTAAAATTACCAGAACCCCGGACTTTTTTTGAAAAGTCCGGGTTCGGGTCCGGGTCACGGACACCCAAAAGTTCGGTACGGACCCGAACTTTACAGTTCCGTTTCGCTCAACTCTACTTATTATGAATTACGATAAGCTATTATTTTTTCAAATGTTCTTCCTTATTTCTGACCTTTGCAGTGTGTGACTGTATATATGCATACTGTATGTATGTGTGTGTGCATACTGGGTGTGTACATACTGAGCTTATATTGTAGGTGAACACACAGTATACATACAATATACATCCAATATACACACAGTATATACACACCCAGTATGCACACACACACACATACATGCAGTATGCATATATACAGTCACACACTGCAAAAGTCGGAAATAAGGAAAAACATTTGAAATAATAATAGCTTATTATAATTTATAATAAGTAGAAATTATAAATTAATAACTTATTATTTCAAATGTTCTTCCTTATTTCCGAATTTCGGAAATAAAAAAGAATATTTGAAATAATAATAAATAACTATTAAATATAGGTATTGAAATTTTCTTGAAAGTATGACTATTAGTGCTAAATTTCATATCTAAGTTCATTAATAGCCAAACTTTCAAGGAAATTCCAATACCTATAATTTAATAGTTATTAGTTAGTTATTATTTCAAATATTCTTAGTTTTTTCCAATTTTCGGATTTACGTCTGTTCCAATTGCCGAATTTCCGAATTACCGCAATTGCTGAATTACCGCGAATTGGCGAATTACCGCAATTGCCGAATTACCGAATTAATGAAATTGGCGAATTACCGCGAATTTCCGAATTACCGCGAATTTCTGAATTACCGCGATTCGGAAAAACGAAAATTCTGGAAAATTCGGAAATTGAAAATTCGGAATTCGTCCGAATTGCCGAATTTTGCAAAATTCGTTAAAAACGAAATTCGGAACGAAACGAATTGCACAAGCCTACTTGTTTCCTCTCTCCTCAAACATCCTTACCTTCACCTCTCTTCTCCACCACCCAGCTTTTATATATCACCCCATCTTCTGTTCTCTCCCTATTACTGCTCCCACCAACTCTTGCTCATTCTACATCCATATACTGATAAAAACACCAGGACTGAGGCATGCCCCTCCATATAAATAACACTCCCACATTACTTCCCTCACCCTCCTGCTTCTCCTAACCTCTGGTGATATATCCCCAAACCCTGGGTCTCCATCATCTGTCTTTGCCCAACACTCCCATCTCCCAACACCCTCTAGCAGCAGCCGCAACCCACAGAACTTAGTCTCTATACTTCTTCTTCCTAATACCAGAATCCCCTTCTCCTGTGCATTTTGGAATGCCTGCTCTGTCTGCAACAAACTCGCTGCCCTCCACGACCTCTTTATCACAAATTCCTTTAACCTACTTGACATTACCGAAACCTGGCTTCATGAATCTGACACTACTTCTCCTGCTTCCCTCTCCCATGGTGGCGGGAGGTGGAGTGGGAATCCTTCTAGCCCCATGCAACACCTATCAGGTTCACTGTCATTTACCGGCTCCCTGGACCGGTATCAACTTTCCTTGATGACTTCTCTGCCTGGCTACCCTACTTTCTCTCTTCTGAAATCCCCACAATCATTCTCTGTGACTTCAACATCCCTGTTAATGCTATCACTACTCTTACTTCTAAACTTCTCAGTCTAACCTCATCTCTCGACCTAGAGCAATGGATACAGACTCCTATTCACTCCAATGGCAACACCCTTGACCTTGTCTTTTCTTATCTGTGCACTCCATGCAACCTTTCCAACAATCCTCTCCCACTCTCTGATCACCACCTCATTAGTTTCAATCTCTCTTTGTCTTCCACCTCCTCTCCCTCCAACCGCCTAACAGTTACCCGTAGAAACCTTTGCCACCTTAACCCTTCTCTTCTCTACTCTGTTACTGATCACCTCTATGACAAAATCTCACCCCTGTCCTGCCCCAACCTAACGACAATTGTCTACAACAGCTCACTGTCATCCTCCCTATACAAGCTCGCCCCCCTCACTACATGCAGAATCCGGCCCCGGCCGCTACAACCCAGGCAAACAGACAACACGAGAAGTCTCAAAAAAACATAGCCTTGCTCTTGTGCATCTGTGGCATAAAACTAAACTCCAAGAAGACTTCAACCAATACAAATCTGCCCTCCTAAAATACAATTTCTGCCTCCAAACTGCCAAACAGACCTACTTTATCACATTCATTAACACATTATCATCCAGCCCCCGTCAAATCCTCTTAACCTTTAACACTCTACTTTGTCCTCCACTGCCTCCACCCTCCAATTCACTCACTGTCCATGAGATTTACAATCACTTTAAAACTAAGATTGATAACATACGTCAGGAGATCTCCAATGCGCAGAAACCACCCCCACTCAACGCCCCATGTCCACAGATACAATCACTACTTTCCGCATTCAACCCTGCTAGTATTAGCGAGGTTGCTAAACTTTTATTGAACACAAATCTAAGGACCTGCCCCCTGGACCCTGCTCCCTCACAAATGCTACGCTCACCCTCTGACTCAATTCTACACTCTCTAACTCACATTTTCAACTTTTCACTTTCTTCTGGCATCTTCCCAAACTCTCTAAAACATGCACTAATTATCCCTATCCTTAAAAAGCCCTCACTGGACCCCACCAATCTAACAACCTACTCCCCATCTCCTAACTCTCCTTGTCATCCAAACTCCTCGAAAGACTGGTCTACAACCCAGTGACCATCTGACCATGTACAAACTTCTTGATCCCCTTCAGTCTGGATTTTGCCCTCAACACTCCACGGAAATTGCTCTCCTTAAACTCACAAAAGACCTACTAACTTCTAAAACCAATGGACACTATTCTGTACTACTACTCTTGGACCTCGCTGCTGCCTTTGACACAGTGGACCACCCACTCCTCCTCAAAAAACTCCACTCCTTTGGTCTCCATGACTGTACTCTTCGCTGGTTCTCATCCTACCTATCCCCTGTGGTGTCAATTACATTGATTGATTGCCAGTACTACTTTATCATATGGATTGATTCATGTTTTTACCTACTCCCTTGTTGTTCACACATCATCCAAGGTTTTAATAAACATATCTTTTACAATACCAAGTGACTTTAAAGGTTCCATTGAGCGCTGTCTTCAGTTTGTACCATTGTATTCACCGTTCCAGTGATTGCCAGCAGATCTGTTTTCCTTCAGCATTTATACATGAGGTTATTGATCTTTCCAGCAATTATATTGGCTCTTGTTGTAGCGCTTTAAGGACACTGTTAAGAGTGAATATCAGCCTGGGTGTCACATCACTTCCTCAAACTCAATCTGTCCAAAATTGAGCTTATGAGATTTCATCCCCCACGTGCCACTTCCTCAGATTTCGCTGTAAAAATCAACGGCTCAACTATCAACCTGTCCCCCCACGCCAAGGTCCTAGGTGTAGTCCTGGACTCTGAACTAACCTCTCGGCCCCACATCCAATCGATATCCAAAATTTGCTGCCTCAACCTCCGCAAAATCTCCAAGATACGCCCCTTCCTAACCAATGACACCACAAACCTTTTAATCCACTCCATGGTCATCTCTCGCCTCGACTACTGCAACTCCCTCCTCACTGGGTTACCTTTAAATAGGCTATCCCCACTTTAGTCCATTATTAGCGCTGCTGCCAGGCTCATCCAGCTTAAAAAGCGATTAGCGTCTGCTACACCCCTATGTCAATCCCTCCATTGGCTGCCACTCAACCAACTAATTAAATTCAAGATACTAACAATAACTTATAAAGCCATCCACAACCTGGCCCCTAGCTGCATCACTAACCTGGTCTCAAAATACTAACCAAATTGTTCTCTTCACTCTTCCCAAGGCCTCCTGCTCTCTAGCTCCCTTGCCACCTCATCCCATGCTCACTTCCAGGACTTCTCCAGAGCCTCTTCCATCCTCTGGAATGCTCTATCCCATTGTGACCGATTTTCTCCTACTTTGTCCACCTTCAGATGATCCCTGAAAACTCATCGCTTTAGAGCAGCCTATCTGGCTGCCACCTAACAATTGTACATTTATCTTCTTCATCAGCACATCCCCCTCAGTTATTACCTCTTGCATCTCTTGACCTTCCCTCTTAGATTGTAAGCTCTAACGAGCAGGGCCCTCTGATTCCTACTGTATTTAAGTGTATTGTATTTTTACTGTCTACCTTCAAGTTGTAAAGCTCTCCGTAAACTGTTGGCGTTATATAAATCCTGTATAATAATAATAATAATAATAATAATAATAAATTCCAAGAAATGCCGTCCGACATTTGGCCAGCATGTACTGGTGGCCAGGGTAGGTTATGGTTAGGGCTGCACAGATACCTATACTAGTATCGGTGCCGATACCAAGCATTTGCACAGGTATCGGTACTCGTGCAAATGCTCCAATGCCTAATCCAATACCTGTTGTATTGTGCCATGCATCCTCAGTGTAGCAGGGGGGGCTGGGCAGCCTCACAGGTGATTGGTGTGTGGGGCAGTTACAAGCACCGATCCCCCAGTATAGCCTTTCAGCTGCTTTATTGAAAGGCTATACAGGGGGGTCGGTGCTTGTAACTGCCTCCACTGCCGCACTGATCATCCCCTGTGTGCTCCTCCGGCTCCCGGGGGTCTTCCTATGGCTTCTGGTGTCCTCCTCCCTCTCTCCGGTGTCCTCCTCCCTCTCTCCAGGTCCCCCTCTGTGCTCCCCAGGTCCTCCTCCGGTCCGCCCCCCTCCCAGATCTGTCAGGATGGAGAGCAGAGGAAGGAGCCAGTATATATGTCATTTACTGCCCCCTTCTTTTTCTGAATGCACTCTGTCCATGCATAACTGAGCATTGTAAACTGTGTTTACGATGCTTCAGTTTATGAATGGAGAGGAGCCTCTTTCTCCTGTCCATTCATTTTCAGTGCATCTGAGGCTGCAGAGAAGGGACTGGGGAATCTGTGTCCTTAGTTCCTTTTCTTGTCTCAAAGGGGAGATCCCAAAGTCCCCCAACAGGGCTGATAAATAAAAAAAGAGAGAATAATAAATAATTAAAGATTAAATTGTAAAAATAATAATTAAAAAAAAAAGCAATGATACCGTCCACTCCCCCCCCCCTAAAAAAAAAGAAAGCAAAAAAAAAAAAAATAACAAAAAATATATAAATTGTAAAAAAATAATGAAAAAGAAATTGTAAAAAATAAACTTGTAAAAAAATAATAAGAATAAAAAAAAACACTGACACAGTCCACGCCTCATCAATGCCACTTATCAATGCCCATAAGTGCTTCATATTAGTGCCACTGTCACATGACATTAAAAAAAGGATCGGTAATCAGTATCCTCGAGTACTTGAGAAAAGTATCCGTAATTGTACTCGGTCTTTAAAAAGTGGTATCGAGGCAACCCTAGTTATTGTTATGTTTTGAGCCCCACATAAAAGTACTGCAAAAAACGTATATATCAATGCCAACTGCTGCTTAGTTCCTACCATCAAATATATTTTTACACGTTAACTATTATGTAAGTGTAACATTTCTAGGTATCTGTTACCTTTCACAGAGATCGCAGTACATTCTTTGACAATGCCTTCATCTGCTTTTGTCTCCAGAAGGATGCTGCCATCTTTGTTCAGGAATAATGCAGGGTCATCATCTACTTCCTGGATGCTGGCTTACCGATTGCACAATCATGTAAACCATAGTACCTGTGCAGTTCACTGTTCAAAAATGTCTGACACAGACCAGCACATTCCGCTGCATCTCATATTGTGACTTTCTACAAAGTTACAATCCGCAGCCTGAAAATTGGGGAAGAGGAGACTAAGGACATGCTTCCCTCTGCCTGCAGAAGATTGATGGCATCATCTCAGCCTAGGCAAAGCCCCGTGACTGGACTGTTTCATGATAAAAGGTGAGAGTTTTTTTTTTTTTTTCTAATAATACTGTTGCTCTATATTGTGACATGCCAGGAATTTAAACATGCAGATTTGTAAAGTTACTTAAAGGTCCACTTTAAATAAACAAACTGCCTGCATAGAAAATGTATAAGGATCCTCAGACCTTTTTACATCAATAATACTAGTAATCCATTCTAGTGTCATCCCTTAGAACTCAGCACATTAGCAGCAAGCCACTCACAATTTTTTCTAAACCAGTACTAGCTGCCACTAAATGAGAAGTTCTCTAGATATTTTGTGATGATATCACACTTTTTATGCACAAAAACAGGCTTTTGGAATGTTCAAATTTAAAAGTTGTTAGTAATAATCCTAGTTGCACTATGCATACTAGACCTACCTGTAGGTAGAGTAAATATCTCCTAAACGTGCACTGTTTAGGAGATACAGCCGGTGACATCACCAGTGCATGCACTCTGCATTCCATTCAGAGTGAAGTAATTGCGGCTTGGCCATTCGAACAGCTAAAGCCTATGAGCCCATAAAGAAGACCAGGTGAAGATGGAAGCCCTAGCAGTGATGACAGCGCTCCGCTGGAGAGCTTTCTATTAAGGGAAGTCTGTCATTATGTCCTTGTATGCAATTTTTTTATTTTTTGTGGTTTTAAGGCAAACACACTATGCACTTTGCAAGTGCAGTTGCTTCAGAGCTTAGTAAATGAGGTGAATGAGGTTCACTTTGGAAAAAATACCCAATCACGTGCAAGGAAAATATAAAAAAACAGCATTTTGTAACTGTATAGCAACTGCACTTTCAATGTACACAGTGTTTTTGCATTTAGTAAATCCATTTTAGTGTCTTTGCCATTTCCACTGAGCTGAACTCACAGAAAGCTGAGTTTATCTGCCTTCAAAGCTGTCATCTGTAAAGCACTAATTCCCTGGCTCCCCCATGTAATGGAGACGAGTAGAAAAAAACACATTTGAAGTCCAAATCAGGAGAGCAGCCTGGGTGACAACCATAGCTGTGTTCATAGATATAGTGGAGGAGTAAACATCGCAACACAAGGGCAGCAACTGTGTTATTCAGAGGATTACCACGTAAAAATAAAAGCATGGAAAAATAGAAAACTAATGCAACCACCTCATCTCTGGCCTGGTAAGCTGCCATACATTACATTTTTGTTTTTAGATATACAGTATCTCACAAAAATGAGTACACCCCTCACATTTTTGTAAATAATTTATTATATCTTTTCATGTGACAACACTGAAGAAATTAAACTTTGCTACAATGTAAAGTAGTGAGTGTACAGCCTGTATAACAGTGTAAATTTGCTGCCCCTCAAAATAACTCAACACACAGCCATTAATGTCTAAACTGCTGGCAACAAAAGTGAGTACACCCCTAAGTGAAAATGTCCAAATTGGGCCAACCAATTATTTTCCAGCGCTGCCTTAACCCTCTTGGGCATGGAGTTATCCAGAGCTTCACTGGTTGCTAATGGAGTCCCCCTTCACTCCTCCATGACAACATGACAGAGCTGGTGGATGCTAGAGACCTTGTGCTCCTCCACCTTCTGTTTGAGGATGCCCCACAGATGCTCAATAGGGTTTAGGTCTGGAGACATGCTTGGCCATTCCCTCACCTTTACCCTCAACTTCTTTAGCAAGGCAGTGGTTGTCTTGGAGGTGTTTGGGGTCATTAACATGTTGGAATACCTCCTGCGGCCCAGTCTCCGAAGGGAGGGTATCATGCTTTGCTTCAGTATGTCACAGTACATGTTGGCGTTCATGGTTCCCTCAATGAACTGTAGCTCCCCAGTTCCGGCAGTACTCATGCAGCTGCAGACCATGACACTCCCACCACCATGCTTGACTGTAGGCAGGACACACTTGTCTTTGTACTTCTCACCTGGTTGCCTGACACCATCTGAACCAAATAAGTTTATCTTGGTCTCATCAGACCACGGGACATGGTTCCAGTAATCCATGTCCTTAGATTGCTTGTCTTTAGCAATCTGTTTGCGATCTCTCTTGTGCATCCTCTTTAGGAGAGACTTCCTTCTGAGACGACAGCCATGCAGACCAATTTGACGCAGTGTGTGGTGTATTAATGAGTTTTGTCAGGAGATGGCGCTGTCACAAATATGTGATTATCAAACCCATGTGTAGTGATTGCAAAAGATAAATGTGCAGTTTCTTAAAAACAATATGTGGTCAATTATTTTAAAGTGCATATAGTGCTTCAATAATAAACTTGTGAATATTAATCAATAAAATCATAAGTGTCCGTAAAAAGTCCGTAAAATTGGTGTTTCTTTAGGACACCGCTCCCACTACTCCAGAAATACAATAGACCTCCTGACGATGTCTATATATTCCCTCTAGGGTATATTTGGGAGTGTTGCCAAGAGGTTTATTGAAATATGAATTTTCCTGAATGTCCATAAAAGTCCGTAAAAACACACTTAGACCCTGCTATGAGTATCTGCAATAATTAGCGTCATAGGATATTCGTAGTTAAACTGGTGAGTATTAAGAATATTTCCGGTTCATACTACACTATCGTGGATCCTTTGGTTTTTTTTTTCCCATACCCACACTCGGTATGAAACACCAATTTTACGGACTTTTTACGGACACTTATGATTTTATTGATTAATATTCACAAGTTTATTATTGAAGCACTATATGCACTTTAAAATAATTGACCACATATTGTTTTTAAGAAACTGCACATTTATCTTTTGCAATCACTACACATGGGTTTAATAATCACATATTTGTGACAGCGCCATCTCCTGACAAAACTCATTTATACTCATTACTTTCCTCTTTGGAGGAGAGCTACTGGAGGGCAGCAGTCCATATTCACCTACAGCACATATGTTTCTCCCTGAGCGTGGGATCTTCCCCTTAAATTTAGTGTGTGGTGTATTGTCTAAGCACTGACAAGATGACCCCCCACCCCTGCAACCTCTGCAGCAATGCTGGCAGCACTCTTACATCTATTTCCCAAAGGCAACCTTTGGATATGACGCTGAGCACGTGCACTCAACTTCTTTGGTCGACCATGGTGAGGCCTGTTCTCAGTTGAACCTGTCCTGCATGATTTTGTCCACCGTGCCGCAGCTCAGTTTCAGGGTCTTGGCAATCTTCTTATAGCCTAGGCCATCTTTATGTAGAGAAACAATTATTTTTTTCAGATCCTCTATACACCGCTCCTCCACCACCCCTGCTCATTAAAATGAATGGGCAGCGCTTCCGAAGCGGCTGTACACCGCTTCATAATTGCCACGTGCTGGTGCTTTTAACCCCTTTTCAACCCCTTCTTAGGGGTTAAAAGCGCCCCTCTGCCGTCCGAATAGCAGCACCAAAGCGCCGCTATAACAGTGGTAAAGCCCCGCTAGCCAACGCTTTACCGCTGACCCTCGGGCGGCCCCACTGTGAAAGGGCTCTAAAGCCTTGTATTAATGACCCAGCTGCAAAATATAGTATTTGTCATTTCTTCAATATACAGCACACGTCTCAAAAAGTACAGGTACAAAAATAACCAACATTTATACCATGTTATTTTGCGCTGGGCTTTACCTGAACTATACAAGCCTTTACATTTTACAATTAGCCTGGTTCACACTGACAGCGGGAGTGAAATCATGCGAGTTCATGGAGTTCATGTCAGTCTTGACTTCGGGGGCGATTTCAGAGACATCTGTGCGGGTTTCTGCACAGATGTCTGTTGAAATCGCACCCCGAAGTCACCAAAAGTAGTACAGAAACTACTTTTGGTAATTGGTGCGGCGCTGCAAATTCAAACGGTGCCATTGCTGGCAATAGCCGTCGATTGGCATGTGATTTGACATGTCAAATTGCATGCCAAATCGCTGTAATGTGAACCAGGGTTTAATCTTGGAGCCTAACAGGATAAACACCTTTTTTCTTCAGTATGTTAGGAAAATATATATGAAAATCACACTTCTCTGATACCACTGAGGGCAAGTGTGTGCGTAAGCTATTTGGTTTGAAAGCAAAATTAGCACATACTGTATATTGATCGATTGATTGATCAAACATACCTAAATAACTGCAATATATAGTTCTGTCAGTTTAAAATAATATTAATAATCCATTTAACAATGAGCACCAACAAGCTTTACCTGTTTGAAATGATCATAAATATTTGGCATCAGCGTAGTAAGATTATTGACTTTGTTTTCTATGTTAGACCAGCTTTTTTCAACCAGGGTGCCTTCAGGTGTCTTCAGGGGGGCCTTGTAAAATTGCCTAGAAATTGCAAAAAATTGTATACAAGCCAGTGGGCAGATCAAGCCTGCCTATTAGTTACATAAAGCCACGAGTTTTCATTGTGCACCATTACAACCTTCCAGCCGCTAGTGTCCTAACAACCAATTATCGGTTGATAAGGAAGATGTTAGGCACTTGCATAACATCCTTGCTTGCCCCCTCCCTTGCCCCTCTCCATCAGCTCTGGGATCACATTAGCTGAGTGAGGGAGAAAAACTGAGGGTGAAGAGAAACATTGGAATACTAATTAGTATTGTGTGTGCAAAGTTGTGTTTGCTTTCAAAAAATGATCTCCTCTAATGTTGGGCGTCCTATGTGTGTGGTTGTTGCTGCAATTTGTAAAACTAGTAGTTTAATATTTAAACTATAGAATGGGGTGCCTCGAAGATGTGTGGAATTTTAAAGGGTGCATTGACTATAAAAGGTCGAGAAACACTTTGTGAGAAATTGTCACAGCACTGTAGGATCTATTCTATAGCAATGTTTCTAACCTTTTTTTTTTTGTAAAGTATGTGTTTATAACAGAAAGTAGGTGAAGCAAAAATTGTATATAGCAAAATAATGGTATTGTCAAGATGTTCCCAAGCATGCTATGTATGTGCTTACTAATTAATTACAATGATTTAAAGCAGTGGTTCTCAACCTCAGTCCTCAAGTACCCCCAACAGACCATGTTTTCAGGTTTTCCTTTACTTTGCACAGCTGCTTTAAATCAGTGACATGGTATTATAAACAATTAAAACACAGCGCTAAAATTATTTTCTTAATAGTGAAACTCTTGTGTAATAAATATGTGTAAATATGTATAGAGATTCAATACATAAATACCTATCTGCTTCTCTAAAAATAAATCACTGTAAACATTCACTATATTAAATCATAGTAAAAAGCAGCGCTATAATCAATAAATCAATAAACCATAGTGCAAATGATGCAATAATGTGCAAAAAGTTCATGCAAAGTCGCAGCAAAAGTGCCAGTGCAAACTATATGTGCAAGACAAACTGGTGCAAAATTGCGACAATATAAGTGTCCATAAACAGTCCTCCTTTAAGTGTGCAGCATCAATCCTTCATACTTGTTTCCATCACCAAAAAAGACTGCATGCAGGTGATCACACCAGAGGCTTACCAGATGTCTGGATTAAAATCACCTGTATATCAGAGAAAACCTCAGCCAAATATCCCTTAAATGAGGTCCACACTTCCAAGGAACAATCAATCCCCCATGTATCATTCATAAGAAACAGAGAAGATTCCTCATAGTGTATCTCTTTAAGCAGGTGAATTTATTTAAAAGGATAAAATTGCGCTTACATCAAACCATAAAATCATTCGCAGTGTGAAAAAGCAGAGACATCTACCAGTCAGCTGTTCCTCGCTCCTCTCCTCTCCTTAGCGAGCGTACTAGCCTCTGGCGTGCCTGATACATCAGCCCTCCTCGGGCTGCCGTGTAGCCACGCCCCTACGTTTCGTCACTTCCGACTTGATCACAGGGCAGAACTTTATTGTTAAAAAACAGAAGTAAAACATAAAGTTAAAAACATGTCAGGGAAAGACAATTTACATAATCACATCCTTTTCAAAGAAAGCATCATAAAGGATGGTAGAGCAAAAATTGGCAGAGAAAAATTATTTATGTATGCACAGATTTGAATAAAGATTAACTGCACCAAATGTGATGTTGGATTCTAGGAAAGATTTAAAAACATAAAAAATAGAGTTGAGCGAACCCGGACTGTAAAGTTCGGGTCCGTACCGAACTTTGGGGTGTCCCGGACCCGGACCCGGACTTTTCAAAAAAAGTCCGGGTTCGGGTCCGGGGTTCTGGTAATTTTAATGGAAAATCTTAAAAATGCTGTAAAAAAGCCCAGGAAGGTCCTAGAGGTCTGCAAAAGGAAGGAAAATGGGGGTAAGGGTGGGACAAGTGCCCTACAAAGAAATGGGGACAGGGAAAGAACTTTAAATATTTTAAAAAAAATAAAAACATAAAAAATGCAAAAATGGAGATCATCTTCAAAATGGGTCTGAAAAGTATTAATTAACATTAGAGGCCATAGAACTGTTCTTTTTTTTTTTATTTTTTTTTTATTTTTTTTTTGTATTTCAATAGTTTTATTGGTTTATTCAATACAGATAAATGTCCAGAAATACCGTATAATTGCAAACATAGAATAAAAATACATAACAACCATAATTCTGTAACCAGGTTTGTATCATTACAAAATGGAGAAAGGAGTCCGCTGTGTAGAGGAGATCCCCCTGTCCGGGGCGTGTGCGTTCAATGGAGAGATGGAACAGAACCAGTCCCCAAAGCCACGTAAGAAATTGGCAATAATAGGGTGCCTCCCGGGTACGGCAGGAACCTGTATGTTCCAGCCCGCCCGAAACGCCCTGCCTCCAAGGACCCCCTCCACACAGGCGACAGTAGTATATCTGGTATTGGAAGAACTTACTGCTTAGACACAGAGGGCGCCGGGTGAATTTCTTAAGAGCTTTGGCAGTGTGATCCCCTCAAACAGCAAAATAGGATAGAGTTGAGTCACCTTAAGAATGCTCTTGATGGCGGGGGAGGGGTTGTGGGTCAAGAACCCAGTGAAGAAAGGCCGGGGAGAGGACACCCCTAACGGGGACAAGCTGTGCCCTCTGCCCTACCCGTCCCCCACCCCTCCTCCACCCAAAGGGTGCAAAATTGACACAGCTATTTAAGCCAATAATATACATCAAAGATAGACTGAGGGAACACTCCAGTGCTGATGAGATGGGTGACCAAGCGCCTAGGCTCAAACCTTGAATACTTATTGAATGAGAGTGAGAAAGAGATGAAGAGAGATAAAAAGGGGAAGAAGAGAAAAGAGACCGAGAGAGAAAGGGGGAAAGATCAGGCTCCACTCAGGCATACCCGTCCCGGGAAATTTTTACTATGGACACCTAGTAAGTATTTTGATAGCTATTCCGATGAGGAGGTATTGATAGGATAAGTCCCATTTTCCTTCCCCGAGGCCCCAACATAGCTCACCCAGGGTTCCCAAATTTTATCGAATTGAGGTGAGGTATTTAGTATCGTGTTTGATATCTTCTCTTGAGCCATAATCCAAGATATCTTCCGTTTGGCAGCATGAAATGAGACCTTGCTGGTCTTCCAAGCCTTCGCGATAGTTACTTTAGCTCCTATGAGTATAAACAGGATAAGAGAAGCAGTTGCTTTTGGGCAACCAGGGATTGCTTGATTTAAGAGGGCTGTAGCCGGGTCTAGTGGAACTGGCATGCCCGAGACCCTGCGGATCATTCGGAAGATTTTATTCCAATAGCTTCTAATTCTGGGGCAAGACCAAAAAACATGAAAAATGTCTCCCAGGTGGTCACATCCCCTAAAGCAGAGGGGAGATGTTTGGGGGTAATATTTGGCAAGGCGAGTAGGAACTAGATACCAGTGCATTATGATCTTCAGGTTAGCCTCTTTAAGTGTAGTATTATGGACCCCTTTGCAAGATTTTTCAATATTGGTGTGCCAGGTCTCGAGGTCCCACTCCATATTGAGGTCCCGCTCCCAGCTAAGCATAAAGGGGGCCTTTTCTTTAGGCTCTGTAAGTAGAGAGTATATTAGCGATATCCCCCCTCTTGTGTCCATGGCTGACGAACACCACTGCTCGTAAGGTGTGACTGACAAGGGTTGGGACGAGGATGCCTTGACCTTGTCAAGAAAGTGACGGATTTGCATATAGCGGAACCGTTCTATAGGGGGCATTTCGAGTTTCTCCGTACAGTGTTGAAAGGAGATGGGTCCTCCTGCGTTAAAGAAATGGCCCAGTCGGTATAACCCTTTCTGGGTCCACCATTTGAAGGCCTCGATATTCATTCCTGGGGGAAAGCGAGGATTATGGAAGAGATGGGAGAGAGGGAGCCAAGTGGAAATTAGACTGCTCTTTTTACGTATTACATCGCATAAGGACAATGAATGAGAGAGGGAGGGTGACATTATCGGTGGTCTGGAGTTGGGGGGACTCGAAATTAGAAAGTCTATGGTGTTTTTAGGGACCGATTGCCTCTCTATGTGTACCCAGTCCGGTTTGTCGCTCGGAAAGTAGACTGTGGATATTTGTGTCAGCTGGGCCGCTTGATAGTAATGCCAGAGATTAGGGAGCCCGAGGCCCCCTTTAGATCTAGGTCTATAGAGGGTATTTTTAGAAAAGCGGTAACCTGTTTTCCCCCATATGAAGCGGTTAACTTTGGATTGGAGGTTAGAAAGTTGAGTTTTAGGCACCAGGATGGGTAGTGAGCGAAATAAGTATAGGATACGTGGTAGAAGAGTCATCTTGATGGCATTGATGCGCCCTATCCATGACATTTGGTGTTGGGCCCATTGTGTTAGATCCTGGATCATGTTCCGAAATAGGGGAGGGTAGTTGTGTTTGTAAAGCTGGTCTGGGGATGAGGACAGATTTATACCTAAGTAGGGTATGTAGTTGGATCTCCATCCGAATGGGAACTGTCCCTTTTGGAGGTCAACCTCCCTTTGCTGGGTCGAGACGTTTAGGGCGAGGGTTTTGGACAGATTGACCTGGAGGCCAGAAGCTTCTCCAAACTTTGCTAGAAGATTAAAGGCGCTGGGGATCGAGGTCATGGGAGAGGTGACAAAGAGGAGCACATCGTCCGCAAATAATGCGCACTTGTGGACAGCTGGACCACATCTCACTCCATGTGTATCTGGGTCAGACCTAATTTTGATGGCAAGCATTTCAATCACTAGTGCAAACAGAAGTGGCGAAAAAAGGGCAGCCTTGTCTAGTTCCCCTCGCTATAGGGAAGGATTCTGAATAATGACCGCACAGTTTTATCCTAGCTATTGGGAAGGAATAGAGAGATTTTATGCTGCTGATAAATTTGGGTCCAACCCCCCATTTAGCTAGAGCTGAAAAGAGAAAGGGCCAGGATACCGTGTCGAATGCCTTCTGCAGATCCGGGGAGAGCAGAAGGCCTTCCTGAGGGGTTTCTCCATCCCAGCCTGATTTCATTAGGGATATTATGTCTATCGCTCTCCTCACCTGGTCCGGGCCCTGTCTTCCTGGGATGAACCCAACTTGGTCCTTATGTATATAGAGGTTTATAAATTTGGAGAGTCTATTTGACAGGATTTTAGTCATAATCTTAAGATCAATATTTATAAGGGAGATGGGTCTGTAGTTGCCCACCTCACTGCTATCCTTCCCTGGTTTAGGGATCACCGAGATAAAGGCGAGGTTAGCGTTCACCTCAACAGGTTTACCACCTTGCAGGTAGTTGAAGAGTCGGACCAGGTAAGGGGAGAGAGTCTCCTGGAAGTTTTTGTAGTATGGAGAGGAAAACCCGTCAGGGCCAGGGGCGGAGCCATTCTTCAGACCCTTAATCACCTCCTTGACCTCAGCTTCTGTGAAGGGAGCCTCTAAGGCGTCTCGATGTTCGTCTGAAAAGATGGTGGGGTTGATACCCTGAAGGAATTCGTCTATAGTGTTTTGAGATTGTGGGCCTTTCGTAGAGTAGAGGGTTTTGTAAAACTCGGTAAACTTTTCAAGGATTTGGAGAGGATGTTGGGTTAGGTGTCCTGAGTTGGTTTTAATTTTGGGCATAGAGTATGTGCGAGTCTTAGGGGATAATTTATGAGCAAGGGAGGATCCAATTTGATTCGCTAGAAGATCATTCCTGCCTCTAGTCCACGCTAATCGTTTTTCGGAAAGTGAGGTGAGGGCCAGGTTCAGAGCTAGCCTGGCGGCTTCTAAAGTGGCTAGGGAAGGGCCTGTAGGGTGCTTTTTATGTCGTTTGCTGGCTAGTCTGAATTCCTTCTCCAGGTTTGTTATGTTCATTTGGTGTTCCCTTTTTAAGCGAGAGGAGAGTTGGATAATCCTTCCCCTCATAACCATTTTGTGGGCTCCCCATAAAAACTCTGGGGTAGTGTCATCTTTATCGTTAAGTGTGAAATATTCGCGTAACTCATTTTCAAGGAGTTTGCAGTGAACCGGGTTTGAGAGGATGGACTCATTCAACCTCCATGGTTGAGGGCCTCTCAAGAGTGGGCCCTCTTCCAGGTGGATAAGAACCAGCGAGTGATCAGACCAGGAGATATCATGGATATTGGCTTGTTTAACTAGGTGGATAGAGGAGGTGGGGACAAAGATATGGTCTATCCTTGCATACGACCCATGTGGGGCTGAAAAGTGTGTGTAATCTATAGCAGACGGATTGAGTTCCCTCCAAGAATCAATCAGACCCAGGGAGTGAAGGAGCCTGGCTATCCGTAGACTCTGTTTTGGTGGTTTCCTGAACTTATGGAGTCCACTAGCAGTCTTGTCTTTAATTTGATCAAACATTATGTTAGAATCCCCACCCATTATAATTTTCCCCTCCAAGTGAGGAGCTAGGCACCTCAGCATGGAGGAGAAGAAGGAAGCTTGTCCTTGATTCGGGGCATAATATGAGATCAGGGTGTAAAGAGTGCCATTAATATGTCCCTTCACCAAAATATACCTGCCGTCTCCATCCCTGATTGTTGTTGTGTGGGAGAAAGCAGTCTTTTTAGAGAAGCAAATTGCTACCCCTCTCTTCTTTTCCCCCGCGTTGGATAAGTAAAAGGTTGGGTATCTATGATGTATGAAAGTTGGGTTATAGGTATTTGGAAAGTGAGTTTCCTGCAAAAAGAGGATATCATATCCTCTGCGGTTATAATGGTCAAAGGCTTTGCGGCGTTTAGAGGGGGAATTCATCCCCTGGACATTATGGGAGGCGATTTTAAAAATCGCTGGAGAGAGGGTGTCGTCAGCCATGGGGAAGAGAAAGGAGTCCCGCCCAAAATATTTTATGACTTACCCTTGCAGCTGGGAGCGGAATCACAAGAATGGCACAAAGTTCGGTTGTCCGTCTAGTTTTAGTATGTTGAAGGGTCGGGATACCCTGGGGAGCCTGAAATAGAAAGAGGGTTAGTGAGAGAAGAAATATAAACAGCTGATAGAGTAGAGGGAAGAGAATAGATGAGTGAGAAGATATAGACATCAGGACGAAAGCGTCCCAGTGTCTCAGAGGGAAGGGTAGAACTAGTCTAGCCCTTACCCGGGGTCCCAGATAGGCCAGGACCCCCAAAGTAGGCGGCTCAACTATGAGCGCCGTAACTGAGTCTCCGAGGGAGAAAATATCCCCCAGTTCCTGCAGTAGGAGTAACGCATTGTCTCCCCTTGGCCGGAGGGACCCGTCAGACCAGCATCGGTAGCATGGGTTATCCTCAGGACGAACGGGGGACAGTAAACCAATGAGACCCTAGATAAATCAATGGAACAGTTTAGAGAAGAACAGCATTTCCCTTAAAACTCATAAAACTTGCATAACTTTAACGTTAAAGGCCCCAGAGCTTGAAACTTGTTTCTCGAAATTTTGGTAGGGGGAGATGGGAAGACAAAAGGTCCTCCCCTCTGCCCCTTACCGGTTTCCAGTAAGGCCTAATAACCTAAGAAAAAGACATTGGTCCATCAGGATAAAATGAATGAAGTGAATAGACAAAAAGGGGGAGGATAGCTGGTTCATACTCCAGCTAGTAGTCCGATGGTCTACATAGGAGAAAAATACAAAAGAAAAAAAAAAAATCCTATAAGTCCAGACCCAAGACTTCTATCTTGCTGCCGGGGTAGAGTATACTCTCCGGTGGAAAATAAGTTCCTTTCTAATCCAGATTCAAGGGTGTGTGTACTTTGGGAGTACTAAATTATTTGAAAAAGATAATTGGTGGGGCCGAAGGTAGCTTCGAAAGTTGAAGAATAAAGCCCCGATTTGGGGAGTCCATCTTGAAGAATCACGGAGGGATGGAGTCCCGGACCCTCTTAGGCTTTTGTTTATGCCAGAGGGGGTTCAGGGGGCTCCCCGGTGGAGGTCGTTTTGAAGTGCCTTGTCTGGAAGTGGAGGGCAGCTGGGGTAGCTCCTGGGAGATAAGTCCAAGTTGTAGTAAAAGTCTCTCTCCTTCTGCCAGGGTAGCGAAGTGAAAAGGTTTTGTTCTTATATTGAAAAGATAAGCGGAAGGGGAAAGCCCACCAATATTTGACGTTTTGTTGGGCCAGGATCACTAGTAAGGGTTTGAGGTTTCTTCTCCTCTGAATAGTGGTAGGAGAGATGTCAGCGAAAATCTGTACTGGATGCCCCTGAATGCTGATGTGGCTTGACAACGATGTCCCTGGGTAGACCATCTTGCCGTTGTGGGCCCAGGGCTCTGTGAGCCCTGTCTAGTTCAAGCCTCTCATTTGAGATGTCAGGAATTAGGGATTTGATGAGTGTGGATACCGCTCCGTGTACATCCGTGATCGACTCAGGTAAGCCTCTGATGCGAAAATTGACTCTGCAACTTCTATTTTCGAGGTCGTCAATTTTGGCCAGGGCCGAGTCCAATTGGTCCTGTAAAGTTTGGATGCAAGTAGTATTCTGGTTAGCTCGAGCCATTGTGTTGTCCACTGCTTGTTCTATAGTGTCCATTCTGGCCCCTAAGCTTTGCAAATCCGCTTTGATGGAGGAAGTAATTTGGGCTGCTGTCTGAGCAAGGCCCGTGGCCAGCATCTCCGAGAACTTCTGGAGTAGTAAATGCATTTCTGTTGGGCCCTGGTGAGAGCTAGGGGTGGTTGGAAGGTCATTGAGAAGGCCGTTAGGGGTACTGAGGGTAGAAGAATGTCCCGTGAGGGAATGCCCACTAGGGGAGTGTAGGAAAGGGGAGTTCAGCAGTTCCGCCATTGATCTCTCCAACGGTGAATCCCTTAAGGATAGAGAAGGTAGCTACTTTGTTGAAGGATCCTCAAGGGGCCCTTGGGCAATGAAAGTGGTAGGTTGTAAAGCAGGAGGATCAGCAATGGATTCTTCTAGATCTGGCAGGGGGTTAGCTGGGGCGTTGGATGCCATGTGGTAGGGATCTTTAGTTTGTTCCCCAAAGAGGAGTTTGCGCTGTGCCTCCTTTTTGTTGTTTGACCCTGGCATAAGAAGGGTTCCGGAGGGTTAATATATGTCCTTAATTGTCTGCAGGGTTCGATGGGGAGTGGAAGGACTACTTGGGAGTCCTGGGATGAGTCGATGGAGAGAGTGCTCTCTTAATTGTGAAGCTTGTTTTCCCAGGGCCTGTAGTGTAGGCCCAAGCCGCGGCCTCGATTAGGCAATTGCTGCCGCTCCCGGGTCCCTGCGCCTCCAGTGAAATATTAGAGGGAGACTGTTATTTGTTTATGGGTCCCGGGAGGTCCGCTGATGGCGGCAGTGAAACCCTCCCAGGGTTACCTTGTCCAGCTGTTATATTGGGCGCCCGATTGAGAGACAGGAAAGTCCCGGCTAGGCCGAAGCCGCGGCCTCGATTTCTTAGGGACGTCCGGCGCGGGATCCTTGCGGCGGCCCGATTCCTCCGCGCGATTCCTGGCCTGTTCCCTGGGTGTTAGGGGAGCATTAGGAGGGCTCCCGAGGTGTCTCCCTGACCCCCGCTCGTCCGTGGGGGATCCGTTCGGCCGAGGTGAGACGGAGCTCCGGGTTTAGGCTGCCATCCCGGGTGCTCCGCGCATGCGCACTCCCCATAGAACTGTTCTAAAATCATCTTCAAACTGTGTCAAAAAAGTATAAATAAGCCGGGAGTACCCATATCACTGTTCTGCAAAATGTGTGTGTCACTTTAAATGAAACCTGTAAAACGTCTTGTCACTATACCCATGAGGGCCGAATAAATATGAAAAAACTGTGTCAAACTTCTACTAAAATCTTGTCAAGATACCCCTCACGCGTACGCGCCTCGTGGGCCCTACCGTCGGATTTGGGCCTCGAGGCAGAGTGGAGCCGGCTTGCCTAGGGGGTGCCTGCTCGCCCCCAGTCCCTCTGTGGAGCCCTCGGGAGGATTACGAGGGGATTGTGGGTCCCTTGTCCGGTCCTTAGCGCGCCTCCTTAGCCCGGCGGCGTTCCTAGGGCGCGGCCTGCAGGGATTCTTTAGCTCCGGCGCCGAAGCCGGATCGGCCCTGAAAGGACAGAGAGTTAGCCCGCGGGTTATATTGTCGACCTGTTCCATTGGGACCCTCCCAAAGTGACGGCGGTAGTCGCCT
>BLSH010105655.1:474894-487880 GCA_018402905.1 Glandirana rugosa | reverse complement strand
AGTTCTCTATCCGTCAGATCCGGGATGAGTGTCCTCATCAGAGATTGTAGGAAGGTTTTCAGTTCTGATTGTTGGATCGATTCTGGTATATTTCGGAATTTGATATTATTTCTGCGTGAGCGATCTTCTAGATCTGCCAGTTTAAGGTGGATCAATTGAATGTCTTCTTCGTGTGATGTGATCGCATCCACCATTTCATTATGAGCTCTCGGAAGTTCTGCGACCGCTTTTTCTATGTTCTGGATGCGTTGCTCATGTTTCTGTACCGTGGATAACATGGGGGAGAGTACTGATGATAAGTCCAGGTGCAGAGTGTGTCTTAAGGATAACAACATATCTTTCATGACCTGCTCAGATACAGGTTTGTCAGATACGGATAGATCATCCAGGGCTGGTTTAGCTTGGGACGAAGGTATCATAAGTTCGTTCGTAGGAAAGAGCGAATGTCCGAACGATGCTTCATTCAGAACTATCGGAGAAACGATCGAACGGGCGTTTTCGGGCTCTTCGGTTCTAAGTTTGGATTTTGCCGGACTTGAGGTGGAGGGAGAGGGTGGGGGCGACAACTCACCCGATTCGCCTGGAGGAGTGAAGGATCCATGTAATCCCCTCTGGGGAGAGTGGAGAGCTGTGGCTGTATCTCCTGCTGTGGGAGCGGCGCCATCTTGGGTCCCCATGCGGCCTGGAGCAGGGAAGAAATCTGTCAATTTCTTAGGAGCTTTAAAGTCCTTTCTTCTTTTGGACATTCCTGGAGGTGCTAGGAGGGATCAGGTATGCGAGGGGTAGTTAAAAGTCCCGGTGTCTGTCGTGGATCGGTCGCTTTTTGCCGTTTAGCACAGGAGCTGTGGATTTAGGCAACCATTCAGCAGTGTCGTCAGGCCACGCCCCCGTAGATTTAGACTTTAGTTAGCAGCTCTGGGCACCTCTGCCATCCCACTTTGAAATGGGGTTTCCTCTATTAGCCACTGGAAATTTATGGCATTTTTGATTTATCCTCAAAGAAACAAACTGATCAGTGGCGGCTGGTGGTATATTTTTTGGGAGGGTGGCAAACAATCCATCCGCAGCCACCCCCTCCCCTGGCACAATGCACTTACCCCATCTAGGTTAGAGGCAGCACTTCCTCCGGGCAGCGGGTGGTGTCTCCTCCACCTGGTGCTTCACAGCAGCTTCCCCTGTGTCTCCTCCCTCCTCCTCCTTGGCGACCAGTAGGATCGCTTCTCCTCTCGGCCAATCAGGTGGCAGGTCTCGGGACTCGCTTCCTGATTGGCCGGGAGAAGAATCAGGAAGACAATAGCGAATTTTAATTCGCTATTGTCACACAACCAGTCCATCTTTTTTGAAGCCTATTATGCCCCATTCACACCTGAACGTTTTTTAGCTTGAAGCCTGAAGCTTCAAAACGCTGAAGGAGAAAAAAGCAATTCTTCTCTATGGAGATGGCTCACATCTCCACTTCAAGTCGTCTGAAGCCAAACAAGTTCTGGGGCTTTTTTGTCATGTGATTCAGGCAGATTTGGGCTTTGTAATCCCTGACATGACCCCTGATGACGTCAGCACATCTGACGCAACGGCGTTGGGTAACGTGACTCACTATACGTCACTTCCGCTCGCTGGAACTCAAAAGGAGCACATCGGCGTGCCCTGCTTCTTGATTTTATGGATTGCAAATTTTAAACCAAATTTGATAAACAAGCTTGGCGTTTTTCATGATGGGAGCCTCACATTTTTTTATCCTTCACATGCGATTGAAACCAGGAGTTCCTACCCCAGCTTTGTGAAGCAAGATCTTGGTTTTCTGCCTGGAAGTTATCATTCCCACTGCGCTGATTATCTCTGTAATGGAGATCACCAAGTTCTGGTGAGTAGGGTGTTTGACCATTCTTTCCCTGAGGTTGAGAAGTCTCTCAGTCACCCCTATCTGTCCCGGATTTCAAATGGATGTTCGCCAATAGGATCACTGCACCTTATTATTGGATTCTACGGAATTAACTTTTTGCCACTCAATGCACTTTATTGTGGACTCAGTTTGTTTATGTCACAGGTTTAACAGGTTCTGTCATTTGTTTGTTATAGGTCAAATCAACCCTTTATATTTATATTTGTCTTATGCACATTTGCACTTTATGATTCAATTTATTGTAAGTGCGGTTTAATCACATTTAATTTAATAGAAATTAATGGAAACGCGCCATTTGCGCATTTTTGCATGTTTTGTCGCATGACTTTCTGCTCAAATGAAAAGAGTAAAAAATAAAATAGTAATAATATATGAATAAATAAATGTAAAATAAATACACAAATAATTAAAAATCATCATAAATAAGTAAAATAAATGAATAATACGTAATAATACATTAATAAATAATAATTAACCTCTAACCTTAAAAAATATTAAATACATTATTATTATTAATAATAATAATAATAATAATTAAAAAAACTAACAACACCCAAACTCGAACAAAAAAATACATCATTAATAATAATAATAATAATAATAATAATAATAACTTTTTGTTTTCGGGTTAGGGTGTTTAGTTATTTATTATTATTTTATTTTTTAAGGGGTAAGGGTTAAAGTTAAGGGTCAATTATTTATTGTTACTTAGTATTCATTTATTGAATTTATTTATTTTCTATTCATGATTTTATTTGTGTATTTATTTTACATTTATTTATTCATTTTTTATTATTCATATAATAATACTAATAATAAAAATAATGAATAAAATAAAAAATAAATAAAATAATAATAAATAACCCCAACTCCTAATCCTAACCCTAACCTAAACAGAAATGAAAAAAACATTATAATAATAAAAGAAGGAATAAAAGCTAATGGAAAAGCTGAAACACCTAGCAAGAAATGATTCAACAGATAATGGTATTCTCTATTAGCTGATAAAAAAATGCCAAAGCCCAAAAACGCTGCATGCAAACGTGCAAAAATGCTCCAAAGTCGCGCAAAAAAAAAGCCTGAAAAAAGCTCAAAGATGTGACGCTCAGGTGTGAATGCAGCCTTAGAGCCTCTGGCTCTAATCACATGCATCTAAAAAATAAAAACCCATTGGAATCCATGCGTCCGACACTCTGCAGGTAGATTAGGGTGCGGGACGCATGGATTAGGGGGGCGGCTCCCCTGCACCCTGCATTACAGGCCATCATTGAAACTGATGCCTGCTAAAGCCCATGCCACTGGGGTAATAACAGCTTTTAGTCGTCCTTATATTAAAACCAGCCTATACTGTACATGGAGAATATGATTTAAAGCAAGATGTAAAGATTCCAAGAACATTTAGAATCGTTTTGTGATGTAGGAGTGCTGAACCTTATGGTGGTATGTTATATTGTGTTGGGTGGTGTGCTGTCCTAGAGGCTGCTCACCAGTAAATGTGGTGTCCAGCTGGACCATTAGAAAAGTTTACTAAAGTGAGGAAAGAGTGGGAGCACCACGCTAGCTTGTACAGTCCTTTGAAAGATTTTATTTTTTCAACAGTCAACACTTTTCGGGGACTCAGCACTTCATCAGGGCCAAAAACTTCAGCCAAAATAAGAGCCTTGAATAGACGCAAAGTAGGACTTTCCTGTATGAATCTAAGTAGGGAAGCTAATTGCTGGCCTAGGAGAGTTACTAGCCAGCAGCATTTGCATAAGCAATCAGAAACTTTCAGCACTTTAGAAACATTTAGAAGGCATTCCTTGCTAAAACACACAATCAACATTAATGAAATATATTTTTCATATTTTTATAGTATCGTGCATCCATTAGGTTGGAAAAAAAAGACATATAATCCATTCTAACATACAAAATCCACTCTATTTGCCTGTGAACTCTAATCTACTCGTCGTAGCTTAGATTTAATAATACGGTTCCTAGGGGAAATTAGACTGAGATTGCTCATGATTACCCACCTATAGACAGACAGTTTAGAAACACTGTTATGAGTAGCAAATATACAGAACAAGCAAAAGAGCAATTGTCTGGGACACAAATACATGGTTCTATTCTTGGGATAACATCTGCAGAAAGGATCTGCCATTTCCATTTGCATAATAGCTTATAAAAATAAATGTAATAGAATGGTTTAGAGCGATTGTAAGGATTGCATGCTAGCATTTTCTATTCCAGGGTGCAAATTCCTTTAAGCTTATAAAATATGACCGAAAATCATGTCCTATGAAAAAATAATATATAACAAAAGTTTATTGAAAATCCAGTAAACTTACAGTGAACCTCCTTTTCCAGTGAGAAAAAAAAATCTATTCATGTCTGCTATATTCGTGTGTTAGCAGACTTTATCCTAGCCTTTATCTGCACTGATACTGAAACAGGCCATTCAAGTTCAAGTGCACTTGCTAAAATCTTTCAAGAAAGAATGTTACAGTATATATAAACCCAATCCCAAAAATCCCAAATAAGCTTTATCAGTCTAATGTGTTTTCAAAAGTCATTGTCAGTCAGCGGCTTTCCTTAAAATAATACCTACCATTAAAGGGTCCTTTTTTAAGCACTTGCTGTTATGGAGTGACCACATTCTGTTATTGTCTCCCTATTATGCTCCTGCATTGCAACCCTGTCACACAGGCTTAAGTTAGAGAGCACAAGTGGCCCAACTGAACACATAAAGAACACAGCAGAGTTAAAACATGCAGCCATCACTGGAGTGCACGGATGCAGACAGAAAGTGGCAACAAAGAGGCTGTGTAAGATCAGAAGTGCTGAGATGCAACAGGGTTAGGGTTTATATTTGCTTTAAAACTGAACTCCAAGGAATGAAAAAAAAATACTTTTGCATTGGGGCTCCACATAGTTAAATGCGTAGCACACCCTTGTAAGGACTCCTGATGAACTTGGATCCTCCACTCCTGCGCAGCCAGGCACACTAAGGGCCGGTTCACACTGCTCCAATCCTGCAGATTGGATGTGATTCGCACCACACTGAAGTGTGAATCACATGCGATGCAAATTCAGCCATAGAGATAGTATGGCTGAATTTGCATTGCAATCAGAGCAAACTCGCACAGGACCCTTTTTTTCCGCAGCGGCAGAATCGGATCGTATGGTCGTCCACATCATGCCATCCAATTCCTGTGCGGGTTTGCAGTTCTCAGTGCAATATGCAAACGGATTTGGGGGTGTCATTAGCTTTCTATTGACACTCCCCACAGCATACGATCCGATTCTGCAGCGGCAGAATCGGATCGTATGGTCGTTCACATCATGCGATCCAATTCCTGTGCGGGTTTGCAGTTCTCAGTGCAATATGCAAACGGATTTGGGGGCGTCATTAGCTTTCTATTGACACTCCCCACAGTTCGCATATGGCAGTGTGAACTGCCGCCTGGAGACATGGGATGGTTCCCTCATGTGAGTCCATGCAGTGTGAACCGGCCCTGAATTTTCAAAAGCACCCAGAGTCAGAGAACAGTCCGTGACTTTGTTTTTTTTTTTTTTTTATTAGAGGATTAATAACTTGGATAGGGATGGGAGGTTATGGAATGCCCACTTGACTTCAGCAAAACTTTCAGCAAACTTCAGGGACATCTTTCTATACACACATATATACACATAAAACAAAAACAAGCTCAAGTGTTGACCCTTAACTGTGCAAAATGGATAAAATGCAAATATAGTTGACTTTAAATTAATTTAAATTAAGAGCTGCACGTGTGTAGTTACTATGTAACCAATAAATGAAAAAGCAAAAATTAAACCGCGCTCCCTCTGTGGATACTAATGCAAAATTAACAATGTGTCTCACATGTGAACAAATGCATACATAATGGCTAGAATTCCATAAATGTCATAAGCATAAACCATATGTAAACTGTGCTAAATAAAATGCAAATATAGTCCAGAAAAATAGTTCATAAACGTGGGCCTTAGAAGCATCAAACAATTCAAAAGTGACTCAGTGCAATTAAGTTTATGTTGGTGACAATGCTTCCGCAAATGACAGGATGGGACAGATCCCAGAAAGAACACCAGGGTGCCTCCACACAAATGCCATCTAGTGATCCTTTCCACCAAACATATAGGTCCACAGCGCACTCACCAGAAAGTTTTGACCCCCATTACAGGTAGTCAAAACCAGCATGTGTTGTAATCGCTCCACTCTGGATATTAGATAACCTCAAACGATCTCCGAATCCCACATACTCATCAAGGGTTAACCCGGGTGGGGGGCAAGAAGAAGGCTTTCCATAGTGAAGTATGTCAGGTTTATTATTAAAAACAAGTAAAATCACACTTACAATGTCTTTGTGCAAACTCACAAGTAGAAGAAGTTATCTGGGCGCCGTTTGCATTCCAACTGCGTCCCATACAGCCCAAGTGGTGTGCCTAGTTAGTCCTGCCCTACGTCCGTTTTGTGACGATAATGAATGAATATTCATTATCGCCACACTGATCCTCCTCCCGGCCAATCAGGAAGTGGATCTGAGACCCATCACCCGATTGGCTGAAAGGACAGGTGATCCTATTGGATGCCTGGCAGGAGGAGAGAAGAGACGCATGGTGGAGGCCGCCATGATCTAAGTGAGGACACTGGAGCCGCTGCCTGAGCCACAGCTTGCAGCCCGCCACTTGCTGCCTGACCCACAGCCCGTCACTCGCCACCAAGATGGGGTAAGTACTGGCAGACAGCAGTGGGGCTGGGGGGGTTTGGCTGGGGGTGCTTGATTAATTGCCGCTGGCCGTCCAGGGGGTGCTGGGTAAGTGCCCCCCAGCCGCCAGCCATCACTGCTTCCTCCCATGTGTTATGTTAGGATCCTTCCAGCAACCGAGCCCGAGCCCAAGGCAGGACACCCCCCAGACTAGGGGGCACCCCTGAGTGCCACCAACAGCCTCCTCAACACTGTATCTCCATCTCCCACCCGACTGCCCCTGCTGGCATGGCTCATGTTTATTTATGGAGTGATCTCAGCCCATTGCCAGCCTACCTCTGAGGATTGGCTGAGACTCCATAAATATTCAAGGCACCTCCTTCTAACCTCCACCCTCTAATTCTAGAATATTCTCCAACCTTCTATACCAAGGGGAGGCACCAGAGAGCTGACAGGATGAGTCACCCAGCCCTGAACCTTAGTAAACCCTGACTGTTAAAATTATAGTTTAGCCCTGAGCTAACCTATAATTTTCCTACTCTCACTTCTAACACACACTAAAGGGTGCTACAAATGCTAATTTTGGCATGAGGTACCAGTAAAAAGCACATTCACTTACCTTATTCCTCACTCACACAGGTTCTTCATTTCATTTCCTTGGAGTCCTGCTTAAATTGGGAGGCATTGCCTTCACTATAATCATATGATCATTGTAAAATTGTCATTATGCATAGTGTGCCCCAGCATCCTTTAAGATATTTGGGGACATTTGCAAGTATCTTGCAAAGATAAGACTTTACAGGTAGTGTTGGTTTACACTTCGGAAGAGTGAGTCCACAGTGGATTGCTTTTGAGAGGGAATTTGACAGGCGATGAGGAGGCGCTATGTCTTCCTCACCTCCTATTTTAACCCCTAGAAGCTGGCACCATTGCACCGCAACCAATGCATTGCTTGTAGTTATTCGTCAGTTGTAATGCAGCCCGACTGGCTTGAATACAGTATTTTTGCACAGGAGCATTTTATAAAAAAATGAATGCATAAGGAGTGTTATTTAGGACTATCACTGGTCACACAATAAGGATGAATTATATTTTTAAACTATGAATTGTGGTATATGGATTAACACTGGCCACATGCTTGTTAGTATGTATATAGAATAAGATTTCACATTGATTGTTTTTTACTATATATATATTGTGGAGCACTTGCACCTCATTATTTAAGGTGTATTAGTTTATTGCGCTGTGTTTTTAAGTTTGTCATAGTTGATTATTGTCATGAGCAGCATCAATAAGTTTATATTATGAGATATAGGTATTGGCACATTTAGCGTGGGTTATTTAATTATTTTGAATACAGTACTGCCCTCAGAATGCAAAAGGGGTTTACATCCCCCTCTGCTGCCTTTGCAGCTTAAGGGCTAGCAGTTGGGGACAGTAAAAAAAGCATCTCAGCCATGTGTTTTTACCACCCCATAATCACTATGGTAAATGAGCCCTTACAGCAGAAGTCTCCAAACATTTCAGTATCAGGACCACATCGTATATTTTACAAATATTCAGAGGCCAAAACTCAGTTTTATAAATGACTTGACACAATCCAAGAACAAACTAATCTCAGAAGCCCCCATCACATCAGAAAACCTCCATTTCACATCAGAAGCCTTTCCATCACATCAGAGCCCCATTTCACATTAGAGCCCAATTCACATTCAGAGCCCCACATATCACATACTAGCACCCCCCCCCTTACATCAGGGTCCGCCACGGATCCCCCCCAACACCAAGATTATTACCATAAGAGTAGACCAATTGTGCGCTGAGTCTGAGTATACACCACTGACCCTAGTTTTGCGCTGGATAAAATTTTGTAGTGGGTCGAATGTGGCCATAGTTTGGAGATCCCTTCCTCAAAGCATCACTACAGATGCAATACTAAATGTACAAAAATATTCAAGAATCTTTCATTATGTTCAGATGATATACCTCAGTGTTGGAATGGGAAGCACCATACCCCTGCATTTGATGTTCTGTGTAACTATTATAAAACTCCCAGATTGGTAACCTTTGTAAAAGGCAAATTCTAACAGTGAAAGTGTTTTTTGTTCTGGAAAAATTGTACATTTTATAATGAAATCTGTTTAATACATCTGGGATTCCATTCAAATAACAGGCCTGGATGAAATATTAAGGGGCTTTTGAACCAAATTAGTTGACTCAATAATGGCCTGACAAATGATTTTTATGATAAGCGTTTGAGAAAAAATCTAAGGGTATATGACCAGCTTAAAGGAGAAGTACAGCCAAAGCTCATTTGGCTGTTCTTCTCCTGTGGATCACAGGAGTGCAGTTTGTTTTGCACTCCTGTGACCCATTTTTAGCAGACAGTGGGCTGAAGTCCAATGTCTGCTGATATCACAGAGCCGGTCCAGGCTCGGGCAAGATCATGAAACTGGGGTCGGGATCCACCAACATCAGGGACGTGCAGTCAGGGGAGGCAGGTGAGGCAGAGCCTAACCTGCCATGAACATAGATAAAAAAAACAAATGATTGAACTTCTAGGGTCATAGCTCGACGAGCTGGGGTCACAGAGACCCAAAATGTAGGTAGCTGAAATTCTACCCCACCACTGGTAAACATTTGGGGCTCCTATCGCCTATGGTTCCGGAGATACGGGGCTTCTTGCACAACCTGTCAGAAGCTGCATATAGAGCAGCCAGTTTAAAAACAAGCTGGCCCACGCTGTTTGCAGCAGACTAAGAGGGTGAGCTCACAGTGCCTCTCACTTCTTGTCAGAGGCACTGAGCTTAATGGACAGCTTGGAGCCTTGGACCAATGGTAAAGTACCATTGGCCCAAGCTGTCCAATGAAAATGCTGCAGGGCTCTCCTCTCACTGCAGTGTCATAGAAGGGGGCATGTGTCTAAAAGAAAAATACTCCCTTCCAGCCTAGCCCTCTTAACGAGAAGAAAAAAAACATGGGTTTATGGGTATAATATTTACCCATAATCCCATGTTTTTCTCACACAGTTAAGAGGGAGAATGAGAATCTGCTGCTGCAGAAAAGGTAACTATTTTAATTAAGCTAACACATATATTATTATGCTATATGTTATAACATAATAATTTATAATTTATCTATTTACTGTGAAATTACTGGTTGGAAGTTATAACTTCAGTAATTTGTCCGTTAAGCCCCCAACTTGAGTACAGTTTTTGAAAATATAGTAAATCACCTTAAAAACAATATATAATAATTATTTGTATATAACTTACTTATGGTAATTCACCCCTTGCCACCCAGGCCAATTCTGACACTTCTCTCCTACATGTAAAAATCATAATTTTTTTGCTAGAAAATTACTCAGAACCCCCAAACATTATACATATTGTTTTAGCAGACACACTAGGGAACAAAATGGTGGTCGATATTTGCGCAGCAATTTTTCAAACGCTTTTTTTGGAAAGAAACTTTTTCATGAATAAAAACATTAAAAAAAAACGAATGTTAGCCCAATTTTTTTGTATAATGTGAAAGATAATCTTACGCCAAGTAAATAGATACCTAACATGTCACACTTTAAAATTAGGCACACTTGTGGAATGGCGCCAAACTTCAGTACTTAAAAATCCCCATAGGCAACGTTTTAAAATTTTTTACAGGTTACATGCTTAGAGTTACAGAGGAGGTATAGTGCCAGAATTATTGCTCTCGCTCTAATGTTTGCAGTGTATGTAACCTGTGTGTGTCTGGCTCTGATACTATCCAGTCCCTCACCAGCCACTCACCTCACCGCACATCCCTGGCCCACATGCCTGGACCGGCATCCAGCTCAGGCTCTCAGCGAGCCGCTGAAAGACTGAGCCAGCCGCTCCCACCCCCCTCCACAGCCCAGCACTCCAGTGAGCAAGGAGGGGGCAGAGCAGACAGCAGCTCTCTGCTTGGGGAGCTGTGAGAACCGAGCGATCTGCAGTATTAGATCGCTCGGTTCTCAGTGTTACAGCTGGCGGGGGAGAGATGCAGCATTGAACTGATGCTGCATCCACCTAGGTAAGTATAAATGTGCAATAACTTCAAACCCCATACTTCTCTATTAAGTCAGAAGCGGTTACTTACACGAGTTTAATATACATTTAAAGGCTGAGCGGACTTTTTCCACAAATTAATCTAAACAGTCAAATGGCCCCATTAGGTATGAAAACATGTACAGTACAGCTTTGTAAAATTGTTATTTAGGGTGGCATCACTGCCCCAGTGAGGTCCTGCTACGCTTCGGGCAAAGTGCAGCTAACCCGCGGGTTGCATGCAAGTTAGCTGCGCTTTCCCATAGACGTCTATGATGCCCTGCAGTTTTCGTGCAAGTTCAGAAAGCGCACCAAAGATGCATCACACAGGAGTTTTGGTACGCTTTCTGAAATCACACCAAAACCGCAGGACCTCATAGAAATCTATGGGAAAGCTCAACTAACCCACACGAAAAACCACAGGTTAGCTGCTCTTTAGCAGAAGCTCAGCAGGGCGATGTGAAGCCACCCTAATTTTATTGTCATACTGGCAGGCTGTTTGGGCCCCCCATAAGCCTGGACAAAAAAAAAATCACAGTTAGCAACCCTCATGTCATACCTTGTTTCTAGAACGTGAAAACTGTTGGACACTCACTCCCAGTATTACAGGAGTGAAAACCAATGTTTTTCATGTTCTAGCAACAAGGGGGGGTTGCTAACTGGGAGTTTTTCAGCCAGGCTTCTGGGGGGCTCAAATTACTTATGGTACGATAATGGAATTAAAGAACATTTTACAAAGCTGCACAGTTTTTAAAACATACAGAACCCCTTGACTGTATAGGCTATTTTCTGGAAAAAGTGAATTTAGCCTTTAATAAATTTAACTCATATGTAAGTACATCAACTGATATATTGTTATATCTGCCCAGAGTTAAATAAAAGTGGGCTTTTCCTTTAACAAAACTCTCCAACATGAGCTGGCAATGGCAGAACCTGTTTTCAGATGCTGGATGCAATTTTGTTTGATTAAAAAGTTCATTACAGCACTAAGTCAATAAGAAAACTGCATTATGATGACAACATTTTTGATACTTAAGGACTTTTCTCAATGGTTTAACTGGGTATTTGACCTTTTACATTTGTTGGTATAATTCTAAAGAACTGTACTCTTAAACATTAATTAAATAAAATGACTAATGCATAAAAACTACTGCCGGGAATGTGGTATTCTTGACGTTAGTGCAATCATAAAAAATAATAGTCCATTACTGCCAAGAAAAAGATTACATCAAACCTGTCAGGAATTAAAATTAATAAAATAATAATAATAAAGGAGATGTAATGTTTCTTCTAAGTGGCGATGTTGCAAGATCAATAGGCTTTTGGCAATAATGACATCCAGTGCTTTGGCTGTTAGTGTACAGGTCTTATTCACCATCTTGTTCCTGGTCAGATTTAGTTATCTAATGCCTTAAAATGGTTGTTACCTCTTACATCTACCCAGTGAAGCGATTGGCCTCAGGTGATACACAGAGTTGAAGCAAATCCTCCTACATACATTTTACCTGTTTATCTGCAGTTTTCTCTTCTCTACATCACTTCAAAGTGTAGAATTTATGAAACTTGTCTGAGCTGTCAGAAAACAGGGGTCAGAAAGCTGAAGTTACACATTGCAGAGCTTAGTGAGGAGAGCTCTGAGAGCTGATTGGTGGCAAGGGACACATCCCTTTCACACAACACAGAGTTGATGCTGTTAATCACAGGCGGCTGTGTGCTGGAGCTCCCTCCCCTGTCACCATTTTTCTCTTGGTGTCAGGAAAACTTTTCAGAAGTGATTCATGCTAAGCAGTAGTCAGAAATGACACTTAGTGCTCTTAATTGAGACAAGTACACACTATAGAGGGATGTGCTTTTTTTCATATTTCTTGTCTTATGTTTACAACTAGAGTTGAGCGAACACCTGGAAGTTCGGGTTCTGCTGGTCCGTCCGAACTTCGGGACAAAGTCCGGGTCCGGGTCCGGACGGAACCCGAACGATCGCACGCCTGCCTGGTCGTCTTGGGCTTGAAGGTCCACAAGCGAGTTGAGATCAACATTTGTATTCTGTTCTTTATACTTTTTTTCGTGTAGGGAGATATCACACATGAACAGAGTTAATTCTCGTGATTCACAGTAAAGACTGATGACGAATCGTACTTAGTGAAGACTTTTCAAAAGGACTGTGGTTCTCTTTTTACCACTGTCCCCTCCCTCGAGGTCGTGTGTCGGCGGACACTAATTGTCGTAGTTGAGACACAACACACTTTCCCTACACAGGGAACGGTGGTTAGTCGAGAGTCTCGAGAGGAGTGATTCGAGACGTTACACATTGAA
>BLSH010105655.1:431048-465988 GCA_018402905.1 Glandirana rugosa | reverse complement strand
GGTATGTACCTATTCAATAATATCATGATGTGGAATTGGAATAATCACACATTAGTTAATGTGCTGGCAGTTAGTTTGTAGAGAATTTTCAGAATCCAAGATTAGTAAATGTATTTTCTATGGCTGGTTGTGATCAACTTCATAGTGTAGTGGTTCCTTCAAATACCTTCAAAGCTTACAGCTACAGGTTTGGATCCTACAGGTGCCATCACTACACCTTGCATTGTAATTGGCATTATATTTTGAAAATATGTGAAGGCATATTCGCCAATGCCCATCAGTTTGATTGCTTCCATACTATGAACTTATGCAATGGTATGTACACATTCATTAATATTATGGTGTGCAATTGGAATAATCACACTCTAGTTAAGGTGGCAGCAGTTAGTTTGTAGAGAATGAAGAGAATACAAGATTAGTAAATGTATTTTTTCTGGCTGCTTGTGGTCAAGTCTATAGCGTAGTGGTTTATTCCGATATATTCAAAGCTTACAGCTCCAGGTTCGGATCCTACAGATGTCATCAGCACACCTTGCATTATACGCAGCATTATATTTTGAAAATATGTGAAAGCATATTCACCAATTAGCCAATGCCCATCATCAGTTTGATTGCTTCCATACTATGAAGTTTTGCAATGCATGCAATGGTATGTACACATTCATTAATATTATGATGTGCAATTGGAATAATCTCACACTAGTTAACATGGCAGCAGTTAGTTTGTAGAGAATGAAGAGAATACAAGATTAGTAAATGTATTTTTTCTGTCCGGTTGTAGTCAAGTCTTTAGCGTAGTGGTTTATTCCGATGCATTCTAAAGCTTACAGCTCCAGGTTCGTATCTTACAGATGTCATCAGCACACTTTGCATTGTATGCAGCATTATATTTTCCATTTTGCTGCGGTAGTTCCCATACACTTTTTTCAAGCAAATCATGTTCATACAAGTCTTCAATGGATTCTGCGATATGCTAATTGGCTTTCATGGGCGTTATTTTTTGAGCGTTATGCGATCGCATATTCGCGATATAATGAATTAGGCCCAATGCCTCTACAGGAGGGATTCCCCTGTCAACCCTTGGTTGCAGGAAAGAAAAACGCTCCATCTATGGCCAGCTTTAGACCCCCTAGATCCAAAATTGCGTGTGGTAGACAGTGCTACACCCTATTTTTAGTTACAATCACAAAAATACTTAAGTACTTGGGCTTTCAAGGTACCAGGTATCCAACAAATGACAATCACATATAAACATATATATTTTTATTTTTTCACAATATATATATTTTTTAAAATAAATAAATCACATATTAAAGGGGAGAATAAATAACCCTTTTCTCCTTCCTCTTTGTGAAAAAATAATTTTGGTACTGAGCAGTTGGTTATCTTGACTTACAACTGCAATAAGCATGTAGAGGGCTGGATATTTTATTTTGGGTATATCTATATTAATGACTCAGAATCTTTGCTTGTCATTCGATTGATACCTGGTGCCTTAAAAGCCCAAGTACATAAAGGGGTTGTAAACCATCACGTTTTTTCACCTTAATGCATTCTATGCATCAAGGTGAAAAAAATTTCTGTTGCAGCTGCCCCCAGAGCCCCCCTTTTACTTACATGAGCTTGATCGTTCCCATGCCGGGGACAAGCCTAGCAGCTCCAGTGGCAGGCTCCGGTCCTTATTTGATAGATTGATAGTAGGGGAGCCATTGGCTCCCACTGCTGTCAATCAAGTCCAGTGACTGGGGGCGAGGCCGAGTCCCGCTGCCTGTGTCCGTTCGTGTAAACCTACGTTCCTAATTCACAAATCACATTCACCTGAACTTCCTCTTTATATGCTCATAACACGTCACCACATTAGGCTTGGTCGTACGATCCCTTAGTGCACGTCAGTACGTGAGACACAACAGCCAACTTACAATTCTGGACGTCCAGTCATACAACCGCCACACCATTTGTACTAGGCATTAGAAAGCTGAAACAGTGTGACACAGCAATCCTCTTTAGTCCAATCAATTCCAGTAGTTGTTTTAACATACTGTATATAACAGGGTTTCTCAAGCAGGGCTCAGTGGAACCCTAGGGATTCCTCCAGATGTTGCAAGGGGTTCCTTGAGCAATAGTCAATTTCTAGACGTTACGGAAGTGACGAAACGCGTCAGCTGGAAGACAAGGGACGCCAGGCCATGTTCCGGTGACACGCAAGCCGATACGGCAGATTCTAAGGGGTCACGGAACGTTCACAGTCGTTTTTATTGCATGGATTGTACTGTGAATATGGGCCAATAAACACTTTAAAGAGGTACGCGATGAGACATCTTTCCTTTTACATATAATATGTTGGGAAGTGGAGACGAGAGTGAGCACACAGAGAAGGACAACATATTCTGGGTCGGATTGTAGACCACAAGCGCGCACTGACTCTTTAACACCGTACGGGTGGAGAGTCATTGGGATCTGGTAAGGAGGGAAAAATACCCTAAAAAAACTTTTTATTTTGCACAAAGCACAGCATGAGCACTTTATGAGCATGAAAAAGGATGAACACTAAGTTGGATGAAAGAAATAAGAAAATTATCAAGAAGTCACCATTTTTGCACTGGATTGCACAAGCACCTTATATCAAAAAACTGTTATATTTTTTATTTTTTATATATTAATTTTATTCTTCATATAATTTTTATACATTAATATTATCATTGATATATGCACAATTATTTTGCACTTAATTTGCACACAAAGTATACTGTTGAAAATATACTGTTGGCACATTATACTACTGACCATCAAAAAATTCAAAAAAATTCAAAAATTCACATATATGTATGTAAAGCACTATAAGGCTATTTAGTACACACTTTACAGGGTGAATATTTACATTAGGCAAGCACTGTAAATAACAGGATCCTTTCCCTGTTCCCAATTTCTTAAACAGTCAATTTCTACCTTCTAAATTCCCAATGACATCATTAATCTTTTTATCTATCCGTAAGGGGGTAACTCTTCCCAATGACCACAAGTGTAAGTAGCATGCTTCCCATTGACCATCACACTAATGAATAATGAGTTGTAGATTTTTAGTTTTTAGCAGGGGATCCCCGAGACCGGAGAATTATTTCTAGGGTTCCTCTGTGTTGAAAAGGTTGAGAAAGGTTGGTATAGAACAACGCACACATTCACTTCAGTGGAAGGGCTGCTACCTCCAGTACTTGACACACTCACATACAGTAGGTGGTTCTGCATTCCTAGATTACCATAAGCAATATTGCAACCATCAAAAATGTGCATCAGTATGGACACCATAACTAATATCAACAGATTTCACAGAGTACTCATACCCTGTTCAGGCAACACTAACAACAATCATATCTGCTTTTTGCTATGAGTTCAGTCTGTCAGTTGTGAATTTTAATGTGGATACATTGAGATGATGATATCTGTTTATTTTAACATGATCATTTTCTTAGTGGGCTGAGTAGACACAACCATCCAGACTACTTTTAGATTTCATTATCGGAAGTTGGATTCTACCTTTGTGCTCTCTCTCTCTCTTCTTTCAATAGCGGCACATTTTCCATTTTTCTATCTTAGGGGAGCAAAGAGAGCTTTAACATTAACATGCCTGCATGCTGTGTCATGTCAGGAATAGGACTCCTTTAAAACATCACTGCACAGCATACCCTGCTGCCAAGTCTTCCATTAATGCTTGTCATTGAAAGAGCAAGTTTGAATATTTGTACTTCTAGAGTTGGGAACGAGCCCAGAGTCTGTGGGAGAGTGGGAAATCTGTCACTGATGCGTGCTTCTTTCTATTGTTAAATAAAACTGTGATCTTTCTATTATCCACCGCCAGTTCATCATATGGCAGTTGAAAAGTATTAAATATGCAGTTTGTGAAGGAATAGATTATCTTAAAACATTGCATAAAAAGGGCAATGTTCTAAGTGCAGAAACCCAGAGGAGCTAAAGAGATTTTAAGTAAAAGGTTAACTTGTATGTCCAATTAACTTAAAAAGTACCTTCTATTGCTCTCAGCCTCCTCCAAATCTTATTTCCAAATGTATGTTTTTTGCTGCTGTGATCTGACTTCCTGTTAGAGGGTAGCTACATTTGTTCTCCATGGTCCAACGCTATGTAGGAATGTAGCCACCCTCTATTGCTCACTTCTGAGATGGACTATGGTACGTTTAGTGCGCAAGGAGCAATGCAGATAACTGCCAACAAATGTGCAAGCAAATGGAAGTGATAGGGAAAAGGAGAGAATTGGCAGTTAGCAGATGATGTGACAAGGATGCAGAAAAAAAAGTAAGAAATGATTTCATGAAAAATAGATCACAGAAACCTACATTAGGAAGTAGATGTGTATTTATTATTGTTGGAACATAAGGGTATTGTTTAGTCTCACTTTAAACAAAGATACCCTAAGATACTTACTTGTTTTGCAGAAAATTTTCCCTATGCTCTCAAAGAGACAGTTACCTTGCATGCGATTACCTGCTAGTGAATGGGAGAACTAAAAGCAGTGGTTGACCATTACTGCCTGAAAGCTAAGCCCCATCATCTGTAATTTCATGAATTCAAATCAATGTCAAATGTGGTCATGTCTTTGGCTGGTGTTTGAGTAGAGGGTTTCTGTGCTTTCCAGCTTCTTGACATAAAATAAGCCTGTCATAACAGGAATATGGGGACTCTCATTGCTACTCTTCATCTGCTACTAACCAGTTACTGCTGGCAAACTGTAATAAATCATTTCTTAGTTGGTGATCTAGAGCAAGTCCACGGAACAGGAAAGTCAGGATACTGAAGAAAAAGGGTCAGTCAGGCAACTAGCAATTTTTTAAAGGTGAAATTTCCTTTATTAAACCACAACACAAAAAAAAACTTACCAATATTATAGCCGTTATACATTCTGTTGTCAGAAAATAAATCTCCAGCTGTTCTTTTAGTACAGCTACTGCTCTACTTCCATGCCCGCTCAAATATACTGTAAGTGCTGCAGGTCTCAGAGACCCCAGTGATATGGTTGCATTTCCACCTCCTTCTCCTCCAGGCCATTTACAAAATAGAGCCTGAAGCTGTGTGTTATGCGAATGGCCTGGAGAATAGGGGTATGGAGATACAGCCTTAGCACCTTTTTTGTGCCTGGAACTGGGCTTTAAAGTGGTTGTAAACATAAATTCACAAGTTGTACCTATAGGTAAGGCTGGGTTCACACTATCCGACAAAAAAGCGGTCCTACTTTGATCCTACTTTGCTGTGCTATTTACGGTCCTACATAGGGTCAAAGTCGGACCGATTTTCTGTGAACAGGGATCGGACTTTGATCCCGACAATACCAGTCACCTTGTGCTCTGGGGATCTTGAAGGGGAACTCCACGCCAAATTTAAAAAAAATGGCATTGGGGCCCCCTCCAGAGGCATACCAGGCCCTTTGGTCTGGAACGGATTTTAAGGGGAACCCCCACACCGAAATAACGGCTTGGGTCCCCCCCAAAATCCATACCAGACCCTTAACTGAGCACGCAGCCCGGCAGGCCAGGAAAAGGGGTGGGGATGAGCGAGTGCCCCCCCCCCTCCTGGACCATACTAGGCCGGGTGCCCCATCATTAACCACTTCAGCCCCAGAAGAATTTCCCTCTTAATGACCAGAGCACTTTTTGCGATTCGGCACTGCGTCATTTTAACTAAAAATTGCTTGGTCGTGCGACGTTGTCCTTTTTTCCCCACAAATAGAGCTTTCTTTTGGTGGTATTTGATCACCTCTGCGTCACTTCTGATCACCGCTATAAACAAAAAAAGGAGACAATTTTGAAAAAAAAACAATATTTCTTACTTTTTGCTATAATACATATTCTAAAATATATATATATATAAAAAAAAAACAAATGTATTCATCAGTTTTGACCAATATATATTCTTCTACATATTTTTGGGACCATTGGCATTTATACAGCGATCAGTGCTATGAAAATGCACAGATTACTGTGTAAATGTCACTGGCAGGAAAGGGGTTTACACTAGGGGGTGATCAAAGGGTTAAGTGTGTTCCTTGGGATGTGTTTCTAACTGTGTGGGGCTGGGCTGACTGGGGGAGGAGAGTGATCTCTGCTTCCGTATACAGGGAACAGAAGATCACACTCCTCTCCCCTGTCAGAACGGAGATCCATGTGTTTACCTACACAGACCCCCATTCTGTCACTGCGGGAGAGCGATCGTGGGTGGCCAGTGGACATCAAGTCCGCCCCCACTGCCGATTGCCTCACCTGCTACACAGTGACACAGCGCCCACAACACTCACTCCCGTGCCCGCCGCCAGGTGACGGCAATTCGCGATATCGAGCCACTTTGTCGCCGTCATTTGACGGCGGGTGGTCGGGAAGTAGTTAATATTAGCGGGAGGAATGTTGCCCCATAATTGGTATTAGTGGGAGGAACATTTCCCCATCACTAGTATTAGTGGGAGAAATAGTACCCCATCATTGGTATTAGTTAAGGGAATAGTGCCCCATTGCTGGTATTAGTGAAGGGAATTGTGCCCAATTGTTGATATCAGTGGTAGAAATAGTGCCCCATCATTGGTGTCAGTGGAAGGACTAGTGCACCATGAGTGGTACCAGTGGGAGAAATAGTGCCCTACAGTTGGTGTCATTGGAAGGGACAGTGCCTCATTGTTGGTTTCAGTACAGTAGGAGAAATAATGCCTCACCATTGGTGTCGTTGGAAGGAATGGTGCGTCATTGATGTTGTCAGTGGGAAGAATATTGCCCCACTGTTGGTGTCATTGGAAGAAATGGCACCTCATTGTTTGTGTCAGTGGGAGGCAAAGTGACCCATAATGGGGAGAGGAACACTGCCCCATCAACATGGGGACAAGGTGCTTTGGGGTGGGGGGGTGAGCCCCCAACGCCCAAAAGCACCAACACCCCCATGTTGTTGGCACGTGGCCTGATATGGTTTGGCTTGGTAAGGTTCAAGAAATTGTTTTAAAACTTTTGGGGTGGAGTACCCGGGCGACCCTACGCCATTTTTTCATCTATATTGCTGGGAGCTGGCATTGCATTACAGCCACAAGAAAGTTTAACCACTTCCCGCCTGCCGTATGCAGAATGATGTCCAGGAAGTGGTTCAGTTAGCCTGACTGTGCGTCATGTGATGTCCAGCAGGATAATAAGCTGGCGCGTGCCTGCAGGGGCGCACAGAGTGGTGATCTATGGTGTGGTGTGTCAGTCTGACACACCACATCTCCGATCGTGGTAAAGAGCTTTTTACCACGTCAGAAGCTCTTTACCACGTGATGAGCTGTGAAGAATCACAGCTGATCACAGTGTAAATAGGAAGAGCCATATATCAACATTTCCTCTACTCGCATCTGCAGATGCGAGTAGATAAGAGCCGATCGCTGGCTCTCCTGACAGGGGGGTCTGCGCTGATTGTTTATCAGTGCAGCCTCCCCGAGGATCGTCACCCAGGATCACCAGGGAGCCCATCCAGGATCACCAGGGAGCCCACCCAGAGACCACCAGGGAGCAACACCCAGGGACCACCAGGGATACCTACCCAGGACCACCAGGGAAGCTCACCCAGGACCACCAGGTATGGCAAACAACTGGCAATAGGGATAGCACTCAGTGCCCATCTGTGATGCCCGCCAGTGCCTCCTTAGCAGCGCTGCCTAACAGTGCCATCTATCAGTGCTGCCCATCAGTGCCACCTATCAGTGCCCAGTGCCACCTATGAGTGCCCATCAGTGCTGCCTATCAGTGCCTGTCAGTGCTGCTTATCAGTGCCACCTATCAGTGCTGCATATAAGTGCCTCATCATCAGTGCCCATCAGTGCTGCCTCATCAGTGCCAATCAGTACTACCTCATCAGCGTTTATCAGTGTAGCCTCATCAATGTCCATCAGTGAAGGAGAAAACGTACTTATTTACAAAGTTTTGTAACAGAAACAAGGAAAATATTTTTTTTTCAAAATTTTCAGGATTTTTTATTTGTAGCGCAAAAAATAAAAACCCCAGAGGTGATCAAATACCACGAAAAGAAAGCTCTGTTTATGGAAAAAAAATTATAAAAATGTTGTTTGTGTACAGTGTCGCATGACCGCGCAACTGTCATTCAAAATGCGACAGCGCTGAAAACTGAAAATTGGTCTGGGCAGGAAGGGGGGGTAAGTGCCTGGTATTGAACTGGTTAAATTAAATTTTTTCCTTTAGAAATGTGATTATTGCTGCGGAATGTTCTATGCATTGTACAGATTCGCTACTACCAGACTAAGGGTACCCCCAAGCACGATATTTAACCACTTCAGCCCCGGAAGGATTTCCCACTTTAGGACCAGAGCACTTTTTGCGATTTGGCACTGCGTCGCTTTAACTACCATTTGCGCGGTCATGCGACGTTGTACCCAAACAAAATTTGCGTCCTTTTTTTCCCACAAATAGAGCTTTCTTTTGGTGGTATTTGATCACCTCTGCATCATTTCTGATCGCCGCTATAAACAAAAGAAGAGCATCAATTTTGCAAAATAAACCCAAATTTCTTACTTTTTGCTAAAATACAAATCCAAAAAAAAAAAAAATATAAAAAATTTTTTTTCCATCGGTTTTGGCCGATTTAGAATCTTGCTCATATTTTTGTCAAAAAAAAAAATCGCAATCAGCGTTTATTGATTGGTTTGCTCAAAAGTTGCCGCGTTTTTGGACGATGAGAATTAATTTCTGGGGTTTTTATTTATTTTTTTATTTTTTACTAGTAATGGCGGCGATCTGCGATTTTTAGCGGTACTGCGATATTGCAGCGGACATGTCGGACCATTTTGTCAGTGGGTGGTGAGGGGTGTCAGTGGGTGGGTGTGAGGGGTGTGAATGGGTGGTGAGGGGTGTCAGTGGGTGGTGAGGGGTGTCAGTGGGTCTCATTTCTTCCTAATTTTCAGACCCGTGATTGAAACCCCAAATTACATTTGTAATTAGTACATTTGTACAGTTATCCTTTATGCAGAGTTATGTAGCAACATACCGCAGTGGCTCTCTCGGCGCTCGTTACTGCCCAGCCTGCCGCCCGCCTCTCTCCTCTCTTGTCGTCGCAGACGTCAGCGGTGGATTCCTCAGCCCCGCCCGCTGACTGTAGCTGACAGGTCAGAAGAGAGGTGGGCGGGGCCGAGGGATCCACCGCTGACGTCTGCTGGAGACGAGAGGAGAGAGGCGGGCTGGGCGGTAATGAGCGCAGAGAAAGACACTGAGGTATGTTGCTACATAACTCTGCATGAAGGATAACTGTAATAATGTACTAATAAAAAATTTAATTTGGGGTATCAATCACAGGTCTGAAAATGAGGCAGACATCCGGGAAGAAGCCGCAACTGCGCCGGTTCTCGGTTCACACATAGGAGACTTGTCACCTCCATGCACTGAAATTGGAACTGTTCCAAGTTGGAGTGACTCAAGTCGCTCTGACTTAGAAAAAGGTTTCTGTACGACTTCGGGGGCAATTTGCATTGACTTCTATTACAGGAGTCATTTGCAAGTCGTGTTGTGCAGAGGTCGTGCTGAGTCGCCCACAAGTCTGATAACGTCACCCCTAATCGATTATGGGCAGGCGCTGCATCGATGTCGCATCGTGGATGCCCGATTTGCAATGCATCGATGCAGCGATTAATTTCAGCACCCCTAGTGTGCAGACGCGGCAACTTTTGCGCAAACCAATCAATATACGCTTATTGCTATATCAGTGATACCAGAAATCTAAAAATTAAACTTGTACGTTGGGCATGTGGAGGGAAAAGAGGAAATTACAACTTTGTGAGGGCTGCTTCACACAAATTGTTGACAAAGTGCATTTGTCATTCATCATCAGCATACAATATTAAATTATCTGTGCATGATCACCAGACTTATACATCCATATCTGCCCCAAAACAAACAGTTATAGATTTGGTGCAAAGCCACATTTGCTTCATTTATAATGTAATTTCTTATTTTTTTTAGGGCTTTTTGCTTGGTAAGAGGCTGCAATTGGTGCTGGTGGGGAATTCTTAAGGATGATTAATGTCCTTGGCCATGGAAAACATATGGCACAATTTGCAATGGTGGTGGAACCCTCCTCCTCCATCTAAATACTACATTTATGCTTAATTTGTGTAAGGGCTAAGTCAGGAGTTATGTTTAACAACATTGGGAGAACAGACAACTTCTCTACATGAAGTGGCATGTTTGGGATTTGAACCAACAACCCTAGCGCTGCTAAGCAGAAGTCGCTAACCTGTTTTTGGCATATGCATCTGTTGGCAGGGTATGGCTCATTACTGTCAGCAGGCTGCCATAGAAATACTAAACAGCACACAAAATTTTGACTCATAAATTTGCATCAGCATTGGTATTGTATGTGGTTTGTGAAGCAACCTGTGGGAGTTTCGGAATAGATTTTTGTGAAAAATATATTTTCCGAAAACATGAAAACATTACATATCACTAGCATTGTTAAAAAAAAATAATATGAAGAAGAAGCAACATAAAAACCCAGCAAGGTAAAATTTATTTTAGAGAAATAAACAGTTCATCACAAATTCAAAAGGTATTTTTTTGTGGAAGTTACAATTGTACAATTATAACATAGCTGTAGAAAGAGGGGGGATTTATTTATTCTCAGACTTTCAATGATATTTCAGTTTATACATCAATTTTTTCAGCAGTTTAAAGTGGATGTAAACCCACCACCCACCCAGTATAAACTAATGACACAGTATTAATGTATATATACATGCAAGCCTCCTGCATCTACCCCTACCTTGCAAATGTCATTCCTGTAAGCACTAGCAGCTCTGTAAAACTCTGAAATCAGTGGGTGTCTGTGTTTGCTGGAGTTTGGTGGGTGGAGTTGTGATGTCACAAGCCTCCCCACCCACCTCTATACTGAGACACCGAGGAGGGAGGGAGGGGGGAGTGTAAAACTTTCTCTGCTGTGTGAAGGAGATAAGCAAATTGCTTGTCACTCACAGAGCAAGGGGCGGATCGACTGTGTATTTCCCTGTTAGTCAGACTTTCTCTTCCTGAAAAAAGAAAAGCTCATTACGCACAGTTGGATTAACTCTTTGTGGCAAGACTAGGCACAGATGACATAATATGCTATACTCTACCAGGCAGAATTATTAATTACATTTTTTTTTTTTCGGATTTACATCCACTTTAAATGCAGGTTATCTTTAACCACTTCAGCCCCAGAAGGATTTCACACTTTAGGACCGGAGCACTTTTTGCGATTCGGCACTGCGTCGCTTTAACTAACAATTGCACGGTCGTGCGACGTTGTACCCAAACAAAATTTGCGTCCTTTTTTTTCCACAAATAGAGCTTTCTTTTGGTGGTATTTGATCACCGCTGCGTCTTTTCTGATCGCTGCTATAAACAAAAGAAGAGCAACAATTTTGCAAAAAAAAAACAAATTTCTTACTTGTTGCTAAAATACAAATCCAAAAAAAATATATAAAAAAACATTTTTTTTCAATGGTTTTGGCCGATTTATATTCTTCCTCATATTTGTGATCAAAAAAATCACAATCAGCGTTTATTGATTGGTTTGCGCAAAAGTTGCCGCGTTTACGGAAGATGAGAATTCATTTCTGGGGTTTTTTATTTTTTTTTATTTTTTACTAGTAATGGCGGTGATCTGCGATTTTTAGCGGTGCTGCGATATTGCAGCGGACCATTTTGACACTTTTTTGGGATCATTGGCATCAGTGCTATAAAAATGCACTGATTACTGTGTAAATGCCATTGGCAGTGAAGGGGTTAACCTGCAGGGGGCGCTCTAAGGGTTAACTGTGTTCCCTGGGCGTGTTCTAACTGTGTGTGGGCTGCCCTAGCAGGGGAAGGATAGTGATCACAGCTTCCATATAGAGGAAGGCTATGATCACAGTCCTTCCCCCCTCACAGAATGGAGGTCCGTGTTTACATACCCGGACCTCCGTTCTTTCACTACGGGGTGGGGGGGGCAACGCGGGTAGCCGGCAGCGATCGAGTCCCTGGCCCCCCGGAACACAGTGAGCACGCGAGCGCGCCTCCGGCGGCGTGCGCTCGCTCACAGTGCTCGATCTGGCAGCCGCCGTCGTATGATGGCGGTTTGCCTAGCAGAGCCATCTTGTCGCTGTCAACCTGCGGTTGACGGTCGGCAAGTGGTTAAACAATGTACCACACATTTAAGAACCATTTAGGCTGTCATATCATGCTCTAAACATTATTTTCATGTGCAATTCCCATATTTCTATCACAACTACTGATTTAGACAGTCTCTGTTGTCTTTGACCTATAGTAAATTCAATTTTGTGACTATTTTTTCCCGAGCGCTATAGTGAATTAAATTTCGCACTAATTTGCGTGGCTGTTGCCATTTTGCGACTATTTATTCCCGCATTTGCAAATTCGCGCTATAGTAAATAAACCCCATAGTGTAGTATCTATTAAAAAACTTTTTTTTATTATTATTATTAAAAAAGGCCCAATGCAGTAAGAGCCTTATAAAAAACATAATTAAAAATGACAAAAAAGTAAGTAGAAGTGTATGCCACAAAATGTCTACATTCACATATATCCCTACCACCGAGACATCCAGGCGCGGCATGTCAAGTGCGTCTAGCTGCCCTACGCAGATTTGAAGACCACAAATCTAGAGGCCTGAAGTGAAAGAATTCAAGAGCATATATATCTATAGTCTATATAGCACACATCAAGAAAGTCAAGTTGGATTAATGTTACTTTAAAAAGAAAGAAGCGGCCTGTATCCTTTTTATACTCAGTGGTGTGCCTTTTGTGCATAAGGATGAAGTCTAAATTAAGAGAATTCATTTTAATGAAGAAAATTTTGCTCCAAAACAAGTTGAATGATCTAAGATGAGCACACGATTCCTTTGGCATCAAAGAAATATTAGAAATAATTTGTTTTTTCATTGGAATACCCTTTTGAACACCTTGGGGAGAGTTGTGGAGAGCAGCACAACTGCTAATGCACCAGTATCAAAGCAAGTCTATTCAGTTGGGGACAGTACTCGTATTCTAAAGTGTGTGTCTGTGCTTTCAATTTGCATAAAAAACTCTGAATTTATGCAAATCATTTAAAAATATGCAGGATGTCACTTATTTAAAGTCATACAGCTTTTTCCTAAAGTGCACACTTGACATCCAAAGCATGCCTCTGACATCCAGGGCATCCCCTGTGTCCCATCTATCATTTTGAAATGTATCTCTAGACTACATTTTCTTGATACAAAATAAATTCTTTATACCTCATGTTATATTGTATGGGATAAATAGCAATGTGTACACAATATAAATGTGAGAACTAGATTTGGCATGAAAAAAATGTGCAGTCATATTAGTTCATGACCTGTGATCACAGGCATTAAATACATTAGCACAGGACCTATTGGCAGGCCACAAAATCCATGTGACTGCTCTATTCTAAGAGAGTTCCAAGATTCTTAACAAGGCACAATATGTATATATAGCAATCCTGAATGACTTTAGTATGTAAGCATACATATAAAATGTATTCTTCATCTTTGCTGATAACCTAAATCATTGTATCGCTCATTTAATTTAAATGACGTATAAAAAAAAAACAAAGCACTAAAATGTAATATAAATGTTATCATATTGCATTAAAATAATTTCAAAATTAATTTTAATGTTTTTAAATCAGCAGCTTGGATTAAAATAATACCTGGTGATCCCAATATGAAGACACTTGTTCAAGCACTTCCTGTTATAGCTTGACAGTTCTCTGTCTTTTTCCCAGTTGGGCTTCTATGTTGTCACTCTGACACATAAGCTTCTGATAGGGACTACAAGTGGCCATTTCAACACACATTACACAGGCATGATCCACTGTTATCACCATCAGGAAGCCTGTCTAGAGATGGACAAAAGATAAAAAAGCAGAAATGTATTTAGCTAAAACAGGAAAACTTATTTGACACTCGATGTTTTAGAAAACGAAATGCCATTTAATTAGAATTTTCATCTGCTGTATTTAATGGCATATTTTTTTTTATATAAAATTCTTTGTTTTTGCTAATGTTAAAATAAGAACCCATTTAAAACTAGTTTTATGATCACTTATTTTAATTAAATATATACTGTATATAGTCAGATTTCTGTATGGGGAACATATACCATGACTTAGGGCAGACAGAGGTGGCACACAGCTGCCTGCACATTATGCTGCTTTTAGTCAATAAGATATTCTCATACTGTATATATTAAGCATTTCCAGACTGCTGTCCCCGAATTGTATAAAATTCAGTCATTGTGTGATTGGATGAGTTGAAGATTGTGATATTAACAGCCCGACTCCTCACCTCAGCCAATTAGAGAACATTTTGTATTCATTGAAAAGAAATACAAGGCTTCCTCTAAATGGTGGCAGTGCCATGAAGGCAACCCCATGTGGTCACTATGCAGAATTGCAGCCGCTCAGCACCAAACACAGAAGACTGCTGCACTCACTGTAGTAGTGGCAACTACTACAGTGATTTACAGCTTTCACAGAGATTGTTTAGGGATCAGATAGGAATGTTTTCCTTGGTCCAAGTAACTATGCTATAAAAATCATACCCAGATTACAGCTTTAAGTGCCTCACTATCTTCTCATTCTCTTTATTATTTTCTTTATTATTATCCCCATTCACTGATCGGGACATATCTATGACTTAAGGAAGGGGTCCAAATATTTTTTTCAAGCTGTACCTGTATGCATACAATAAATTGCAAGCTCAAGAGTATTTATCCATTGAGTCAAGGCGGGCACCCAAGGTCATCTGCAGATTCACCTATTTAGCCTGAGCAGTGTGCTGTTTTCCTTGGATGTTTTCCTTGGATGTTAAAGAAGGGGTCTCCAAACTTTCGAAACAAAGGGCCAGTTTACTGTCCTTCAGTCTTTAGGGGGGCCAAACTGTGGACAGTTGGAGTAAACAATGCCCCATCTTTGGTATTACAGAGAGAAATAGTTGGTGTCAGTGGGAGGAATAGTGACCTATCGTTGATGTAAGCGGGAGGAATAGTGCCCTATCACTGTTGTCAGTGGGAGGAATAGTACCTTATTATTTGTGTCAGTGGGACAATAGTGGCCCATCATTGGTGTCAGTGGGAAGAATAAGTGCCCCATTATTGGTGTCAGTGGGAGGAATAGTGCCCCATCATTGGTGTCAGTGGGAGGAATAGTGCTCTATCATTGGTGTCAGTGGGAGGAATAATGCCACATCATTGGTGTCAGTAAGAGGAGTAGTGCCCCATTGTTAGTGTCAGTGGAAGGAATGGTGCTCCATCATTGGTGTCGGTGGGAGAAATAGTGCCCCATCATTGATATCAGTGGGAGGAATAGTACCCCATCATTGCTGTCAGTGGGAGGAATAGTGCCACATCATCGGTTTCACTAAGAGGAGTAGTGCCCCATTGTTGGTGTCAGTGGAAGGAATAGTGCTTCATCATTGGTGTCAGTTTTAGGAATAGTGCCCCATCATTGATGTAAGTGGCAGGAATAGTACCCCATCATTGCTGTCCATGGGAAGAATAGTGCCTGATTGCTGGTGTCAGTGGGAGAAGTAGTGCCCCATCATTGGTGTCAGTGGGAGGAATAGTTCCCCATAACAATATCATTTGGAGGAATAGTGCCCCATTGTTGGTATCAGTGACAGGAATAATACCTCAAAAGCCAGGTAAAGTTAAGCAAAGAGCCGCATTCGACCCCAGGGCCACAGTTTGGAGACCACTGGCTGAAGGGAAGCACTCCAAGAGCTGACAGGTACATACAAGAGCACCTGTCACCCCTTTGTATCGGTAATCCGAGTATCTCGAATATACACTACAGCTCAAAAATAAAATGTCCCTAGAAAATATTTTCATACGTTGTATTATTGGTCTGTTTCTATAGTTCAGCAATGTTTCAATTGACCTAAAACTAGAATGGTGCTCAGAGATATCTGTGACTGCCTGAGCAGGGACTAATGAAAGCCCAGAATTTATACTTTAATAAACTACACCTAGGCAAAATTGTGCTGTTTTCACACCACAATTAAGGATAGTCTAGTTTCATTGCAGAGCAAATATGAGAGGTTAGAGTTGCTGTAGAACGCTGTATGATACTTGGCAGAATACTGTATTTTTTCAACTATTGCTTCTTATATTCTTTTTTTCTTCTCTGCTGGAAAAAAAAAAGTTTTAAGAAAGAAAGCAACCCTTTAGTTTATCATTAGCCAATCTTGAAACCAATTTCTGTGTAATTTAAGGATATTCAGAAAGGAATGTGTAAATTGAAGTTGTGCATGGGGTATAATGACAGGTTTGTGGGTTATAAAAAAAAGTGAACAGCTGGAGTTACAGAATGATTATTGAAGGCACATAATTTAGTTTTGTTCTGGTGTATCGCAGGGCGTAGCACAGATACGCTGGCCATAATTGTGCCACCAGCAAAGCCAGTCATCTTTCAGTGTCAGAGAGTTGTCTTATTTCCTACACCATGTGCAGATCAACATCCATTGAGACCAGACTACACCACATTTGTCAGTTACACAATAAACTCAACATATGTCTCATTTGTTTCTGCTTAGGAAAAATGTTCTTGTCTTTGTCATGGCTTCAAATAAATTCCATTCAACTGATTGTGCTGATAAAAAGTCTTGATCTATGAATGTAATATTAGACACTATTAACATCCCAGCTGTTAGAAGCTACAGTTGCCTAAGCTGCCGATGTCTCCTTTAAAAACCAGCATGTTTCTGTTTTAAGTATGGAAAAGATGCATTACCATTTAACACGTCATAGGACATAAAAGATACTCATCTGAGTTTGTAATGACAACCTTGCAGTCTACTCCTGACATGACATTTAACATTAAATAAGAATTTACTTTTTTTTTTGAGGGGGGCAATGTTAGCCTTATAAACAACATAGATTAACAGTTAACCACAAATTTAATTGAACACTCAAAAAGTCTAACAAACATCAGTCCTAACTTACTATGATAGCTAATCAAATGTGAGGCAGGCACAAAATCAGACAGACCAACATAATCCTGGATATACACTATATTACCAAAAGTAGTGGGGCGCCTGCCATTACATGCACATAAACTTTAACAGCATCCCAGTCTTAGTCTGTAGGGTTCAATATTGAGTTGGCCCACCCTTTGCAGCTATAACAGCTTCAACTCTTCTATGAAGGCTGTCCACAAGGATTAGTGTGTCTATGGGAATGTTTGACCATTCTTCCAAAAGCACATTTATGAGGTCAGGCACTGATGTTGGACGAGAAGGCCTGGCTCGCAGTCTCCACTCTAATTCATCACAAAGGTATTCTATCGGGTTGAGGTCAGGTCTTTATAGACCTTGTTTGTGCACTGGTATGCAATCATGTTGGAACAGGAAGGGGCCATCCTCAAACTGTTTCCACAAAGTTGGGAGCATTAAACTGTCCAAAATGTCTTGGTATGCTGACGCCTTAAGAGTTCCCTTCACTGGAACTAAGGGGCCAAGCCCAACCCTGAAAAACAACGCCACACCATAATCCCCACTCCACCAAATAATTTGGACCAGTGCACAAAGCAAGGTCCATTAAGACATGGATTAGCAAATTTGGGGTGGAGGAACTTGACTGGCCTGTGCAGAGTCCTGACCTCAACCCGATAAAACATCATTGGGATGAATTAGAGCAAAGATTGTGAGCCAGGCCTTCTCGTCCACATCAGTGCCTGACCTCACAAATGCACTTAAGCAGAATTGTCAAACATTCCCATAAACACACTCCTAAACCTTGTGGACAGCCTTCCCAGTGGAGTTGAAGCTGTTATAGATGCAAAGGGTGGACCAACTCAATATTGAACCCTACAAAGTAAGACTGGAATGCCATTAAAGTTCATGTGCATACAAATGAATATATATATATAGTATTTAAAAATCACACCCAGCTTCTCTTCACTACCTTAAAGAGTAGCTTCAGTCCTTTTCTTAGAAAATTGAAATCAGCAGCTCCAAAAACTGTAACTGCTAACTTTTAATAATTAGGTGCTTACCAGCTCATGGAGTTCATCACTGTCTTCCGTAGGGCTAATGCTTGGCTGGGTTTCAATACCCCAGCATCACCATCTTGGATGCAGGAGCATCATGTGAGATCCCACAGTGCTGTAAGACCGGTCCCAAGAGTCTTTAGGCAGAGGTGGGGTGGGGGGGGGCTGATGTCATCCTCTCCTAGGCAAAGTTAGAGGAAGTGGGATCAAGTATCTGTCAAAAAAAATGGCCCTGTTCTTCAGAAAAAAAAACACTGCAGAACTGTTAGACTTGGGGCAGAGAATGCAGATGAGTGGTACTTTCACTTTTGAGTGAATATCCACTTTTAATCACTGACAACCAAATGCCACCACTTTCCTTTGATGGTGGTAGCTGGTGGAGGCTTGCAATGGCATCAGGGAAAGTCCCACTGTAGTTACAGTCTACGTCATAGGTGCACAAAGGAGGGTTTTTTTTGCAAATATCAGTAGTATCAGGCATCTTACAATGTCTGCTCTTAGATGGGACATTTGATTTAAAAAAATGAAAATGGAGTACAGGTTCATTTTAAGCAAACATAAGTCAATGCTTCACATTAAACCATATAGGGAGATCTCTCAACTGTGCAATATGAGGAAAAAGAGCCTGAGAATATTAAACAAGCAATCAGTTACCTTTATAAATGGTCAACTTTATCTGTGCACAGCCCACAGCAGATTTTTCTGGGTGGATGTCTACTACAAGAATTCTAGCATCGAGCCATGGACAACATTTTAATTTAACATGACAAACAGTAATTACTATTAGCATAGAAGCATGAAAGCCAGCAACAAACTTGACTAGGAGTGCATTTTTTAAAACAGAATAGAGGGAACATTTTAGCTTCTCAGGCATAAAGAAAAATGTCCCACTTATATGATATCTGTGAAAACCTGGTTTGTTAGTTCTAGGACGTTTATTCTGAGCACAACCTGTATAACAGTGAAAAGGTAGTATTTGCTTGTTATGTCTGGATAAAATGATCTTGTGAAGTCAGACCATATCTTACAGCTGTAAAATTACAGATTGGATTGGACATGCCAACTCACAAGGGTCCTGAGTGATGGTAGGTCACATGGTCATCTGGTATAAAAACATGGTCATCACACGGTGAAGATGGGGACCAGAAAAAAAATGTCATGTGCTGCGTCTGTATCTAACTATCTTATTGTTTAGAGGTTTGGCTTTGTTTTAGTGTATTGTTTCTTTATTGTTTTTACTATAGTGAATTAAAGCTTGGTCATCACACGGGGAAGATGGTGACCAGAAAAAAAATATGTGCTGTGTCTGTATCTAACTATCTTATCGGTTAGAGATTTGGCTATATTTTAGTTTATTGCCTTTTTATTGTTTTTCCTATAGTAAACTTCAGACACAGTAGGAGTTCACTATATGGGAAATGCAGCATCTCTTACTCCTTAGTATTGCTAAGCGGAATGTTAGAGATGGAAGTTTCCAGATCTGCAAGTGAGTATTGCAGGGTCCCAATCTGCAAGTGAGTATTGCAGGGTCCTGATCTGCTAGTGAGTATTGCAGGGTCCCAATCTGCTAGTGAGTATTGCAGGGTCCTGATCTGCTAGTGAGTGTTGCAGGGTCCTGATCTGCTAGTGAGTATTGCAGGGTCCCAATCTGCTAGTGAGTATTGCTGGGTCCTGATTTGCTAGTGAGTATTGCAGGGTCCCGATCTGCTAGTGAGTATTGCAGGGTCCTGATCTGCTTGCGAGTATTGCAGGGTCCTGATCTGCTTGCGAGTATTGCAGGGTCCCAATCTGCAAGTGAGTATTGCAGGGTCCTGATCTGCTAGTGAGTATTGCAGGGTCCCGATCTGCAAGTGAGTATTGCAGGGTCCTGATCTGCTAGTGAGTATTGCAGGGTCCTGATCTGCAAATGATTATTGCAGGGTCACAATCTACAAGTCAGTATTGCAGGGTCCCGATCTGCAAGTGAGTATTGCAGGGTCACAATCTACAAGTCAGTATTGCAAAGTCACAATCTACAAGTGAGAAGGGTAATGCCTGCCATGAATTTTAGAAAAGAGTACAACTATTTTATAAATGATAAAATCTGTAGAAATCTTGATCTGTAAAAAGATAGGAGAATCTAGTGGTGAATACAGAACAGCGAAAACCTACTTTATGTAATATATTTAATGTATAGCTAAAATGTGCATTCATAGTATCATGATTCAGATTAATGTATATAATGCTGTAATCATACGGTATGTGGACTTATTCAGTGATGATATGTAAATTGCAGTAATCGATAAGAATCAGATTTCATTTTGACAGTTAAGAAAGGGCCTATAAATAATTTATATGGATTCCTGTACTTTGTATTATGACTGATCTTGGTGCTGCCTTACTGAATAAACCTGGATTGTTATAATGGTGTATAGATATTGGCAGAATGGAGCCATTATGGTGTGTTGATTTGATAGGAGTTGATTGTTCCAGTGGAAGAGTATATATTGGCAGGGACATTTTAAATGTTGAAATGTGTGTTGTGTAATTTAGTGTTATTAAACCCTCTATTAGAAACAACATATATATTATAGCAGCATAATTTAGCTCCTATGTTGCATGGTGTGTGCTTTTTGTTTGCAGCCTGTCATTTATTTTTATTTAGCCAACTCCTGACTATACTGCATTCCGATATGCTGGCAGCTCCAAAGCCCTCCATTTAAATCCACACCATTTCTATTTCTCCAATGGCTTTGTTTAGAATGGCTGCCAGACAGCACTGTGGATGGAGGTCTGTCTGTGACTATGTGTGATTGGATGATGTAATGCTGAGTTAAATAGAGTGAGGCAATTTGATCACTTCAAAATGTGATTAGGATATATTCAGAAAAAAAAATCTTTATGAAGACCAGTCCTGTGGTGATGTAAAGTAGAACAATGGAAAATGTAATAAGGGTTTAATACTGTTTCAATGTCAATATGATGATTATAGAGCGTGGTAGATGAAAATCAAGGGTGTAAAGGTGTAAAGTGATGACTTACAGCACCATAATTGGTAAGCTAAAATCCCTTCAGGCGCTTGTCTGCATACTTTTTTGCATGTTTCTATTTTGTATCAAAGTTCTAAAATGACCTGGCATATTAACTGGCTTCTACCTAATTTGCTCGAGTGTGGGTATAAAAAACATTCAGGAGTTATAGATGCAGATAGCAAAAGAAGGAGAGCACAGCCAGAATCCACACTAGGTGCCATGGACTGGGGCACATTACTGTATATTAGGCTTTGTTTATTTATTTTTTTGTTAAATTCTTTATTTAGCAAAATTTTACAATGCCACATCTGTTAGAACTATACAAATATGAGAGTCTGAGGTCCCAAAAGGAAAAGTGCATTACAGTTGTATTCGACAAAGCTGAGAACAACAATTCCTCAGCTACAGTAAATATTAAAGTGTTGCTAAACCCAGGACCCTGCATTCATTATATCTGGCCCCCCACAGTACACAGAACATGTAAATGCAATTATTTTAGTAAATATAAACAGCTAAATACCTTTTCTTATCAGCAGTATATAGCAATCCTGTCAGGGCTGGTGCAAGGATTTTTGACACCCTAGGCGAAACCTCATTTTGCCGCCCCATTGGCTCCACCCCTGACTCCACCCCTTTTCCCTGCCCAGCGCCAGTGCCATTTGGCAGATCAGTAACTATTTCTATATACATTTGCAAATGGCATGTGATAATACAATCTCATTATCTCAGTCAGTGTCAGTTTTTACATGAATCAATGCAGAGCAGCCAGGGACAGATCAACAGTGGCCAGGCGCCCCTAGGCGACAGTGCGCCCTAGGCGGCCGCCTACTCCGCCTATTGGTAGAGCTGGCCCTGAGTCCTGTGACTTATATCAGTTTCTGGTGGAACTGGTAGGAGGACTTTTCATACTGCACTGAGCTGCCCTATGAGGCTGCAGGGCTCCTGACCCACTGTCTGGACAGTCCCGATTGGCCCTGTGCTGATCACATGCACTCCCCCCCCCCCAAAAAAAAAACAAAAAAAAAAACCTCTCCAATACACACCAAACTGAGCACGTGCAGCTTGACTCCAAAGGCTCTGTCTTATCCGGACTTGTCCAGGTGGACAATGCAGGGAGGGAGGGAGGAGAGGATCTGTGCATACAGGATCAAGCAGCCTTTTTACACAATGAAGAGGATTAACCCCTTAGGTTCCACAGTGAGTATAACATTGTTGTGGGTTTAGTAACACTTCAAAATCAGTCTAAGTGCACATACAGTATGTAATCGTGAGGTAAATTGTTTAAAGTATGCCCCTTCCTCTTTCCCAGGGATAAAGGCATCTGTGTTTATCAGTGATATTAGTGGTGAGTTGTGTTGCCACTTGTGTTGCTTACTTACAGTGTCCCATATTTTCAGTGCATGTTTTGTCATTATGTTCGTGCTACCCTTTAATTTCCTGTATTCTCTTGGGATCCAAATCATTTTCTCTATATCCACCCCACTTTGTGTTCTTTCTATATCTACCCAATGTTTTCCTCCTTTGCTGTATTTCCATTCCATCGTTCTTGCCATCACTGCCGCCTGAAAATATTTTTTGAAATCTGGCACTGCCAATCCCCCAGCTTCTTTACTCCTTGTCAGTGTTGCAAAGGCCACCCTGGGATGTTTTTCTGCCCACACATATTTCATGGTTATTGTTCTAAGTTTTTTAAAGAATTCTCCTGATACTGGAATTGGTATCATCTGGAAAAGATACGTCAGTTTTGGTAGTATGCACATTTTTACTGCCGCTATTCTTCCTGTCCATGACAGGTTTTTCCTTTTTAAGTTATTTAGATTTTTTTTATCTTGTTTAACAGCGGTAAATAATTTGCTTCATATAGCTTCTTCCCTGACTTAGTTAGCTTAACTCTCAGATATCCCAGTTCCTTCTGGCACCATTTAAAGGGGTATTTTTTTCCCAGCTCCTCCTGCTCTTTCCTTGTACACGAGATGTTCAAAATCTCAGTTTTTGCCACATTTACCTTAAAGTTCGCTATTTTCCCGTACCTTTCTAATTCTTCCATTATTTTCGGCATTGAATTTACTGGATCCACAATGTACATCAAGACATCATCCGTGTATGCGGGTACCTTATGTTCTCTCTCCCCGATCCTCACCCCCCTTATTTGTTCATTCCTCCTTATTCGCTCCAAGAGAGGTTCTAATGTCAATACGAACAGGATCGGGGAGAGAGGACACCCCTGTCTAGTGCCATTATATAGCTCCAGCTCTGATGACAACCTCCCATTTACCCTCACTCTTGCTCTTGGGTGAGTATACAGGGCCGATATCCATCTCATCATTTTTTCTTTCATTCCCATTCCTCTGAGTACTTCCCACATGAAGGCCCAGCTGACCCTGTCGAAAGCCTTTTCGGCATCAATCGACATGAGTACGGCTGGGTCCTCATTTCCCCTTTGCAAAATCATTACCGTTCTAAGACAGTTATCCCGCCCCTCTCTCCCCATTATGAATCCTGATTGATCCTTATGGATCCATCCTGGGAGAATTGGTTTTAATCTCTCCGCTAAAATTTTTGAATACATTTTTACATCTGTGTTTATTAGCGATATCGGCCTGTAATTCTCTGTGTACATTGGGTCGTTATCCTCTTTTAGTATAAGTGTTATGTATGCCTGTAATGCTTCTTCCCTTATTTTCTCTCCCTCCGCTATTTTATTTATATATTCCCGTAGTTTGGGAATCAAGATTTTTTGGAACTACCCGTCTGGTCCCGGGCTCTTCCCCAAGGCCATGCTGTTTATTGCCTTTCTAATTTCCTCCTCTGATATTGGCTCTTCTAATTGGTTCAACTTCTCGTCTGGGATTCTAGCCAGTTCCAGGGTCTCTAAGTACTTTTTCTCTACTGACTCCTCTCTTTCCCCTTCCCCCTCTCCTTTCACTTTATATAACCGACTATAATATGTGTGGAACACCTCCGCAATCTCCACAGATGAGTTAGCTATCCTTCCTCCTTCTGCCTTTATCCTGGAGATAAACGTCCGGCTCTTCTTTTCTTTCACTCTTTTTGCTAGCCACTTTCCCGATCTATTCCCCCATTAATATCTATCTTTATTTATTAAGTGGGTCTTCCCCCTCTTATCTCTCTCCATCCACTCCTCATACTCCTCTCTTTTCTTGGCTAGTTCGCTCCTCCCCCTGGGGTCTTGATCTTTAACCTGTTTTTCTAGGGTCTGTATTTCTCTATATAGTGTGTCCATCTTCTTAATTCTCTCTTTCTTCTTTTCAGTTCCTATTTTTATCAAGAGCCCTCTAATATAAGCCTTATGCGTCTCCCAGAGAAGTGGCCGTGATATTTCTGGTTTATCGTTAATCTCAAAAAAGCCTTCCAGCTCTCTTTCGATAGTCTCTACTGTCTTTAGGTCCTGCAACAGTGATTCATTTAACTTCCACATTTTCCCCCTCTCTACATCTTTCCCTATCTCCAATCTTATCCACCCTGGTGCATGATCCGAGACTGTGGTGGCTCCGATTCCAGCCTCCCTCAACATGGGCATCATCTGGTGTTCTATCAGGACATGGTCCAATCTGGAATAAGATCCATGGACCGCCGAATAATATGTATATTCCCTTTTCTCCGGGTTACAGGCCCTCCATCCATCGACCAGCTGGTGTTCCCTCAGGAGTCCCCTGATCGTATTTTGTCTACGATTGTTGCCTCTTTTCCCATAGCCTGTGGCATCTTTATGTGGTTCCATACACAAATTAAGGTCTCCCGCTACTACCAGATATCCTTTTTTAAATTCTGTCAATTTCCCCAGGGTTCTTCTCAGGAACAACTCAGGGTTTTTATTGGGAGCATATATATTCGCAATGGTCCACTCGGTGTTCCACATCTTTCCCCTTATGAACAGGAACCTCCCTTCAGGGTCCACCAGCTGTTCCTCCACCGTAAATGTTACATCCTTACTAAACCCTGTGGCCACCCCCTTTGCCCTTCCTGAGAACGAGTCTCCATAGAACCAACTGGGGAATGCAGCTGTCCTCAAGCCAATACCTGAAGAATGTGCTATATGGGTCTCTTGGAGGCAAATCACCTGGCCCCTCAGATACTGCAACTCTTTATTTACCTTATACCTTTTCTCAGGTGTATTCAACCCCATAACATTGTATGTTAAGACTGTTAAATTCTCCATATGGTTAGAATTCTCCTTTCCTTATACCTTTCCCATGAATACAGGTCAATCTGGCCATTTTTGTTCCTCCCTGGTCCCCCCTCCCCTCCCACCCCCCCTCCTCCCCTCCCGTTTGAACGGAATTCTCCCTTCCATTCCCTGTGTGAGTCTCCGAGTGTTCTGGCACTCGTTGTCTTTTACCCACACCTCCTGGAGGAGTTACCTAGACCCTCCCCTCCCTGCACCTCCTATATTTCTATCTCTTCCCTCCTCCCTGCTGCCTCCCGCCCCTCTATCCGCTATCATTTATCCACCTCACCCCCCTACTCCTCCCCCCTCCTCCCCCCCTGTCGTGTCCATCTTCTTCCATCTGGTCTCTTTGATCCACTGAGAGCCGTCTCCTCCCATCCTGGTAGGGGTGGGGGTTGGATCTCTAGTCTCTCACAAAATTCTTTTAAGTCCTCAGGGAATCTTAATATTGCTGTCCTCCCGTCTCTTCTCCCTTTTAGGCATGCTGGGAAACCCCACCAGTAGGTTATATTCAACTTCTTTAGGTATTCTGTCAATGGTTTTAAGGTCCTTCTTCTTGCCAGTGTCTCTTGGGAGAGGTCTGAATAAATCTGGAGCTCTGTTTCCTCAAATGTTATTTTTTCCATCTTCCTGGTATTTCCTAAGATCCTGGTTTTTTCCTCCGCATAGTGGAATCTTACTATAACGTCTCTAGGGATCTCTTTTCCTCTAATTTGGAATCTATTGATCCTATGGGCTCTATCTATTTTTAGCTCCGCTCCTACTTCTCTTCCTAGTATTGGATTGAAGAGCTCCCTCAGCACCCCTTCCAGTGTCTCATCGTTGTGTTTTTCGGGTAGGCCCCTTATCCTTAAGTTCTTCCGGCGGTTCCTGTTCTCCTGATCTTCCATTTTATATGCCATGTCCCTGTTTTTCCTCTGTAGCTCTCTCACCTCTCTATCCAGATTTTCCATTCTCTGTTCATGTATCTCCATTCTTTCTTCCACCTCCTCTACCCTCTGCAGGACATGGCCTATATCTCCTCTAACCGCTGCTATTTCCATTTTAAGGGACTCTTCCACCTTCGTCAGGGTCTCTGTTAGCATTTCTCTTATTTGGGAGGCACTGACCTGGGTTTCCTCCGGCTTCCCTACCTTCTCTGGTGTAGCCATCTGCCCTGTCCCTCCTTTTTTCTTCTGCTCACTGTTTTGATTCTTCTGGGTTTTTGAGTTTTGGGCCTTGCTACATCCCGGTGGCATGCCGGCCATGCTTCCTTGCTTTGATGTTAACCCTTCGGATCTCCCATTATATCCCTTTACTTCTTTTTGCGCTATAGGGCTTCCCGGGGATTCCTGCATACTTGTCTCTGCTGACATATACTTCTGGATCCCTACTGGACTATTTGAGGCTTGCACGTTTTTATTAGGGCCACTTTTACTTGTTTTACCCTTCATCTTTGTTTCTTTTTCCTCAGGGGGCCCCCGCAACCAAGTGCTTTTTGGGTTTCCCCTATGCGTTTTCTTCCTGAGAAGACTATATTCCTGAATTAATGTCCTGATCCCCTCTCAGAGCTGCCACATACAAACCACTCTGTGGTGGGGGTATTGGGAGTCCAGGGCAAGAGAGGGAGGGCGGGGGGGTGGTACACTCAGGCCACTAGGGGGGAGACAAGAGGGGTCAAAGAGGGCTGAAAGAGGTAAGCCTTTAACACACTGATATGACAGTACTGCTTATTCTCACATTTCCCCTCCCATCATGTCAGCTCATAACACAATTCAATCAATAAACTTCATGTGTGTTTTAGATTTTGTCATATCTACCACTCCGCCGCTTGGTCTGTGCTCTTTTATTCTGATCTCATCTGCAAGCAGGCTCCTGTGGCTAATGTGTCCCCTCTATCTCTCCCTCATCCAGGGGTTCGTCCGCCGCTCCTCCACCACCTCCTCTCCGAGCCGCCTCCGGAGTACAGAGCGTGGGCTGTGGTAGGCTTGTTCCTCTGTCAGCTGGTGAGAGGGGGATGACACCAGCGTTCGCTCCGGGCCGGCCTTTTTTTTTCAGTTTCCTCTTCTTCGGCGATCTGCCGGTGTCCTCAATTACCAGCCCCGTCAGCTGAGTCCTCTCCCCGCTCTCACTTTGGCTAACATGTAGCCCGAGGGACGGACATAGAGCGCAGCACGCTCAAACACTTCCCGGCCGGGTGCATCAGGGGGAGGGGAGGCGCCTAGGTGACGTCCAGCGCACGTCTATTCTCCTCCCATCCTCCACCCCCCCAGGCGTGTTCTAACTGTGAGGGGGCTGAAAATTTAAAGTTAATCCAATAAAACTATTTTTTTGTATATTTCCTGTTTGTTCTGTGGGGAAAGGACCAGGTCTTCCATATGTCTGATATTTTCTACTTTGCATAACCATAGTGAAACTGAAGGGCTATTAGGGTCTTTTTCATAAAAGGAATTAAAGGAATGCATTCAAGAGATGTTAAAATATAGATCTATAGTTTTAATAGGAATTGAGGACTGGTACAACAGGAAAAATGCTGAACAGTTGGGTATGGTAATTTCTGTAAATTTCTGGCATATTTCCCTGACCTTAGTCCAAAAGGGTCTCAGTATTGGGCAAAACCAGGATTTGTGTAATGCAGAGCCCTTGTCCCTGTTACACCTCCAGCAAATGTCAGTGCATTTTGGATACAGTGCATACAGTATCTTAAAATGTGTTTCCTTAAGGCTGGGTTCACACTAGTCCGACAAAGGGACCGACAGTAGGAGCACAAATCACATTACATCATCAAATCAATAATTCCATATGAGATCCATCATAACTGGTCCGACAAAAGTCGGACCAACTTTGAAAAAGGTTCCTGTACTACTTTTGTCCGACTTTGATCTTATTTCAGCCCAGGGCTTGACAAATTTGCTTTGAATCCAGGAGCCAGCTAAAAAAGTTAGGAGCCAGTTTTTTTAGCGTAGTGTGGGGTGTCAGCATCCCGGGTAAGGCAAGTAATTTGCGACCCCCCTAACTTACAGCAGAGCAGCCAGTCAATAACTCCAATGTAACACTGTTACACCAGGGTTATAGGCTGGCCAGAAAGAGTGACACTAAAACCTGTTATAGGGGGGAAACTCTTTATTATGCCTAATGCATCGTGACTGCGGCATGAAAAATGCCCTCATCTGCTGCCTAATGCAGCTTAAGGGTGGCAAAAACATGTCTCTACTGCACTTGTAAATTAACCCTTAGTGCTGCTGATCTTCTGCTGCCTCTTTGCAGCCCCTTCCTGCCTACATGTGTGTCCCCCACAGTGACTATTCATTGATCTAGTGGGTTTCCAGTCACCATGAAATACTGGAGCCCAGCTGCACAAAGAGTGGTAATGGTTGATGGTACACAGAGCTTTATCATGATTTTGTTACTTAGAATAAAGATCATGATTCTCGCGGTGTAACATCATCTTTCACATTATACTAAAAAAAAAAAAAATGGGCTAACTTTGCTGTTATTTTTTTTTTATATCATTAAAAGAGAATTTTTTTCCCAAAAAAATTGCGTTTGAAAGACCACTGCGCAAATACCGTGTGACATAAAATATTCCAACAACCACCATTTTATTCTCTAGGGTTTCTGCTAATATATATATATATATATATATATATATATATACAATGGGTACAGAAAGTATTCAGACCCCCTTACATTTTTCACTCTTTGTTATATTGCAGCCATTTTCTAAAATCATTTAAGTTCATGTTTTTCCCTCATTAATGTACACACAGCACCCCATATTGACAGAAAAACACAGAATTGTTGGCATTTTTGCAGATTTATTAAAAAAGAAAAACTGAAATATCACATGGTCCTAAGTATTCAGACCCTTTGCTGTGACACTCATATATTTAACTTAGGTGCTGTCCATTTCTTCTGATCATCCTTGAGATGTTTCTACACCTTCATTTGAGTCCAGCTGTGTTTGATTATACTGATTGGACTTTATTAGGAAAGCCACACACCTGTCTATATAAGACCTTAAAGCTCACAGTGCAAATGAAAACCATGAGGTCAAAGGAACTGCCTGAAGAGCTCAGAGACAGAATTGTGGCAAGGCACAGATCTGGCCAAGGTTAAAAAAAAATTTCTGCTGCACTTAAGGTTCCTAAGAGTGGCCTCCATAATCCTTAAATGGAAGATGTTTGGGACGACCAGAATCCTTCCTAGAGCTGGCCGTCCGGCCAAACTGAGCTATCGGGGAGAAGAGCCTTGGTGAGAGAGGTAAAGAAGAACCCAAAGATCACTGTGGCTGAGCTCCAGAGATGCAGTCAGGAGATGGGAGAAAGTTGTAGAAAGCCAACCATCACTGCAGCCCTCCACTAGTCGGAGCTTTATGGCAGAGTGGCCCGACGGAAGCCTCTCCTCAGTGCAAGACACATGAAAGCCTGCATGGAGTTTGCTAAAAAAACACCTGAAGGACTCCAACATGGTGAAAAATAAGATTATCTGGTCTGATGAAACCAAGATAGAACTTTTTGGCCTTAATTCTAAGCGGTATGTGTGGAGAAAACCAGGCACTGCTCATCACCTGTCCAATACAGTCCCAAAAGTGAAGCATGGTGGTGGCAGCATCATGCTGTGGGGGTGTTTTTCAGCTGCAGGGACAGGACGACTGGTTGCAATCAAGGGAAAGATGAATGTGGCCAAGTACAGGGATATCCTGGACGAAAACCTTCTTCAGAGTGCTCAGGACCTCAGAATGGGCCGAAGGTTTACCTTCCAACAAGACAATGACCCTAAGCACGCTGCTAAAATAACAAAGGAGACTATTGTCACCTTATTGAGATTTGTGTGTGTTATTGCTGAACTACTGTACCTGATTGTTACATACCAGAACCAACTGCCTTTAAAATTTCTGTTATTTGTATGAAAATTCAATAAAAATTCTTTAATGATTAAAAAAAAAAAAATAACAAAGGAGTTGCTTCACAACAACTCCGTGACTGTTCTTGAATGGCCCAGCCAGAGCCCTGACTTAAACCCAATTGAGCATCTCTGGGGAGACCTAAAAATGGCTGTCCACCAACGTTCACCATCCAACCTGACAGGAGTGGAGAGGATCTGCAAGGAGAAATGGTAGAGGACCCCCAAATCCAGGTGTGAAAAACTTGTTGCATCTTTCCCAAAAAGACTCATGGCTGTATTAGATCAAAAGGGTGCTTCTACTAAATACTGAGAAAAGGGTCTGAATACTTAGGACCATGTGATATTTCAGTTTTTCTTTTTTAATAAATCTGCAAAAATGTCAACAATTCTGTGTTTTTCTGTCAATATGGGGTGCTGTGTGTACATTAATGAGGAAAATAAATGAACTTAAGTGATTTTAGCAAATGGCTGCAAAATAACAAAGAGTGAAAAATTTAAGGGGGTCTGAATACTTTCCGTACCTTCCCTTAGCTAGAGACGGCATAAATTCCTTTGATCTAAAACAACAAAAAGATACATTGTATGTTTTATATCTTCTGTGTTTATAGCTATTAATGTTGCTGGCAGACTGCCCGTTTTTTCTTTTTTTTTCTTTAACAGCTGTCAGCTTAGGCAGAGAACGGCTCAAAGATGCAGTTATATAGGGGACGGCTGCTGCTCACCAGGACGCAATTTCTGATCGCCATGGCAACCTGGCAACCGGGAATTGTCGAGCTCTGCTTCAGCCCATTGAATATCATTGAAGTTAGATCAAAGTCAGATCATTGTCCTAACTGATCAGACTTTGGCATGCTACCTGTGCTCTGGGGATCTTGAAGGGGAACTCCACGCCAAATTAAAAAGAAATTAAAACGGCATGGGTTCCCTCTCCAAGAGCATACCAGGCCCTTTGGTCTGGTATGGAATTTAAGGGGAACACCCCACGTCAAAAACATGGCATGGCGGCCCGCCCAAAATTCATACCAGACCCTTATCTCAGCATGCAGCCTGGCAGATCAGGAAAGGGGGGGAAGAGCGAGTGGCCACTCCTGAACTATACCAGGCCACATGCCCTCAACATGGGGGGGTGGGTGCTTTGAGGCAGGGGGGCTTATCGTCGAGGTCTGCGGGTGGGAAGCTTATCGGAATCTGGAATCCCACTTTAACAAGTAGGGATGGGCCGAACACCTCCTGGTTTGGTTCGCCCCAGAACATGCGAACAGGCAAAAAATTTGTGAGAACATTCGCACACTGTTAAAGTCTATGGGACTCGAACATGAAAAATCAAAAGTGCTCATTTTAAAGGCTTACTAATTTGCATAGGGGGGTTGGGATCTGGGGGCCCCCTTATTAAAGGGGCACTTGTCCCCATCAACATGGGGACTGGGTGCTTTGGGGTGTGGGACGCAGAGCCCCCCCTGCCCCAAAGTACCCATACTCCCCATGTTGAGGGCATGTAGCCTGGTACGGATCAGGAGGGGGGGCGCTCGCTCAACCCCCCTATCCTGGCCAGCCAGGTTGCCTGCTCGGATAAGGGTCTGGTTTGGATTTCTAGGGAGGACCCATGTAATTTTTTTTTTAATTTTGGCGCGGAGTTCCCCTTAAAATCCACACCAGACCCGAAGGGCCTGGTATGGTCTGGGGTGGGGGGGAACCCTACGCAATTTTTTTCAGTGATTTTTTTGTATATTGCCAGGAGCTGTATACGCCCTTTTACAGGCAGACTAAGGGGACCCCCCAGGCACAATATTTAAAGGAATTTTTCATTTTTTATCTACTTTAAGCATTATTAAAATCACTGCTCCTGAAAAAACGATTGATTTAAAAACTTTTTTTTGCATTGATACATGTCCCCTAGGGCAAGGACCCCTGTCCCCATACATTTTTTAGGGCAATTCTTTATTGAAAAAGAAAAAAAAAAGTGTTCCCCGTTGTAATCCATCGTCAATCCCGGCGAGCGAAGGACCAGAAAAACAAACAAAAAAAAAACGCAACAGCTCCTCCTTCATGGAAGGGCTCCCGCCGACTGACTGCTGTTTGTTATGACAGATTATTTATATGGAAGGGCGGGGCCACCCGATAATGTAAGCACGTAACCCGTCCCCTCTGATGTCACATGATGTCAGAAGGGGCGGGATCACTCGCTTACGTATCCGGGTGACTCTGCCTTGCCATATAAATAAAGTGTCAAAGCAAACAGCGTGCAGATGGTAGGAGCCATCCCAACTGGGAGGAGTTGTGCGCCGTCTGCGTGCAATGCATTATAATACCCCATAAAATTCAACAAATGGACGAACGCCCGATTTTTGAGTCAAACTTACGTTCAGCTCGAACCGTGGGCCTATCCCTATTAACAAGGGTGCCCCCAGATCCCAGCCCCCACCCTATGTGAATGAGTATGGGATACATTGTACCCCTACCCAACTCTCTGAGGATCTGAAAAAAAGAATTGCCTAGGCTATAAGAAGATTGCCAAGACCCTGAAACTGAGCTGCAGCATGGTGGCCAAGACCATATAGCGGTTTAACAGGACAGGTTCCACTCAGAACAGGCCTCGCCATAGTCGACCAAAGAAGTTGAGTGCACGTGCTCAGCGTCATATCCAGAGGTTGTCTTTGGGAAATAGACGTATGAGTGCTGCCAGCATTGCTGCAGAGGTTGAAGGGGTGGGGGGTCAGCCTGTCAGTGCTCAGACCATACGCTGCACACTGCATCAAATTGGTCTGCATGGCTGTCGTCCCAGAAGGAAGCCTCTTCTAAAGATGTTGCACAAGAAAGCCTGCAAACAGTTTGCTGAAGACAAGCAAACTAAGGACATGGATTACTGGAATTATGTCCTGTGGTCTGATGAGACCAAGATAAACTTATTTGGTTAAGATGGTGTCAAGCGTGTGTGGCGGTAACCAGGTGAGGAGTACAAAGACAAGTGTGTTTTTCCTTCAGTGTTGTCACATGAAAATATATAATAAAACATTTACAAAAATGGGAAAGGTGTACTCACTTTTGTGAGATACTGTATGAATAAATACATGTAACATAAATACGCAAATAACTAAAAATCATCATAAATAAATAATAAATAAATAAAGTAAATTAATAATATATAATCATACATACTTAAATAATAATGATCCCCTAACCTTAAAAAAATATTCAATACATTGATAATAATAATAATAGTAAAAATAATAATAATAATTAAACACTTAAACCCAAACCAAAAAAAAAAAATAATAATTTATTTATTTATTTTCAGTTATTATTATTATTTTATTTTTTAAGGGTTAGGGGTTAATAATGTATTTATTATTACATAATAATCATCTATTGTATTTATTTATTATTTATTTATGATTATTTTTATTATATTAATATGATATATTTATTTGTGTATTTATTTTACATGTTTGTATTAATTTATTATTATTTTTATTATTATTATTATTAGTAGTAGCAGTAGTAGTAGTAGTAGTAGTATTAACACCCTAGAAAATACTAACACTAACCTAACCTTAAAGGGGTTGTAAACCCTTGCAGTTTCTTACATGAATGCATTCTATGCATTCATGTGAAAAACCTTTTCTTTTGCAGCAGCCCCCAGAACCCCTGTTTACTTACCTGAGCCCGATCGTTCCCGCCGGTGTCCAGGGTCCTCATTGGATAGATCGATAGCAGCACAGCCATTGGCTGTCAATCGAATCCAATGCAGGAGACGGGGCCATTTCCTGCTCTCTGTGTCAAGGCGCGTAGAAGCAGGACTCAGGAGTGCGCCCGCATGGGTGACCCCAGGGAAAGCGCTTCTCTGACAGGTCCCTTGATGCAAGGAGGAGCCAGGAGCACCATTGGAGGACCCCAGAAGAGGAGGATCGGGGTCATTCTGTACAAAACCCTTGCACAGAGGAGATAAGTATAACATGTTTGTTATATTTTTTAAAAAAAGCTAAACCTCTAGTATCACTTTAACTCTAACCCCTTACCCTAACGAAAATAATAATAATAATAATAATAAATGAATAATAAAAAAAAAAAGTAATAAAAGCAGAAGGAAAAGCCAAAAAATCTGAAAAACCTAGCAACAAATGATGCAACAGATGATATTTTTCTCTGTTGGATTAAAAAAAGTCAAAGCTCAAAACGCTGTACAAAAATGTACATAAAAACGCACCAAAACTGTGCAAAAAAAAGCCAGAGAAACGCTCAAAGACACTACGCTCAGGTGTGAATCCAGCCTAAGACTGACCCAATTTCACAAAAGGAAGATAAATGTCAAAGAATGTCTATTGAACACACGCCTGTATAACATATCATCTGCTTTTCTGCATTTTCAGTATCCAGAGTACACAGGCTTAAAATGACCTGGCTTGACACCAGTGAATTCCCAAATGGGCCCCAAGCCAATGAGTCCAAGTTTTTTTAGGTCTACTATCAGGCATTTAATTGCCCCATATTCATATTGGACAGCTGCCTGTTTGATTTTTCAGTGAGATGAAAGAATGAGGCGTGAGTAAACCCTTAAGTGACCACAGTTCGGTCCAGTAAAATTCGGACACATGAGACCTATGACTTTTACGTCTTTTCGTCTACTATACAATATGTCCGCACACAAGTTATCTGTAAGAAACTGTAAATAGAAGGAAAACACTTTAACCCAGTCAGAATCCGACCTAAGTGTGGACTCGCATCACAGAAACTCGCAAAGAGACCGAAAAAAAACGTGTCAAAACCACGCAAAAATACATGTAAAAACATGTCGCAAAACTCGAAAC